>PITA01000125.1:0-99777 GCA_004023965.1 Spilogale gracilis
CCTCTTTGTTTTGTTGATTGTTTCCTTTGCTGTACAGAAGCTTTTTATTTTGATGAAGTCCCAGAAGTTCATTTTTGCTTTTGTCTCCTTTGCCTTTGGAGACATGTCTTGAAAGAAGTTGCTGTGGCCGATGTCAAAGAGGTTACTGCCAATGTTCTCTTCCAGGATTTTGATGGATTCCTGCCTCACGTTGAGGTCTCCTATGTCAATTCTTAAGAATTGGTAGCAAACTCTATAAAACCCAGCCCACTCAATGATTACCACGAAAGCCAACAATGTAGATGGAAAATGCAGAGTCTGCCCACAAGAGGTAGTCCACGCACTGGGGCCTGGCACATTGAGAAGATTAGGCTGGGCTCCAGGCACACACCGGAACCACACACAGGAGGCCAACAAAAATAGGTAGAAAAATTGAGGGAAAAAACAGCCCATTTCAACCTTGCAGAGAGAAGATTACAGGGAGCTCTGACAGCAATCTTTGGATAGTTGAAGTGTGGTTGTGGCGGGTTCTGTTCTCATGGCCCTACCACCCTCCCTCCTCTCCACCCTCCCTCCACCTTCCCGGCTAACCAGACAGATCTGTTTAGGTTGTCACAGAGACCCCTTGACCTCAGAAAGAGGAGGCCCCACCCAGATCCTGGGAGGAGAAGCAGGGTGCATCTAAACCCATCGTGGGAAGCTCACCTCCCACAGCCAGTCTAGGGACGACCATGAACCTAATTCTGACTAAGGAGAAGTCTGATAAATTGGGCTTTCAGAAAAGTTTCTGCTTACCTTTTGAGAAGAAAAGGGTTGACTGGCACGCCTTTCACTGCCTAGTTCTTTCTTCCTACCTGAGGCTACAGCAGAAAACATGCTAAGAATGACAGTGAAGGGGATAGACTGCGCTGGTATCCTTGAGAGTTCTACTGGTCAACCTGGACGCTTGCAGTTACTTTGCTTTGTGAAAAAGACAAGCTTCTATTTGTTTAACGATGGTAGTTAGGTATTCTGTTCACTGCAGCTGAATACTCCAAGTTGATCCTGTCTTCATGAGAAGAATAACACATTTGATCCTCAGACACTCTAAGAAGACAAAACTGAAACTAGAGTAGGAATTACAAGAAAGACTTTGAATCAATGTCAGAAATCATTTTCTAAAAACCAGAATCGCTGGAACCCAAGGTTGCCTCTGGAGTCAATGATCTTCTGTCCCAAACAAAGCCAAGTGGAAGGTGCCTGACTCTCTGGAAAGGGTGTTCTTTAAAGAAGGAATTTCTGCATGACTTAGGAGGTTCCACGGTCCCTTTGAACTCTAATTACTATACTCTGCCTTCATATTTGAAAAAGACACTATTGATGTTTGCCAGTCATATATGAAAAAACAGACTTTAAAAAGGTGACAATTAATTTTCTAGATTGCTCAGGAGTGAGAACAGTGCTTTCCTAATATCAGGTATCTCAATATTTAAAAACACAGAGATTTTGTTCCAAGTTTCTTTCATCTTGGCATTAGTGTTGAATCAGTCAAATAGTGTCCCATGATTTAGACTGCAGTAGACCGTGTTTGAATTAAGGACCAACTATTTGGATAAGACTATTCTGGTCAAATTTCCATTTTGACAACACTGTTTTGCTCTAAATGAGTCACCTCATTTCTAAATGCTGAATGTCAAACAAGCTCGTCTTCCTCTGTGGCATCTTTTCACCAGCCTCAGATCAGATAAATCCTGTACATTATTGCTCTGTGTTCTAAAGGGTCTATTAAATTCTCCCTTTATTCAAGTTCAAGGATGCCCCCTGAGCAGCTATTCCATACATCATGATCCAGGCTCTGCATGAGGTCAGCAGGGCAGAGGCAACATTTTAGTGACCACATTCTGGCTATTTTCTGGAAATTTAGTGTAGATCAATTATTTTTCTACCCTCTCCCCCTCTGAGCTGTAGATCAATTTAATGTTAAATTTGACTTACCAGATGGGACACTGAGAAAATCACTCATGACCTAGTCACTTTGAGCACATGCCTACACCCAGGTCTCACAATATTTGTTGAGCACTAGCTATGAAAAAGATGATTTTCTGCAGAGACTCAAAATAAATAAAATAAAAAGCACATTCGAATAAGGATGATGAAAGAGTCTGGAAGTACTCCTTCTGTTTCAGTTTTTTGAAACAGCTTCAGGAGAATAGGTATTATTTCTTCTTTGAATGTTTGATAGAGTTCCCCAGGGAATCTGTCTGGTCCTGGGCTCTTGTTTTTTGGGAGGTTTTTCATCACTGCTTCAATCTCATTACTAGATATTGGTTTATTCAGGCTGTCAGTCTCTTCCTGTTTCCGTCTCGGGTTTATAAGCTTCCAGGAATGCATCCATATCTTCTAGATTGTTAAACTTATTGGCATTTAACTGTTGATAGTAATTTCTGATGATTGTTTCTATTTCCTTGGTGTTGGTCGTGATCTCTCCCCTTTCATTCATAATTTTATTTATTTGGGTCTTCTCTCTTTTCCTTTGGATTAGTTTGGCCAGTGGTTTATCGATCTTATTAATTCTTTCAAAGAACCAGCTTCTAGTTTCATTGGTGTGTTCTAAATTACCTCTAGAAAGCAGCAGGAGTAGTGACTGAAATAGACTCCTGGAAACTGACAGTGTTCTCTTTCTTGAGTGGGTACTGGTTACATTGTGTTTTCTGTACTTTTCCATGTATATGTTCATTTTCAATAAAATATTTATTTTTTCCAATAAAAACATTTTTTAAAAAAGAAAAAGTTTAAAAAAAGAATAAGGATGATGAGAGCAGTTACAGTAATGATGCCTTTTACTTGTTTGCGACACTTTTTCTTTGATATTTCAGAACAAATACCATTATTCTCATTTTATAAATGAGGGAATTGAGATTCAGAGATATGCAAATAATTAATTACAAGCAAGGCAAGTGAAACAGTGCCCTCAGAAGTACAGGTCCACCACCTCTCCTCTGAAACCTTGGGGCCACTTGCACATAGAAATTTTTCAGAATCTAGAGTGATAATGCAGTGTATATATAATTTATTAACTAACAGCCACTTCAGAGTCTGGGTATCCCTCAGTCGTCAGATATATTCACACATTTATGCAGCAAAAATATATGAATGTTCCTATCAATGAGACAAATAAAGACTACCAAGAACCTCAGGTCATTACAGTAAGATTTTGCAGTGAAGTAACTTACGTAAAAGCTTTCCATTTTCCAAGTAACTTTCATAAAAGCTTTTTGGATTCCGGAAGTACAGACGGGACCATGGACCTGTTTCAGTGGTACAGAACTAGTCTCTTAGGATAGGAGAATTGGATTGAGCGAGGTTTCACAAAGGGCGTGACATTTCAGTCAGACCTTGAAGAGCCACAGGGTTTCAAACACCAGAGAAGTAGCATGCATCGTATTGAATATAAAGGGAATTCAACAAACTCAGCACAGGAGAGATGGTACAGAAAAGGCACTGTGGGTTATCACAGACCGGCTCCGTGTGACTTTTGACGCTATCCCCAAAAGCCCCAAGGCCCACTATGCTGGTGACCAACCATGCTGGTCTGCTCAGGATTGTTCTAGTTTTAGCACTGGAAATCCTGCGTCCAGGAAAGCTTCCTAGCCCCCGATATGCTGGGACCATTGGTCATGTAGCAGCTCTATGATCTGCTTTCTTTGTTGGTAAGGGTCTAATTGAGCCAACTCAGAGTTGTCATTTGGGTTCATGCTACCAGTGAGTCTTTGGCTGTGCCGGCTGGACCAAGAGCAGGCCTTCCCTGAGCCGGTCACGAACCCCAGCTGTGTTGTGTGTGTATGGAGGGCTCCATCTCAGTTGTGTGCCCCCAGAGCCCGACCCAGAGTCCACAGACAAGTACAATGAAGATTTCAATATAGAACATGGAGATGGAGCATATTAGATCACTTTTTTTTTAAGATTTTATTTATTTAGGGCACCTGGGTGGCTCAGGTGGTTAAGTGACTGCCCTCAGCTCCGGCCATGATCCGGAGTCCTGGGATCTAGTCCTGCATAGGGCTCCCTGCTCAGTGGGGAGTCTGCTTCTCCCTCTGACCCTCTCCCTTCTCATGCTCTCTCTTTCTCATTCTCTCTCAAATAAATAAAATATTTTTTAAAAAATATTTTATTTATTTAATCGACAGAGAGACAGAGAGCACACGTAGGCAGAGCAGCAGGCAGAGAGAGAGGGAGAAGCGAACTTCCCCACAAGCAGGGAAGCCTGACGTGGGACTCTATTCCAGGACCCTGGGATCATGATCTGAGCCAAAGGCAGACGCTTAACCGACTGAGCCACCCAGGCGAGGCCGTAGGTCACTTTTTTCCCATACAAATAATTCATTCTTGGTGAAGAGATTCTGTTTGAATAACACCTACATGGATTACTTAGGGAGTTTGTTTATTGACGCTTGTTACTCAAGTCTCAAAGACATTTGGCAAATCAATACTAACAGACAAAATCTTCAGTCAAAAAACAATGTTTGCGCATATCCAGATGTTTGGTGTCCTGTAGTCTCGGCTTCGACGTTGATCATTTGGAATTAAGCTTACGGTATGAGGCAATGTTCTTAGAGCATTTCACACACAAAAATGTAAAGCTGGATTTAATAGAGCAAAATGATAAAAGCCAAATCCAGATAACATTTTCTCCAAAAGAAGCAAACATGCCCAAACAACTTGGCTAACACCTATATTTAGTCACAAGGATAATATTAATTACCATCAAGTGCTTTTGTCCTTTATTAATAGCATTTCGTGTAGTGTTTCCTGTCTCTAGTTTCCCAGAGGAGGGAACAAGAACTGTCACTGTACTCTCTACACGCCTGCCTGAAGCTGGCAGAGGGCAGCCTCCTCTCAAGGACTCAAGCATGGACATGACAGCCCCAGCCAAAAGCCTCCCTGATCTTACTCGGCCTCCCGGAGAGCGTTGATAGGAGCTGTTTTAATTCCAATGGTTACCAAGCTGTACATACTCTTTAAGTGACACAACCATTATTTACAAACCAGGGTGTGTCTGCCTTGGGACATTTTTGTTTTCAGAAATAATCATAACCACAACCTTGGGCAACACAAGTAAGAAAAACTGAAAGAAGATACAATATACACTAACAAGGCATATTTTACAAAATCTGATATATCTGGCATCAGTTCATCAGTTCATTTTCAAGAAGAGACTCAGTGACATTGAGCCAGTTGAATGAGAAGGGCAAGCAAATGGGAAATAAAGACCTAATATAGTTCAAAAGAACCAAGATATTAATAATAACTGCAACCAAAAAATAAGATAAAATTGACAACATCTAAATCATATCCATGGAACTCTACCAACTTCAAGAAAAAAATATCACCCCAACCGCTCCCACATGCACTGGTAAAATAGTCAATGACCCAAGGATGACCTATTATCTTGTCCATTCATTCATTCATTTATTCATATGTTCATCTAACAAATATTTATTCAGAGCCTACTATGTGTCAGGCACAGGCTAGAATGTTGAAAATTCATGATTCCTGCCCCCAGAAAGTTCACACTCCAGCGGGAGAGACAATCAAAGATTATCATTGAATAACCGGGAGAGTAATGTGACTAATACCCAACAGTCTTTCCCATTTGGAAATAACTCCATAGTTCACAGGTTCCTTCACATCTTTTTTTTTTTTAATCTTTCTGCATCATTACATTGAAGACATGTCTCTTAGAAGCTGAATATGGTTTAACACAGTCTCCAAAACAATCTGAGATTTCCTATCTTTTAACTGAAGAATTTGTTTACTGATATTTTGACTTATTTCTACTATCTTTCCCTGCGTTTTCTAATACCATATTTCTTGTATCTTTCTCTCCATGTTTTTGTGTTATATGGAGTCAGACTTCCTTTATTTTCTTTTGTTTCCTCCTATGGATTTGAATTTCTAAATTGTATTTCTATTCTGTTAGAAGTTACCATTTAAAAATTTTAACCACATTGAAAATTTTGATAAACTCAAAAGTCACCATTGACTTTATCCTCTTCTGCAACAAAGCAAGGGACAAGTGTCCCTCCTGCCAGCCACATTATTATCAACTGTCTAAATTCCACTGTATTTTAACTCATATCTCATTAGTCAGTATTATCATTACTGGTTTTGGGGGTTTGTGTGTTTGTTTTTACATCAATGCTTATTAATTTTACTTATATGTTTGCCAATTTCTTTGTTTCCATTGGTTTAATTTCCTTCCTACTGAAATATAGGAATATCCTGAAAACTGATTTTTAGATGAACATTTTCCTGCATTTAATATCCAAATTTTATAAACCTTATTTATTTCTAAATACAGTGGTGTTGGTCCAGTGCTTTTTTTTTTTTTTTAAAGATTTTATTTATTTGACAGAGAGAAACACAGCCAGAGAGGGAACACAAGCAGAGGGAGTGAAAGAGGGAGAAGCAGGCTTCCCTCCCAGCAGGGAGCCCGATGTGGGACTTGATCCCGGGTCTCCGGGATCATGACCTGAGCTGAGGGCAGTCGCTTAACCAACTGAGCCACCCAGGCGCCCCGGTCCAGTGCTTTTATAGAAAAAAGAAAACTTACGTTCATCTCAAAATTTCAGCAGCACTTTAAACAAAGCAGTGTAAAAAAAGAGCCTGAAGTTTTATTCCAAATATAATTGGTAGAATCATGTGAAGACACTGAAAAGCCCACAGAGAGTCAGCAGTGTTTCCCTGCCTTCCTCCCTACAAAGAAGCATCAGAGGGTTGCTCAAGACAAGTGTCTGTTAATAGCCACATTCACTATTTTGTAATCAGGAAATAATGCTTTAAGCAGTTATTTATTTATTTAAGCACTTGATGGTTCCTATACGTCAATGTTGTGCTGTGGTTTGGTTGTATTTTAGGAAAGTAGTTAGTGGTTTCAGGTTGGTATGTAATGAATTAGATTTTTTCCCTTTGATATAATGGGAAATAGGTTTGGCAGTGTTTCCATTTAGGTTGTCTGATTTTCAGGAAGGAGTTATTTGAAGTAAATAGATAGGGCATGTGTATTTTTAAGTAGCTCTTAAAGGGACTCTAAATTATTATCTGCAATGTTTTCATTCTACCTTTACTTCTGAATAACATAGCTGGATATTTATTCTAAATTGACTGTTTTTCCTTCCATAATTTAATAACATTATTCCACCATCATTTGGTATTAATTTTGAGAATTCTATTCTCAACTGATCATTTCTTTGTAGGTAATCTGTCTTCTTCCTACAGATTCTTTTAATATTTTGTTGGTTATCTGATGTTCTGCAGTTTTCATTATGATATATCTAGATGTGGATCTATATTTATATTTTCTTTTTTTTTTATATTTATATTTTCTGCTCGGGATTCATTCATTCATTCACTCAATATGCATTTATTGTGCACCTACTACATGCCAGATCCAGGCACTAGGGATCAGCAAAGAGCAAATCAGACTACGTCTCCATGTTCAAGCAGCTTACATTCTGGTGGGATGAAATAAGAATTAAATCATAATCCCACACAGATAAATTTTGCTGAGAGTGATAAGTGCTATGGATAAAAATAAATTAAGGTATGAAGAGTGGTGAGTTCTGGAAAAGCTCTAAATAAGGTAATCAGAAAGTCCTTTGCCAAAGGTGACATAAACAAAGACAAAAATGAACTTTTGTAACTTTATCAAGATAAAAAGGTTTATGCAGCAAAGGAAATGGTCAACAAAACCAAAAGGCAATGGACAGAATGGGAGAAGGTATTTGCAAATGTCTCAGATAAAGGGCTGGTATCCAAAATCTATTAAGAACTTACCAAACTCAATACCCAAAGAATAAATAATCCAATCATGAAATGCGCAGAAGACATGAAAAGACGTTTCTCCAAAGAAGACATCCAAATGGCCAAAAGACACATGAAAAAATGCTCAACATCCCTCAGCATCAGGAAAATACAAATCAAACCCACAGTGAGATACCACCTCACACCAGTCAGAATGGCGAAAATTAACAAGTCAGAAACAACAGACGGTGGTGAGGATATGGAGGAAGGGGAACCCTCCTACACTGTTGGTGAGAATGCAAGCTGGTACAGCCACTCTGGAAAACAGTATGGAGGTTCCTCCAAAAGTTGAAAATGGAGCTACTCTATGACATCGCAATTGCAGTACTAGGACTTTACCCCAAAGATACAAATGTAGTGATCTGAAGGGCACTTGCACCCTAGTGTTTATAGCAACAATGTCCACAATAGCCCCAAAATGAGACCCTAGTTGCAGAGGAATGGATAAAGAAGATGTGGCACACAATGCAATACTACTCAGCCATGAAAAAATGGAATCTTGCCATTTGCAATGACGTGGATGGAATTAGAAGGTATTATGCTAAGCAAAATAAGTCAATCGGAGAAAGACAATTATCATATGATCTCACTCATATGTAGAATTTAAGAAACAAAACAGAAGATCATAGAGAAAGGGAGATAAAAATAAATCAAGACAAAATCAGAGATGGAGAGAAACCATAAGAGACTCTTAATCATAGGAAACAAACTGAGGGTTGCTGGAGGGGAGGGGAGGGGAATGGGGTAACTGGGTGATGGACATTAAGGGGGGCACACGAAGTAATGAGCACTGGGTGTTATAAAAGACTGATGACTCACTGAACTCCACCTCTGAAACTGATAATACACTGTATGTTAATTAGTTGAATTTAAATAAAAAAAAACAAAATTAAATGAATTTTAAAAATTAAAAAAAAAGGAAGCAGGAGTAATCAATTCTACCAAATGCTTCTGTTCATGAGGACAGAGAATGCACCATTGGAATTAATAATACGGCAATCTTGAGTAACTGCTCTGTGAAGAAATGGGAATGAAATCCAGATTAGAGGAGCTCCAAGAAAAACGAAGAGAAGACAGACTATAGATGAGGAATACAGGTACTTCAGATGAGTGTCGATGTGAGAAAAGAAATGGAGTAGCATCTGGAAGAGGTTGTGGGACAAGGGGAATTTGTTTTATTTTACTATGACATGTGATTAAAATGTGTATGTTTGCTGATGGCAATGATATAATAGAGAGGGGGAAATTGCCGAAGGGAAACTGTGCTGCCTCATTCTGGGAACTCAAATTTTTCTCCACTTCAAGAAAATGATCAGCTTCTCTTCTCCAAATATCACATCTCCCTGATTCTGTGAGCACCTTCATTCCAGAAATCGTAATTAGCTATGTATTGGTTCTTCTTCTTCTATTACCTGTATCACTAAATTTCTCTTCAATTTTCCATTTCCTTCTCTCTCTGTACTCTCTTCTGGGTGATTTCCTGCACTCTACCTTCTGCTAAGGAATTCTTTCAGCTCTAACAAATTTGTTCTCTGACCCATCTATTGAATTCTAAACTGCAAGATTTCTCATTTTTATAATGTTTTTCTTTTTCAAATCTGCTTATTCTTTTTTTACAGGGTTCTTTTCTTATCTCATTATTTCTATAATTTAATTATATTCATCTTAAACATTTCCATTTTGTGTCTCTTTCAGATTGTTCTATTTTCCCCCGTCCTTGAGTGCCAATAATCTCCTTTGTCGTATCTGGGGGTTTTGTATCATGGTGGCCTTGTTCCTTATGGAGCGTTTCATTTTTTAAAGCTTATCTTCAGCAAAAGTTGTTTTTCAGTTAGAATCCCACACTCCCTTCCTTGTGCCAGCGTCCCTCTGGAGAAACTGTTAAAGCTTTGCTTCTATAAAACCCTACTTTTCAGTCTGACCCCAAAATGATGTTTTTACAATTCCCCTTTCAAAGGCCAGTGGCCCTTTGAGTGTCCCAGATTAAGGCCCTCAGTCTCAGCCCCTGAGACCATGCCTTGTCACCATCTGAGTACTAAAACCCCTCATGCCCAGCCCCTGAGCCCGGCTGCCCACGTCCACTCCTGCCCAAGTCATCTCCGCACCGTCTCTAGTGCTCCCTTTAGGTTTGAGTTGCCTTCTTGTTTTTGAAATCCAAACTTCCCCTTTCCTTCCAGCTTAACTCTATATTTGAAGATATTTCCTGAACATTTTTAAAATATAACATTTTTATGTAATTGCAACCACAGAAATGCCTGCCTAGGGTCACTCTACCAAATATGGTCAACTCATATTGAGTTTAAAACACGGCTCCCAGGGGGGCCTGGGTGGCTCAGTCCTTAAGCGTCTGCCTTCAGCTCAGGTCATGATCCTGGAGTCCTGGGATCGAGTCCTGCATGGGGCTCCCTGCTCGGTGGGAAGCCTACTTCTCCCTCTCTCACTTTCCCTACTTGTGTTCCCTCTCTGACTGAATTTCTATCTGTCAAATAAATAAAACAATCTTTTAAAAAAATAAAACATGGCTCCCAGAACACTTTGATAAAACCGAAAGTTGAAGTCTCCCCCAAAAGCTTCTCAACCCAGGAAACAAGCATGCATTTGTCAGAGCTGGCATGGGAAGTGAACATTTTTTCTATCCCTGTGATACTTCCTTCCAGGCAATTAAGGAAGGATTCGTTAACAGAGCTCCTTAGATCCATGGAAAGAATTCCTGCTTCCCAGCCCTTACCTGTATCTCTTAAAGCCAGACGAGTCCTTAAATGAGGATTAAAATAATAGTGACAAATGTAAGGCCCTAATACTCAGACATCTTGGAGACCAGGCCTCTTGCTTCCTCCAGCTTGCTCTTTGTGAAAAAGAAAATCCAGCTCTGTCTTGAGAGTATGGAGAAGGAGGATGTTTATGTTTTATCGAGGGAAAAGTCAGCATTTTTCAAACATTTGGAGCATAAGAAGTCATTTGTGGATTTTCTGATTTTTAATTTGGAATAGATGGCTCCCAATACCTTGAAAAATACTTGTATTAGTTTAAGAAATTATAACACATAAATATTTTTATTTATGCCTGATAATACTCACATATTTTTACCAGCCAAAGTAAAAGAGATACATAGCAATTATCTCACTGATCCTCTTTGTTTATCAAGTTGTTGGTGCTCATAAATCTGGGACAGAAATTCCATTCTGTAGCATAGACAATCCCATTCTTTTGTTTTAATGTATTTCCAATTTTACTTAAACAGGTTTTACTGAAAGCAGAAATGTCATTATGAGGTAAAACATTATGGTGGGGCTCCTGGGTGACTCAGTCGTTAAGCGTCTGCCTTTGGCTCAGGTTATGATCCCAGGGTCCTGGGATCAAGTCCCACATCCGGCTGCCTCCTCTGTGGGAAGCCTGCTTCTCCCTCTCCCACTCCTCCTGCTTCAGTTTTCTCTCTCGCTGTATCTCTCTTGGCAAAAAAATAAATAAAATCTTAAAACAAAAAACAAAAAAAACCCCAAAACATTATGTTGAACCAGGCAATACTCAACATGCAAAACAAAAACATTATTTATTTTGACTTAACTACCTCCAAGTCCTCCCGTCCATGGATTGTTCAGGTCCCTCTGGCCTGTAGCTGCCCCAGCCCTTCCAGCCTCTGGTGGGGCTCTAGCTGAATCACTGTATCTCAAAATCCTCAAAGCAGTGCAAAAACCCATAAGATGAGTAGCACAGAGCTCATATTCCTTTTTGCCATCTGGAACCCGAAAAGAGAAAGGTGGAATTAACTGTCTAGCTGCAAGATGAGTTCAAAGCTGCTGCATACCCTTCACGGCACTCCTCCCTCCGTACACGCAGGCGCACATGGACTGCGGTATATGCGCGCTCACAGACACGTGTGTGCGCTCGTGCAATTTTATGATGGCGTTTGACCATACTCGGGCCTAAGGGACACATACCAACTTAAATCAGTAAGAAAGTATGGTTCAGTCCAAAAACAATTTAACTCTGCCCATGTATTTCAAGAATGCACGGGTGCCATGTATGGGAAGAGGTGTGTATTATAGAAAGACGGTAAAAGATAGGCAGGCCGTTTGGGAAGACCGTTAAACACACAGGCTGCCCACTATCCACTCGGAGGCCAAGCCCCGTCTTGGTCACTCACAAGTGTATAACCCTAGAAAAATATTAATCTCTCTGGGATTTTCTGGAAAACGGAGAAATACTATCTCAGAATTGTAACCAGTGAGATTGTATATTTGAAGCAATTAGCCCACTGGCTGGCACTCAGCAAGAACTTTAAAAGTTAGTTCTTGTCATTCCTACCAACACTGTCTCACTATTCGATTTGCCTGCAGGAACAAGTACCCCAACAGTTTTTAAAGCCATCCTGAAAACGTAAAGCAAAACCATCACCTCATTTGAAGAAGTGTTACTTCTGTGCATTTGAAATAAATACTTCCTTTAACTCTTGGATTCCAGCTGGATGTCACCGGACCTCATATTAAGATGCTTGTTGTAAGATGCAGGTATCAGCGGTGGGTAATAATTCCTGCTCCAAAGGAACAGATAACACTTCACTTGAATATCACGATTCCAGTGACTTGAAAAATAAAGATTGTGACCTGGACATAAATATATCTATATTTGCACTTGGCTCATCTATATATTACATGCAGACTTTTTTTTTCTTTTTTTTTGTCCCATTTGCTTTCCATAAATGGGATCCTACTAAACACACTATACACAGTTGCTTATATTTTGTCTGACCAATACTTCATGCAAATCCCTTCAGTTTAACTGGTCTAGCTCCATTTCATTCTCATTAATGGTGACACAGTATTTTATTACAGGGACAATCATTTTGTCAACAGGGTTTTGTTGTTTTTCTCCAAAATTTTGTTTTTCTTTCTGTTTTGCTACTATGAATAATCTCTCTATATACTTTCCAGATATCCCATTCCTGGGAATCTATCTCATACAAATAAAAACACCAGTCCCTAAAAGGGACTTCTAGGTCAAAGAGTGTATGAATCTACTAGGTAGTCTTCCAAAAAAATCTGCAATGATTCATATTTCTATCAACACAGAAATGCAAAAAAAAAAAATTGAAGGGATTTGGAAAGAGCACCAACCCTGTCCAATACAGAGAGAGGGAAGAGGAAATGAAAATCTAAGAAAAGGAGAATAATTAGGCCTATTATGGTTGGGTTGAAACTCAACAGAATACACATATTAAAGATTATAAATATGAAGACTATACAAATGGTGAAAAACAGTGTAAAGAATCATAAATCATACATGAAAATGTATGCAAAAATATCTTCTATATGCTGCAATGTCCCATACTAATATAAAATGTTATTACAGGATGAAAAAAGTAGAACTCAAAATTATACTTCACTCTTAGAATCATATACAACCTATATTTCAGTATAAATATATAGAAATACAGTTCCTTTGCAGACGTGTCTTTAATAAAATGTAAATAAATTTATTTAAATAAAAGTCTTCTGAAAACTATTAACTGCAAGAAAATATATCAAATATATCAAAATGGTAATAGTGGTTCTCTGTGGGTATTTTTCCTTTTACTTGCTGTATTTTCTTTCATGAGACTGGTTATTTAGAATTTTCTTTTCCAGGTAACAGACCTGTTGCCGTCGAGAGCATCTAAGGCACTTTGGAACTTACTCCAAGCGGCTCCTCTCCGCGCTGTAGGAGGCAGGCACCATCTGCTACTGCTCCCATCCCCCATGGCTCAGGGCCCAGCAACCCTCGGATAGGAAGAAGACTCAGCCACGGTATCAGTGCGGATCAACCGCTGGCTCCTCTCCAAACCCACCTGCTTCTCTCCTGGCATGGGGCTACCCGTCTTCCCGGCATGCATGGTGGCTGGGTGGGGTGAACCTGTGACTACTCGAGCAGAAGCAGCAGCAGTAGTGTCATTTCCCAAGATGCCCCCAATAGCCTTTCCACAAGCAAAGTGGCGGGGTCCTTTCATTTCTGCATGCTTGATGGAGATGAGCCCCCTGACCTAGAAGGCTTCATGGTGATGGCGAGCCCCGACTTATCGGAGCCCCAACATGGAAGGTCCTGCCCCCCTACCTCGGCTTAGAGAAGAGCTGTCCGCTGGCTAGAAAACCTCACTTTAGGTTTTATGTGAGAGAGTCATTAAGTTCTAATGGTGTTAAGCTACTGAGATATGGATGTCGGCGAAGAAGAAGAGGAGGAAGAGGAGGAGGAGGAGGAAGAAGAAGAAGAGGAAGAAGAAGAAAAAGAAGAAGAGGAGGAGGAGGAAGAGGAGGAAGAGGAAGAGGAAGAAGGAGGAGGAGGAGGAGGAGGAGGAGGAGGAGGAAGAAGAAGAAGAAGAGGAGGAGGAGGAGGAGGAGGAGGAGGGGGAGGAGGAGGAGAAGTAGTAGTAGTAGTAGTACTACTACTACTAGTGGTGGTGGTGGAGGAAGAAGGGGAAGGTGAAGAAGAAGAAGAAGGGAAGGAAGAAAGGGGAGGAGGAAGAGAAGGAGAAAGGAAAGAAAAAAAACGAAACTCTCGAAAGAAAAGAACAGAGATGTGGGATGACAACAGATTGAGTTTGAAAGTACAATAAAAGTCAGCTTTGAAGAATTGGTTTTCTCCAGCTATTCCACATCAGTGGTGTTTATATAAGAGTAGTTTCCTCCACGGTCTTTAGCAACTCATGAATCACGGCTCTTATCCTCACTCAGAGACAGCTATGGGGACGAGTGAAACGAACATGTGGCAGCAGCTAGCCAACCTGAACTCCCCTCGCACTGGCGACTCCCACAGCCCCACGGACTCCTGGCTCGCCCTCCACCCTCCCCAGGAGCACTCTGGGGACCAGAGGAGTACCCCTCCCAGGTGTGAAGAGACCATCCCACTATCTTAACTTCACCCCAATATTCAGCCCTTACCAGAAGCCCCATCATTCTTAGACACAACTCACAATGAATAGACGACAAACCTGAGCATCCTGCCCTGCGTGACTGTGGTAGACCAGTGTCCACGTGGCAGTCGGAAGGCCTGGCTCCCAGGCCCAAGGCATAAACAACCCTGAGGTTTGGATATGGAGCCCCTAATCGCCCTCTGACTGTTTTTTCATCTGTAAAACAGACGTCAAGGAGCTTATGGGCCACTTACCTCACAAAGCTGTTGTGAAGGGCAAAGTGAGATCACAGGCTTAAATAAGATGCAAGGTATTGTATTTATTTCTAGAACTGGCAGAAATACAAAACTAACTGACTTCCTAGGATGGAGGAAGTCGCCTGAATATTGTTTCATATGGACTTTTATCCCAAGGACTTTGAAGATCCTTCAAACGGTTTCTTGCTGTGTCTACATGAGCCTGCCTGGGGTCCGCCTTTTTAGCCAATGAGGGGTTAAATAGAAATCTGGGACCCCTGCTTGACACAGTTACAAATGCCTGTACTTATCTTCCTTCATCCACCACTCCACTAGACTGGAAGACTCAATAGTTATTATATTAATAAGTCTTCTGCGAAGTATTTCCTGTTCTTATTTAATGTCCAGGAAACTTCAGGCATTTATCAGAGGGCATTTTCAGCATCAGAATGGCACACCCCTTTCCCTGGATCATCGGGTCACTGTGACGTGTCATTCTTCTCTGTTATGTTCTTTGCCTTTCACACAATGTCCCCAAATCCTAAAAAGGTTCAGCTCACCCACGTCAGTGAGAGGCCAGATTTGCAAGGATGCTTGCAGGGGGGATACAGGAAGTTCACATTCGGCTGTGCTATTAAGTACATTCAGAGGAACACCGGTTCACGGTCACATTCGGTCCAGCTGCTTGGTGTATTAACTTGCATGCAGGAGTCGAAAATTTCATGTGTTGTGGCTTCCTGTTTGCATTTTGGAAGGAACCAGTCAGATCTCTCTGTGACTGCCCTCCGGCTTGAGGTGACAAAGCTGGTTAGTGAGCTTTGTTATTCCAAGACTAGAACAGAGCACTTCTTCACCCCGAGCGTCTTCGAGGCTCTGATAAGTAGACGGGAAAGGAGTCACAGCAACTCTTAGCATAGAGGGGTTCTCCTCCATGGTGCCGATGGTCAGCCCCCGAATTTGAGATCAGTTCACACAAGGCTTATCGTCACGGAAATTATTTCCTAATGGCCATAAAGTAGAGCTGTGTGCTGATTTCTAAGGGGATCGCAAAAGAGCATAATTTAATACCTACACTTGGTCCTTCTCCATGATAATTAAGAGTAAGAAGAATCAAAAAGTTGAAAGATAACAAAGAGAGAGAGAGAAGGAGAGCTAGGGCAGATCAGCAGGTCTCAGAGTGATTGAGTCTGCAAATCTTGACCGTGACTTGCCTGACTGAAGACCACAATTGGACACATCAAAGAGGTGGCTGCACGTTTGGATACAGCTGAAGCAATGTTCAGCTATTTTTAGAAGTCAGTGTGCAAGGAATGGTTGAGAACACAGAAACTGAAGCCAGACTTCCTGGGTTTAATAAGTCGAGGCTGTGTCTCTAACTTTCAGAAGCACTCTCGGCAGGTTATTGAAGTTCCGTGACTCAGTTTCCTCATCTGTAAAATAAACATCATAAGCGTGCTCAATTTGTGAAGGATTAAATACATGAACGCATGTGAAGCGCTCAGAACAGCGGCCGGCACACAGAGGGCTATGCTCGCAGCTCTCACCGTCATTGCCTCCTTTACCTGGAACTTGGGCAATGAGCGCTGACCGTGTCCATTTTAAAACATCTCTTGATTGTGGCAAAGAAGTGCTGAATCTAAGACAAGCAGGGAGAGAAAAGGGAAGGAAATGGTGGGCCCTGGGCGGTGACAGAGAGGGCAGTGGGCATGGAAGGTCTCAGGCTAGGCGAGGGATTTTATCTGATTTAACTCAATTCTGGTCGCCCCAACGTCTACTGAGCATTTACTTACCAGGGGCTCTGCCAGACAAAGGGGGTTCAAAGATGAACAGGACTTGATGCCAGGTGTGGCTACGGTCACTGTAGCGCATCGCGGGTCAGCCAGACTCCTTTCTCACTGCCATGCCCAGTCCCTCTGGCCCTCTGCAAAGCCGATGTACTTCCACCTCTTACCATCCAGCCCTTACCTGCCCTCAAGGACAATTCCCAGACCTCCTGCCTTCTAGAAGCTTGCTACCATCATTCCCTCCCACCCTCCTCTCTCCGTTTTTGGGGCTACTACAGCAACTGCAGTCACTTGATATGAATTTAACCACAGAAAAGGTTTTAGTTCTTGCTACTCTTCTCTGTCCTCCTTCCCTCTACACACACAGACACACGAACATAAGTCGGGAAAAGCCCAGGCTCAGAACAGGCAGTTCTGAATTCAAACATCAGCTCTGATCTTGAGAACATTACTCAGCTTTTTTGAGCCTCTACTGTCCCATCCTCAAGCTGGGGGTCATGCTGCATGCCTACCGCAAGGGTGGCGGTGAGGATTAGGTGCCTAGCTCATACTGCGTGCCCCTCCTTAATGGTAGAACTTCTTATAATCAGATATTTAATAGATCTTTTTCTTTTAAGATTTATTTATTTGAGATATAGAGAGAGCACACACAGAGAGGAGGGGCAGAGGAGAAGCAGGCTCCCTACTGAACAGGGAGCCTGATGCCAGGCTCGATTCCAGGACCCTGAGACCATGACCCGAGCCAAAGGCAGACGTGTGAACTACTGAGCCACCCAGGCACCCCAGATACTTAATAGATCTCATTTCATTTCTTCATTCACAGTGCCGCAGACTTTTCAGTATGAAATCACATGGGAGGTAGACGAGCATAGGAGTAGAAAGCAGCGCTCTAAACTCATTTCTGTCTTCCTTGCGGTGCGGCCCTGGGCAAGTGACAACCTCCTTCTGACTTCATTTCCTCCTCATCTATGAACTTGGGACAGTAGGGGCCTGGCTCCGGCGAGTCTTGTGAGGATTAAGGGAGATCCTGTAGGTAAGCACTCAGCATAGGGCTTGGCACACTGTAAGTGTTCAGTAAATGTTAGCAGTTTATATGACTATTGCAGCCAAGGTCATTGTCATTATTTTTATGGCTGAGCAAGCAGCAGAGGGCAACTGACAACCACCACCCAGAGATGCACCTTGAACAGACTTTGCGTGTTGAGGAAAATCCTCATTTCCTGGTCGCTTCTCATCTTGTTCAGTCCCGGACATTGTCCAAGGGGGGGCACTTGGAATGCTCTGTTTTGTGTCCCAAACCTCTGCCTTGTGGACAACTTACCCCATGAGGCACTTACGCAGCGTGCTGAACATGTTTGATCTCCCTCCTTTTGATTTGTAGAACATCAAGAGGAAAACGCTGTGTGGTGTGTATGTAGTGATATCACAGTTTCCTTCTAAATCTAAGGGAGCAGGAAAGATAATACAATGTTTCATGCTGGCTTGTTGTGTAGTTGTCTGAATGGGATGGGGGGGGGGGTCCAGGCCAGAAAAGCAGCATTTACCCACTGCCTTTGAAGAAAAGTAACTGTTAAACATAAAGCGGAAAGAATCCTTGGGATAACTTTATCACTCTGATCAGCCCGTTAGTCTAGCAGCGTCTAATCCTTTCCCGGACTCAAGCTCATTAAGTGCTTCTTGGTTAACCCTCACCAGGATAGCTTGTCTCCAGTTGGGGTGACATGTTCTTTATGGGCTGTTCTTATATAGAATGTGAAGGATACACAAGCACCTTGTACAAAGGACAAAAAGAACATCGTGATGTCTGTTTCAGCAGCGCCCCGTGTTTTCATTTCCAGCAAATACCAAAGCCTTCCATCTTTCACCAGCTTGTGTGTGGGGAGGGGGAGGGATGAACAAAATGTTCTGATGTGAGCTTGTTTCAAAATTTTCTACCAGGGAAGCAACTTGAGAGATTTAGCAGGAGAAACTGTGGGTGTGTTATGCTGGTCATGCTTAAGGAACTTGGAAAACAGAGTCAGAGAATCCGGGTTGTGGAGGGGGGAGTTAGGGCAGCGATAACTTGGCAATGGAACAAAAGCAAACCAACAAAAACAAGGCGACCTGAAAGGGGAATTGAAGAGGCTCATGGGGAAAGGGGGCATCAAACTGACAACTTGGCCAGAAATCTGGACACTGTAAGAGACAATTTAGTACTGGGTCATGCCCTGGGCTGAATTTATTGCTTCTTCTCTTGTTAACTGGACTCATGTTTAAAGCCAAAACTGCCATAGGCCCTAAGGGATTTCACCTTTGTCATTTGTATGAAGTGCCTCAAAATAGGTACCATGAAAGGTGTCTCCCCTGCGTTGAAGTTTCTTACCCTAAGGGAGAAGGACATCCCCACCCCACCCCCATCCGAGTGAAGAAAGCAGAGATGCTGTTTTTATGGATGATGAAATAGATTTTTGAAAGTTAGTGGGTTTGAAAGGAAGTTCTGAATGAAGCTTATGCTCTGAGAATGAGTGAGGCAGGGAGGTGGGGAGAGGCCTGGGTGCACAGTAGAGGCGCAGGGACCCCGGTGAGGAGGCCACGCCGCAGCCGGCAAAGGGGCCAGAGGCCTGCGGACACCTGGGCCTGCAGACAGAGGGGACCCAGCCGGCCGTCTCCACTCACCAAGGTCTGGTGTAAAGAGGAGTCTGCTCTCCTGTGGCCCCCGGAGGGGTTTGAAGAGTGAACAATTAATAGGAAGCCACGTTTCACCAGTTCCAGGTGAGTAGGCAAGATTCCCTCCCCACGCCGCCCGCCGCCGTAGCCCTAGCCAAAGATGTTACAAACTAAGAACGCAGCACCGACACCAATCACCCGTGGGTGCAGAAAAACGGAGAGGCGCACCTCTCCCTATCGTGTCTGGGAAGCTGGGCACCTGGGAATGCCACACAGAGGCAGAGAGAAGTCTCTGTCCTCTTCTCAAACGCGGGCGGGCGAAATTAAAAACGCACAACGGGTCGGCTCCTGAGGCTAACCATGTTTACACTGACATACCACGCGGATGGAACGGTCCCAACATTCCGCGCACCGTGCAGGGGAGAGGAGGTGGGGGCGCGGCAGGGCCGCCCCTCCCCCGCCGTCTTCCTGTGCCGCAACCCGGACTTGACCCCCGGGAGCCTGGCGCGGCACCGCTCGGGCCGCCCCGCCGGAGCCGGGCGCTGAGACGGGGCCGCCCGGGGCCGGCGTCGGGGCGCGCGCTCGCGGAGCCCAAACGCCGCAAGGTGGCGGGAACCCGGTCTGCCCCGACGCGGAACCCTTTCAAATGCCTGGACCTTCTGTTTCCTTGGGGGAACTGGGTGGGGAAGGGGTGAGGAGGAAGGTTTTTTCTCAAAGCGCTGAGCTGTGAAAGAGGAGGGACAGCTCGACAGCTAGGGTCCAGAGGGGATGCGCTCCCAGCCCCTGGCTGGGGGATGCGGGGCAAGTTGCCCCTGCTCTCTGAGCCTCCTGTCCCCACTGTAAAACCAGGGCATGAGGCCCATTTTCCAAGATCCCTTCCAGCCTAACATTCTGACTTGTATCCTGTGGATCAGGACTCCTGGCAAAAGGAAAAATTACTCCATAACTAGGAATTAGTGAAAGCCCAGCTCTAGAGACAAAAGCAAACAAACAAAAAGTCTCACATAACCCCAAACGCTAGAACCTAGTGCATTTTAACTCTATTACTCTGTAGAGATTATTTATTTCTTTAGTAACAAAGGTAATTGATTAGAGTTAGTGCCGAAAAAAAAAATGTGCCTGGGTCATTTGTCTTAAGGAGGAAACATAAATCCATAAATCCTCCAGGCTTGAAGAAAGAAAACTCTTTCTATTCCCCAAATAGGCAGATCTTCCAAACAAGTCCTCTTTTTCCTTTCTAAATCTTTGCGCTTAGCCACATAAAATCAGTGGCTTTCTTTTCCTAAGATGTACATAATCTTTAAATAAAGGAAGAAAAGAAAGCCACATTCTGCAGCATGGTCTTGGAAAGCTGCTCTCAGAAAGGATACTGGGATTTTCTTTTGAGAGGGTTAAGAATCCGAAAAAAAAAAAAATGATTTTCCATCTCCTGAAAATATATGTAAAATAATTTATAAACTAGGTGTTACACAAATTTACAATATGATTCTTAGACTCTCTCCGGTTGGGAAAAGGAACATTACCTTCTCGTTACACAGACAGAACGTGCCACAGGCCATCTCTGATTCACAGGCTGCGTCATCTTTCCCCACCTCTTCTCAGTTACATCAACAACCAGGATTATATTTCTGACATTTATGGTTTTAAAAAGGAGAGTGAAGGTGATTGATTCAGACTCTAGTTGTTACCAAAATAAGGTAATGAGGCACTTGGTGTGTATGAAAGATTAGAGGTGCAAAAACTCATTCTACCTAGCAGCCTCCGGAGTAATCTTCCAAAATGCCCAAATAAAGTCCCCCCCCACTGCCCCACCTCCACCCATCAGGCTTCCTGGGCAACCCCCCTCATGCCCTCCCGAAAATGTTGCCTCTCCAATCAGCCAGCCTCCGATGGGCTGGAGACCAAGACGGAACACTGGCCCCAGCCCTCCCCCAGCTTCCCAGGGACAGTCCTTGCAGCGGGGTGAGTTTGTTGTGCTGACCTTCTGAGCCACTGACCCACACAGAAGGACACTGTGTGCGGTCACTGAGTTTGCTGGCCTCGTGTGTCCCTGTTCCTATCAATGAGGCGGTCAGGGGGAGGGGAGAGAGGAAGCGGAGAAGGATGGTTATGAGGACGTGCAGGACCAGGGACCGAGGCTGCTCTGGTGACAATGAATAATTGGGTTGTTTCCTTGAAGCTATTTGAAAATGAAGGTGGGCCTGGTGTCCACAACGCCCTCCCAACCTCTCCTCTGCCTTCCTCCCACGTGTTCCCACCCTCCTCTCTCCGTGCAAAGCTTTTTATGCAAAGTCAGCTGCACATGTTAGGAACACAGACTCCAGAGGCAAAGGCCCCCCCATCTGAATCCCACTTCTAAGCCCTGGATACAGTTTCATCACCAACAAATGGGAATGAGAACAGTGCTAGCTCACAAGAGTGCTCTGAGATTTAAGTAAACGAATACGTGCACGGAACAGAGTGTTGTAAATGTTTCCTCCCGTGGTGATTTTATTCAATTCTCTTCTTCCTGAAAGGCTGCTTGCCCCACTGGCTGCGGCTTCCTGCCATCCTGAGCAAGGGTCACACCTTGTCTTGTCCAGAGAGCGGGCAGCTTACTAGATTTGCATTTGAAAAGATGTCCTGGAGAAATGAAGAGGTGCAGAAGACTCAGAAGAACCCTCACTGGGGAGGCTACCATATACTGACCCTGCCTCGATGAGCATTTAAATTGGATGATGGCCCCAAGGTACGTATTTTTACAAGGAGAAAATGAAGGCTAATAGAAGCTGGTAATGTTCCTGAACGTAGAAAAGACAACGTACTGAGCAGCAGTAGCCTGTCTTCACCCACTGAACGCTCTCAGCAACATTGTGAGCTTGACACCGTTATTCTCCCCATTTTACAGCTGAGGAACTGAGGCAGCATGGATGAATTCCTTGTCCAAAGCCCACAGGTACAAAGTGGCAGACCTGTGGTTGGCGTGGAGCCTGGCTGACTGCCCGCCCATGGCCCCACCGCAGCACACAGCCCGTCTGCCTACCGGGGATGGGACAGCCCTGGCCACATCAATCCCCATTTTCAATGGCCACTGTCACCACCCAGAATGTCCTTGAGAACTGCAGATCTCTTAAGACCCATGAGAAACACAGCTGTCATGCATCATCGCTCTGTACTTGAATTTTCAAGACAGAATGGATGCTCATTTTTCTTTGTTCTGATTTTTGTTGTGGTTTCCATGATCATAATATAATTTCTCTGAATTGAGAAAGGATGACCTTTTTCCTGTCCCTTGCAAGGGTTTTTTCCCCTGGGATATTTAAGAATAGATCACCCCCAATTCTTGCCACTGGGCCTGAGCTGGCTTCCATGTGGAAAGTGCACAGAGCCCCTATGGAAGGCCCAGGATGAATCTTCCACAAGACTCAGAAAGAGGCTCCTACTGCCAGGCTGGCCAGGGGAGAAGGGAGAGGCACAGCTTCCCTGAGTGGGCCGAACATGGCACTGACCCTCAGTTCCTCACTAGGCCTTCTGCACCTTGACCTTCAGCTCTCTGAAGTACTCAAAAAAGCATTGCCAATTGAGGCTTCCTATTGCTCCTTTGCAAAGACAGACATTTGCCTTCTTTCTCCCCTCCAACTTTTTCCCAAACAGGCTTGTATTTAGAAGAAGGTATTTAAAGTGTTAAAAGTAAATGTTTAATTCTTTCGCCTTCCTCAAGATATGCTTCTAGAATTGAAAGAAGCAAAATTTTGGAAGGGGAGCCCAAGATCTCACAGCTGATCAAGGACACACAGTGGGCTGTCCAGCCAGGTCTCCTAACTCCACGCTCCAGCTGTCCCCTCTGCACTTGACCAGCGTGGTGGCCAATCTGCGGGGCTCTGAGAGGTAAGGAAGTGACAGCATTATGGACTCTGGGCTGCCCTAAGCAACGTGTTTCCATTCCTATTACTGTAATTCAGCTCTTCAACGATCAGCCTGCCTTTCTAGTAAAGGGAAACACACACACACACACACACACACACACACACACACACACCCCACTGTGATTTTCAGCACGGAAGCTCCATGCCCAACAGCTAAAATAGAATGTTTTGAAATGGAGAGTGGGACAGACAGAAGCCCTGCTTATTATAGTTAATTGAATTTAATTAAAGCCATAAAAGCAAACCACAGCTTTGCAGTGGGCCCCGACCATTCTGACTGCATGGAGGACTCAGAGGAGCCCTACTCTTAACTGATGGGCAGAAGCCCAAGTCATTGCCATTACTCAGACGCTGACGAAGGGCCTCTTTACCTTCATCCATCCAGTTACTCTTTTGTACACTATTTCTCTCCTATATTCTGTAGTTTTAAAGGTGATCATTGTGGTTTCTTCTCATTCTAGTAAGAACTGCACTTTGATTCCTTTTCCCTAAAAAGCTCGAAAAGCTGCGTGAGATTTTCCAGTTCTTTTCCTTTTTCTGTTCTCTCTCCACCTCTCACATTCTGTCCCTCTCTACCTCTCCATGCTCTTCCTGTTTCCCTTCTGGTCAGCCACCTTCAGCTGGCCCCAAACCACCATCCAACCCGATGCTGGACTGCACCTGTCCCGCCAGGGAGGCTCAGGAGAACACAGACAGGCTCAGTGTGGTGCGGCCGGGGTGTGGCTGGGCTGCTGGGGCCCGGGGACAGGAGGGACACCTAACCCTGGCTGGAGGGTATCACCTAGAGAGGAGACTTTTCAGGCACAGGGAATGTCCGTGCAGGATAACACAAGAAGCTGCTAGTCGTGTCCGCCCCTGGCTCGGCCGCTGTGCGAGTCTCTGTGGGGTCAGGCCTCTGCCTACCTCTCCAGCCCCATTTCTACTTCTTTCTTTTTATTTTTGGCTCCATTTCTATCTTTCATTCCTACAGAATTTGTTTTATTCTTGCCCCAGCCTTTACTCCTGCTGGCAGGAACATGTCACATCCCCAGCCCTCTGCTGGGTTACTCTCATTCTGCCCACTTACCCTGTGGGTCCCTGACAAAACATCCCCTCCTCCAGAAAGCACCCCTGAATTCCCAAGTCCGAGTTCCTAACACTTACCACACAGCATTATCACACCTGTTTGTTCCTATTCTACCGGGGACCACAAGCTCTGCAGAGGCAGGAATGCCATCCATATTGTTTATCTTTGTCTCTCCAGGCCAGAAATGGTGTTGAGCATGCAGTAGGCGCTTTATAGAGATTTGCCAGGTTCACAAAGACGTCTAGAAAGGAGGCTACTGGGGCGTAGTGGTGTCAAGTGAAAGCAAAGCCGTCAGCAGGAGCAGAACATAGAGGAACTCACAGGCTGCTCTGAAGAGGCAAGATGGGGAGACATCGTGTGAGCAGAGAAGCAGGCGAGTGAGCCCCCCTGGAGCAGAGCCGCTGGAGGCCGGCACAGATGACCTCGAGCCACTCGAGGGACTCACGGCCAGAGGGGGCTCATCCCAGTCTGCATGAGTTTCCTCCAGGGGGAGAAGTCCCCCGCCAGCCAGCCAGAGCCATCTTGAATTCTCTTGTAACAGCAAGATTGCAGGGTCAGAGGGAGGCAGCTGCTACTCTGTCCCACACTTCCTTCAGCAGCCTGTAACTCGAGCGGTGTTTGTCACATTCACAACAAATGCTAGACTCCTGGAGACCGGAAGAGCCTGAGGCATAACGAAGAGGCCAAGACTATCTCAAGGTTGGGACCGTGGGGCTGTCACTGGGCATCTCCCTCAGGGACCGCTTGCAGGCGCTTTTACTTCCCGCAGCTGGCCCCCCCACGGGGTGAGAGCTGCCCTCAGATGCTGGAGCTCGCTTCACCTGCGTCCCAGGGAGTGCCTGGGAATTCGCAACCCCAAGAGCAAACCCTCCATCCTCTGACCACTGAGCAGGGTAACTGGGATGTGGGCCCTGCCCTGTCCTCAGACACCCACTGCAAGACTTGGCTTCATACCCCCTCTTTGCTCAGCCTCCTTTCCTTCGCTGTCCCAGGGCACACCCCTGAACTTCCGGGGAGCATTCATTCAAATCTCACCTGCATGAGAGTCCTGGTCTCCAGGCTCCATCTGGGGAACCCAGCCCGGGGCACACAGGGTTCCTAAACCTCCAGGCAGAAACAAGCATTCCATGGGAAGACAGAAAGCCCCGTATGCTTTAACCCGGCTGTTCACACACGCAGTCTTGCCATCAAAACTGTGGTCATCGTGGGTGGGGGATGGGGTAACTGGGTGACGGGCGTTAAGGAGGGCACTTGATGGAATGAGCACTGATGTTATATACAACTGATGAATCACTAAACTCTATCCTAAACTAATAAAACACTGTGTTAATTAATTCGAATTTAAAAAAAAAAGGCAGTCATCAGAGGTGAGGACACACACTAAGCACAATTTCTAACCCAAGTGGGTATTTTCAACTAAAATGAGCTCGTTTATTCTTCACATCCTAAACGGATCCCACCCCCAACCCCCATGAATTCAAAGCCTGGTGCTTTCGAGCACTTGTGAGGGGTCCTCTAACAGCCTCACGTCTTGCCCGGGAAGAAGGTGGTGAAGGTCACCACCCGCCTGAACTGAAGGTGTCAGGGAAGCGATGGCTTGCGATACTCCCCACCTCCCCAGAGAACGCTGCAGTCTTTCAAAATTTTGCCTGGAAAGAGAGAATTGGGTTTGAGGTATGTCTGTGCATATAAGATAAAGTCGGAAGTGGCCAGTAACTCTAATTTTCTATCAGGTATTTATTAGAGGAAAAAGTTTTAAAGTTTATGGGTGAAGAGGAGAAATCTTAAACTCCCTAAGTCAACTTTTGGAAGTTTATCATGCTAGGAACACAGGAAACTGCTCACACGTTCCTCCTGAGCTTTAACTTAGTTTTTTTTGTGTTTTTTTTTTTAAGATTTTATTTATTTATTTAGTGAGAGTGTGTGCGTGAGAGCAGGGGGAGAGGCAGGGGGAGGGGCTGACAGAGACTTAAGCAGGCTCCATGCCCAGTACTCAATCCACGACCCTGAGATCTGACCTGTGCTGAAATCAAGACTTGGAGGCTTAACCAACTGAGCCACCCTGGGTGCCCCAACTTTACCTTAGGGTCAAGGTTCAATATTTTACATTGAGATGCTGCGGCATTAAAAGTAATGGAACAGGTTAATGAAAAAGTCAAAAACAGGGGTTGTAAATAAACAAGAGGAAACACCACTTTGCATTGCCATCCCTTCAGTGAGAAACAGAGATTTCTTTTTTTTTTTTAAAGATTTTATTTATTTATTTGACAGAGAGAAACACAGCTAGAGAGGGAACACAAGCAGGGGGACTGACAGAGGGAGAAGCAGGCTTCCCGCCAAGCAGGAAGACCGATGTGGGGCTCGATCCCGGGTCTCCAGGATCATGACCTGAGCCGAAAGCAGTCACTTAACCAACTGAGCCACCCAGGCGCCCCAAGATTTCTTTTTTTTTAAAAAATATTTTATTTATTTATTTATTTGACAGAGAGAGATCACAAATAGGCAGAGAGGCAGGCAGAGAAAGAGGGGGAAGTAGGTTCCCCACTGAGCAGAGAGCCTGATGTGGGACTCAATCCCAAAACCCTGAGATCATGACCTGAGACGAAGGCAGAGGCTTAACCATCTGAGCCACCCAGGTGCCCAGAAACAGAGATTTCTGTATATGTATTCAAGCCCTTAGGTTTGGGTGCAACACGTGAACATTAAAATCATTTTGGGGGAGTCATCATTTTTTTCTCAGTCTGATAAATTCAAGAAAGATTAAAAACAGCATTTAGAGATTATCAGGCCTTCTGGATAGCAAACCCGTCCTGCTCTGTGCCCAGCTCCTCCTTGGCCATCCAGCAGACTGGCTCTGGGATTAGGGGGGCTCAGCACCAAGTCATCCTTGAGCTGACTTACCCCACCTCGCCCCAGGTCATGGTCTGGCTCTCTGCTTCATTCCCGGGCCTGAACCCTCTCCTTGAACCTGAAGCCCAGGCAGTGGGCTCCCCTCCAGTCCCCGCAGGTCTGTTCCCCTAGGTAATGAGAGGTTTCATGATTGATCACTTGTATCATTAACCCCTTAGTGCCTATAATGCAGAAGTGGACTGAGCACCCTTTCTCATTCATGTGTCCTGTGACCTCTTGGCTCCACGCCAGCCCTGACACAAACCTCAGCCCTTCCTATGGTCAGCCCAAAAGATCTCTTCACACCAAGTCATCCTCAAGCTTGCGAACTTGGCTGGAGACTTAAGCGTCAAGAAGAAGAGGGGGTGCACAGTCTCCCACCCTCCCCTGGCTCTCCCTAGATGGAGTCCATGTCTTGGGGCATCAGCATCATCCCCCACACAGGACATCATGGCTCTCCTATAAAACACGATGCTCTCCCCAAAAGTAATTCTGGTGAATACAATTGAATACACCTGCCCTCGCCCAGTAACATAGGGCTGCACGACCCACACAGTATAGAGAGTCCAACTGATTGGCTTGAGCTCACGAAGCTACTAAGACTCCTATAGGGAATTTGTGCTCAGGCCAGTCTAGAAGCACCCTCCCCAATATGTCATGTTGCCTTGCCGTGACAGAATTGTCTGCTGACACCTCATTTCTTCCAAAGACAGGCTGTGTTCTATGCCCTCCCTTTCCTCACAGTCTTAGAGTCTTACCCCTGATTCTGTCCCAGCCGCTGGAGCCAGTTCCTGACTGCGGTCCCTGACCCCCACCGTGTCCCACACGTACCTCCCAGGTCTCCTTCCTCTGTCCTGCCCAACCCTGCTCCACTTGCTTCCCTGCACTGAACCTCTCGCTCTGTTGGATGGGGACCAACTGAATAGCCTGCGACCTCATTTCCTCATCCCACATTCTCTGTCTCATTGGGCTTTCTCCCATCACTTGTCCCCGGACCCCTGACCACGGGGCCACCTCCTGTCCTGCTCAGTGCCTTGGGCAGCTCCCACAGAGCCTTCTGATGGTATTTGCTGTTTTCAGAAGACAATGAATCTCTCCTCTCTTCCTTTCCTGTCCCTCTCACAGGCAAAGAATGTCTGCCTCCCAAGAATGATTCAATTCTCCACTGTCCCTACTTGCCAGGGTACTTGAGGGAGGATCTTGCAGTCAGTGGTGTTTAATGGAGTGACTGAGACATCTCTACCTCCCTTCTCCCCTCTTTTGCTCCATGTTGGCTGAGAAGGCAGCTGCCCTGGAAAAGATTTTTGGCTGATCCATTTTCTCCCCGCTCCCTCAGACGTTCCCATGCAAAGCTAAAAATAGCAACTCATTGCTGTTGTCAAACTGAAAGACAGAAGCAGATTCCCACCATCTGGGCAAGGACATGGCGGTCCTGCCCATTGTGTAGGCAGGCGTAGGGCCCCAGCCTCGGGGAGCGTGAAGGTGCTGGAAGGAACTCTTGGGAGGGGCTGGTATGCATTTAATGTCCAAAGGGATGGACAAAGCTATTGTCACAGGTATCAGCTCGCAGTATTGTAGTAGGAGTCAGGATTCTCAGACAATCTGGCAACCAGTTGGGGCTTTCCAGAAGGCCTCATGTGGTCCTCCAACGCATATGTCCCTGGACGGCCAACTGAGGGGTAGAGTTCACCACATAGGCAGTGTGGCCCCCAAGCTCTGGAGGCTTCAGATCAGATGAAGAGTCACCCCGGGGGGCTGTTGGCCTGCGCTGAAGAACTGTGACACATGCAAGCTCATGGCGGGAGCCAAATTATGCAACCATCCTCATTTCATCACCCATTTCTGCCCTCCTCCTCCACAAAGGCTTCCAGCTGGCTTTCCATCTGAGTTTCGGGTTCTACGAACCATTGGGCATATAAACACGCACAGCCTTGTGGCAGTCCCAGCATCCTATATGGAACTTTCATCTACTGCATTTTTCTTTAAAAAGGTGTGTGCAGGTGCATGCATGTGTGTGCGTGTGTGCGCGTGCCCTGGCTCAGGAGCTCTGTGCAGAACAGAACTACGGCTGCGAATAGTCGCAGGAGACAGACAGCTTCCATCGACTGAGCTCTTCCCAACGCCAGCCGTCGCCAGGCCTCAGCTGATGGAATCCTCCCAAAGACCCTCTGAAGTGCTGTAAAGGACGTCCTGAACTTTCTCAACTTCTGTGTCTTAGCTTCCCGCTATCTGATCCCCCTTCTTAGGTGTGGGGAAATTCTCCCTCTCTGAGCCTGGGGTTCCCTTTCTCTCACTGCTGACCCAGAGGCTGCAAAGCCATATGTCTGCTTTCTGTGGAACATGGGCATGTGACCCAGTCTGACCATCGCATTTTAATCAGGAACAAGTGGCAGTAAGAAGGGACGGAGAATTTGTTCTAGCAGCAGCACGGCTAGCAAGCTCTGCGCGCCAGGGGTTGTGGGTCAGGTGGCTCCTCCTCTGTTTCTAGCACATTTTCTAAGCTTGGTTGGACCCACCCCTCTCAATGGTTCCTTGGGCTACTCAAATCCCATCACCAAACTTCTTCTGTACCTAAATAGGTCAGAACACATTTTCATTCCTCGAGGCCAAGAACCTTGGCTGTAGGATTAAAATTCTTGTATCACAGGGTAGGATTTGAAGCTCAGAGAGGGGAGTGACATGCCCAAGGTTACAGGGCTCACGCCCGATCATTATAAAACTTGAGTTCTTTTTTTTTTTAAGCTTGTGTTCTTTTTTAAAAAGTTTTTATTTAAATTCGAGTTAGCATAGGGTGTTGTATTGCTTTCAGATGGACAATGTAGTGATTCAACCCCACCGCCCGTGCTCATTAGACAAGTGTACTCCTTAATCCCCAGTAAAACTTGGGTTCTTGACAACACTGATGGTTAAATGTTCAAAATGAGAGCTCTCAAAATGAGAGCTGGGTTATAAATGTGGATTTTGTGGATACCTCATAGACTTTTTTTTAATGAGATAATTAGGATAAAACCATTATATTGCCGGACATAGTATCAATCGGTACAACCTCAGTAGAAGGCAAATCTTGAATATGTATCAAGCCCTTTAAAATGTACAAGCCTTTGGGAATGCCTGGGTGGCAAAGTCAGTCAAGTGTCCAACTCCTGGTCTTGGCTCAGGTCACAATATCAGAGTCGTAAGATCAAACCCCAGCTCGGGCTCCATGCTCAGCACAGAGTCTGCTTAAGACTCCCGCTTTCCAGGGTGCCTGGGTGGCTCAGTTGTTAAACGTCTGTCTTCAGCTCAGGTCATGATCCCAGAGTCCTGTGATAGAGCCCCACATCAGGCTCCCTGCTTGGCAGGAAGCCTGCTTCTCCCTCTCTCACTGACCCTGCTTGTGTTCCTTCTCTAGTTGTATTTCTTTTTGTCAAAAAAGTAAATAATATCTTAAAAAAAAAAAAAAAGATCATCTCTCTCCCTCTCCCCCTCCCCCTGCATGTTCTCTCTCTAAAATAAAATAAATAAAATCTTTATAAATAAATAAATAATTTTAAAAAATGTTCAAGCCCTTTGAGTTATGACTTCCATTCTGGGACTCTGTTCCCAGGCACTGTTTCTTACCCTTACTTTTTATTATTGGCCCTTTACTAAGAAGTATTTTTAAACACTTTTTTTCTCATGTCCCCTACAATTTTGTAACATAGATATACCATATATTCACATGCTGCAATTATATCCATGTTTTATACGTAAAAAGAGTAAGATTTATTTCACAACCCCCCCAGGGACAGTTATCATTCCCATTGAGAAGTCATGTACTAAGGAAGAGATCATGTACAAAGACATTCAACATTATTAAATAGTTATTAGTCAAAAGTGCACACCAAAGAGGAATACTATCTCTGTTAATTTGAGTAATAGCCATTTTAAGTGATTTTTAACAAAACACACCACTGGACTTTTCATTTTTCTTTAAGATTTTATTTATTTATTTGAGAGACAGAGCACAAGTCAGGGGCAGAGGCAGAGGGAAAAGCAGGCTCCCCACTGAGCAGGGAGCCCGATGCGGGGCTCAATCCCAGAACCCTGAGATCACTACATGAGTCGAAGGCAGAGGCTTAACTGACTGAGCCACACAGGCGCCCTGTGTGGAATTTAAAATTTGGAATTTTAAAATAAGTACTAAACAACCCTTGAGTCATATTTGAGATCTAAATTGAGAACAGAGAAAATTCAGAAAGTACTATTAACAAAAATACAACATTGCAGAAACAGACTTTTCCCAGAGGCAAAGTCATTGCCTAAAACACTTATAATTACTAAACTGCAAAAAATAAAAACAAATCATTTATTTTTAACTAAGGAAGTTTTTAAAAGGGCAGTAATAAAGTTTATAAAGTTTGTAAACCTTTTAAAATGCTTATCCAGTAACAGGAACTGTTAAAAGTGAGGATAAAATTATATTTACCATATGACTAAAACTTCATAAAACAAACATACATGTAGATTAAAGTATGAACAAAAGGGGCGCCTGGGTGGCTCAGTTGGTTAAGCGACTGCCTTCGGCTCAAGTCATGATCCCGGAGACCCGGGATCGAGTCCCACATCGGGCTCCCTGCCCGGCGGGAAGCCTGCTTCTCCCTCTCTCACTCCCCCTGCTTGCGTTCCCTCTCTAGCTGTGTTTCTCGCTGTCAAATAAATAAAATCTTTTTTAAAAAAGGTATGAAAAAGATACAATATTATCACAGTTGCAGGGGGCTTTGAATGGTAGAATTCTGGACAATTTGTTTTCCTTTTGCTTTTCCGTATTTTTCAACTTTTTATAATGAGCTTGTATTACTTTTCAATAGGAAAAGAGTTTATGTTTTCGAGGTGAGCTGATTACCCTGAAATGGAGTCTGGCTGGGTTAGGAAGTCTGCAGGTCACTGCTCTCCTGGGGGCGGGGGGCAGCGGAATGGGCATCAGCTCCGTGCTCTCTGCCACCGCCTTGCTCCCTCAAGACGTGTGTCCCCGCTTCCACATGCCGAATGCACCCCAGTGATTAGAGATGTGGGAGCTGCAAGAAAGTGAATTATTTGTGTTTGAGCCAAGTCTGCTGGCAGTTCATCTCACACAGGGAGGTGCCAGCGCTCAGGACCCCGGGGCAACACCTCAAGCCCTTGGATCAGTCATTACCCCGCTGACATCCGGACAACGCAGGCAAGATAATGGCTGTAAACGCTCTTCCCTCCCCGTGCTGCTGAGGTGACTTCCTACCCCAGGAGCAGCACAGCCGGCGCTCCCAGCAAGCAGGCGGCCTCAAGGCAGGGCAATCACCCCTCGTGACAAGCATCACACCCGCACGCACGCACGGAGCCTGGGTCCTGTCAGTTCTGGAAGCCCGATGCTTCCAAGTGTCATGTGGCAGCCCTGGGGCATGAAGTCCTTTCAGGTCAAGAGTCAGATACTCCTGGCACTGCACTCAGAGCCTGGAGAGCCCCGGTGTTTTGCTTGGATGTGTGGCCTGAGAGAATGTGGAGTCTGAGCTGTCTCTGCATGGAGTGAGCCTCCTGGCTCCAGAAGGAAACAACTGCTATGGACTGAACTGTGTCCTTCGTGATGGATATGTTGAAGCCGTAGCCCAGAGGGGTGCCAGTTTTTGGAGATGGGCCTTTAGGAGGTAATTAAGGCCAATAGGATTGGTGGCCTTACGAGAAGAGGTAGAGCTCTCTCTCTCCCTCTCCCACCCCCAACCTGATCCCTCTGCCATGTGAGGACATCGCGAGAAGGCAGCTGTCTGAAAGCCAGGAGGAGAGTTCTCACCAGAAACCAAAACCGGCTGGAACTTGACCTTGGAATTCCCAGTGTCCAGAGCTGAGAGAGAATAAGTGTCCATTGTTTGAGGCACCCAGTCTATGGTGCTTTGTTACAGCAGCCTGAGCAGTCTGAGACAATACCCTTCTTCATGGAGGACATGGAGATCCTCCCCCACCATCTACTCAATGGGCCCCCCAAACAAGTCTTGCCCCATTCATCCCACCCCCTCCAGGTCCAGCCCTTCACTTGGGCCTTCTCCGTCCTCACCTGGAGGCCCCTGCAGGTTCCTCAAGGCTCTCTGCACCCCCGGGCAGGAACATGGTCCTATCTTGTCATGGCACTCCCAATCCTGATACGAGGCTTGGTGCTTGGTTGATGCTCAGGGAGAGCTGATAGGAGGCGTAAGTAAGCAAGCACCCCTACCAGGGGTCCACCGGCTAGGCATGGACAAGGAGGGTGGGCTCTTCCCCAGCAATCAGCAATCACCCTCTGGTGTTGGTTTCTCTTCGTGTCTCTATTCCATGGCTTCTGCCACCTACAGGTGGAAACGTCATAACACTCTGACTCAGCCAGTTCTTAGTGAACACCAGCCGTGGGCCTCCTTCTTGGCAAAACCCTAGACTACAACGTTCAACAAGACACTATGATGAGCACCCCAAGCAAGAAGCAAATAAATATATCAGATCATCTAAAATTACAAAGAATTTAAAAACGTGGGGGGAGGACATAACATCTTTACAACATGAGGAGCCGTGTCCCCTGCCTGGCTCTGCCTTACCTGGTGAGCTGGGCTTGCATTTGAGCATCAAACCTCCTTCCAGACGCACCCTGCCGTCCCTCCTCTCTCTCATTCTGTGTCGACTCTGTCCCAGAAACCCCTGCCACTCACCCCCAACCCTAGTCTGAGCCCTTCCTCCATCTCTGCCTAAGCCCTCGGAGTAACTGATTTCATGTGCTTCTGAAATGTCTCCTGCAGTTCTAACAAGTGAAAATATTTTCTTCTTCCAGGAATTGGAGGGCTTCTATGGAGATTGATAGAAAATACAGCAAGTCACACTATAGGGTTAAATCCTATGAAAAGTCTATACAAGGTCCGAGAAGGGACCTTGGGAAAGCAGGGTTTTGGGGGGAAGGCAGGGCAGGCCTTTCCCAAGATGTAGTATTTGAGCTACATCTTGAACCATGAGTGAGAACTGGCCATACTGGTAAGGGGAAGGGGGAGGAGGACTTTCCAGGCATTAGGAAGATCAGAGGCAAAGGGACAGATCCATGAAATTTCAAGGGCTCTACACACTTTTTTTTTTTTTAACCTCACCGTGTCTGTGGGGTAGCAATCTGCATCCTCACCTTCAGGGCAGCAGTCAAGGTGCTGGCCAGGGCTGAGGGCTTATCCGACGGCTTATAAGAGGGCTCCATTTCCAAGCTCATGTGGTTGTTAGCAGATTGTGGTTCTTCAAGGACTGTTGGACTCAGGGCCTCGGTCCAGCTGGCTTGAGGTGGCCTCCAGATCCCTGCCAAGCAGTCCCCTTCAACATGGCCACTGGCCTCACGGAAGCATGCCAGCCGGGGAGGCAACAAGACCAAAGTGACAGCCTGTCACCTGTGTCATAACTCTGTTACAAACAAGTTGCTAGGTCTCAGCCCACACTCAAGAGGAGAGGATTTCCGGGAGGTAGGGGGACCCCTGAGAGTCAGACCCTCACAGTCCACTTGGGGAATTGTAAGCTCTGGCAACAGGGGGAGGTGGAGGCAGAGGGGGACAGACCATGAGGGGCTTCAGAAACCATGCCAAAGGATTGGTCCCCATTACACTGACACACCCTACACCGTCCCATGTGTCCCTCCCCTAACAATAGTGCCATGTCTGTCATGTAGACACACCTAGGTCAGACTTAACAGACTCAGCTGAAATTTTTTAAATCCCCAGACCCCAAAGAGGTGACACCCCCAAATCCATCACTGAGACTTTGGCAAGAAGTTGTTCTCAGCTGTCTGAAAACCCAGAATGGGTGTGGGGAGGAAGGGGAGGAGGTCAGGCAAGGACTGGAATGTGTCCCTGGGACCCAGCCCTGTCCTCTGGTATTTGAGTTGTTCCTAGTCGTGGTGCTGCCACCAGGCCTCAGTCGATCCAAATTCTTGTTGGCCCCACTGTTCAAAGAGAGGCCCCAGAAAAGCCAACGCTTCCTAAACCATAATCAACTTCCCTGGAGGAAATGGCTTGATGCCCTGATCCCTGATCACTGGAAATGTCACCTGATTCTGGCCGTTACAGTGATGACTGTCCTTTCTGTTCACTGAAGCTGAAGAGCGCCTGCAGTTCTGGCTTTTGGAGGTTTTTACTGGCTTCTTTACCTTGATCACTTTTCCTGCACGTGTACAAGTGTGTTCTTGCCAAAGCTCATTTCTCTGTGCTTAATAAAGCATTTTATGGGCTACTTTTCTGGCAGGAAGTCGGTCCCCATCCTCCATTCTTTGATCTGCGGCCTTGGCGTGGACTGAACTAGCACTGAGTTAGCATTACCTTCCAAACCCCATGAGCCACGTCCGAAACATAGCCTCCAACGTTCCATTTAGAAGCCCTGGGGGTCTCTTCCTATGATCCTCAGATCCCTCTGGCTTTGGTCCTTGCTCCACCCATGATGAATCTCCCAGGGAAAGGAATGAGAGCCGTGACAATTCCTGCATTTTGATGATTTCCACCCAAGCACTCCTCGTGATCACACTCACGAGTTACCGCGCATCCATTTGGAGGATGGCTGCCTCTTACGAAGGGATCATGACAACATTCCAAATGCAACAGCTTTGATCTCCCAGCCAGAAGACATCTGCTCGCCTGTTATGACATTTTTACCTTCTAGGCTCAGGCCAGAATTGTCCCTCTGCTCCCCAAGCACGTCTCCCTGCCGGAGTATCATTCCTTCTCTGTTTCCTTGGCTTTGTGTTATCACCTTCTCCTTCCAAAACTTTTGCCTCATCCCTCCATGAAATATTTTACCTCGGACAGAGAAATTCTGCAGCTGACAGACGACTGTATTGTCTTTGAAGTGTGCTGGCTCTACGCTGAGTCTCTGGCCGGAGGAGCAACTTACTGGAATTACTTAGAAGTCTCCTTTTCCTTTGTTTCCTTCTCTGTGCTTATTCACAGAGGAGAATGGCAGTCATCATCGGGAGGGAAGGCACCAGAACTCCGTCCTCTGTGAATCAGCAGAGGATGCATTTTCCACTTTCTCCCCTCCCACAAAAAGCCACAATTTTAAACAAAGTCTCTCTTCCCTGAATGATCTCCATTTCCCAGCCTCATCACCTCCTGGTCGTAATCCTCGGTGTCACCCCCGCTTGGGAAGAGCACTGACCTTTAAATCAGGTGGTGTGCACCTACCAAGAGAAGCCTGACCAGAGCCTCCCTTCACAGAAACAATTACTCTGGGCCTCACCTGCATGCCTGCTCCCTTTGCAAGACCCGGAGACAGGCATGGGCCTCAGTGGGTGATGAGAAGATTTGTTTAACTGCTTCAAAATTATTATTTGCATGCAGAAGAACTTGGAACAAAAGCCCCTGTGTGTAAAAATGCCACAGGATTAAGCCTTTGTTTGGATCCCCTCTCAAAAGAAGTGTGATCATTCATACACATAGTGAGGACACCTGAGAGCTAAATGAGCTATCAAATGGCCTAGAAGACTTGGCAAAGAAACGTAATCTGGCACCCGGCCCCCATTCTCACAGTCCTCTGGCCAGTCAAGCGACAAGATTGGTCCTCCTTTCTCCGCGTGTTGTGCTTTGTCCAGGAAAGGGGTCTGCAGCCAGATCCGCCGGCGGGGACCAGGAGAGGTGAGCGGGGGAGTGGGACCAGGCGAGAATAGAGTCAGTGGGTCTCCCACGCCCACACGTACAGAGACAAATGTTACTCACTTAGCCATTCGGGCTCCCGAGGCCGTGACCTGCCAGTTCCCGAGGCAGGATGAATAAAAGCAGAGTCAAGGTCGAAGGAATGGCCCGGCCACACCAGCGCATAGACACATATGCCCGTCTGACCAAAGTATTTGTTTATAAAGAAATAACAAAGACAAAACTCCAGAGGGTTGTTTTATCTACAAGGAGAGAGGGAAGGGGATGGGGAGGAGAATATAGGTTTCTGGAAGTCACTGCCAATATTCTGCTTCTGGGGTTCATTGGCAGCTTCACAGTTGTTTATTAAAGAGGGAATAAATAAAGGGCAAAACCATGCATGCACTGAAGGTGGTAATGAACGATCATGAACCTGATTCTGTGAGCTGGAGAGATAGCAAGTAGTTCTCCAGGAGCTAAAGCTTTTATTATTCTGAGACAGTTGTCTCTATCACTTGTACTTAAAGAAAACCTAAGTTAATATCTGCTTAATTGAGAAATTCTCTCCTAAGTATTTGATGGATTTGCTCTCCAGTAGTAAGGGAGGAATGGCTACTGTTTTTAGTCCCTTCCACATGACACACTGAGCAGCATGTGGTTCATGGTGTCTGGACCACAGGGTCAAGGTCAGGAGAGACTGGACCCGACAGTGCGAGGCAGGGTGCCCATGACAGCCGGCTTGAACGTGACCTGGATGCCTTGGCAACGCTGGCACTCACTGACCCATGTCAGAGCAGTGCTGGGAGTTGGAGAGACCCCAGTTCAAGTACCAGGTCTCCTGCCACCAATGAGCTGACCTGAGGCAAATCCCTTAGGCTGCCTGAGCCTCAGTTTCTCAAATGTCAACTGGGGAGGTTTAGTGCCCCAGGGCTGCCATCACAAAGGACTACAAATGAGGTGCCTGAACACAACAGAAATCTATCCACTCACGGTTCTGGAGGCTAAAAAGTTTGGCAGGGCCATGTTCCCTCTGAAGGCTCTAGGGAAGGACCATCCTCGGCCTCTTCTAGCTCCTGGTAGAATGGCGACAATGCCTCGGCATTCTTTGCCTTGTGGCTGCACCGCTCTCCTCTCCATCATCACGGTCACGTTAGCATTCTCCCTGTGGGTCTCTGTCTTCTCATGGCCTTCCTATAAGGACACCAGGCACTGGATTTAGGGGTCATTTTGATCAGTAGTAACTCATCCTAACTAATGACATCTGCAATGACTCCTTTTTTCCAAAGAGGGTCACATTTTAAGGTTTTGGATAGATGTGAATTTCAGAGGCATACCATTCAACCCAATGCCTGGAGCTGAGGTTATATAACCAAAAGGACTATGATAAGAATTAAGTTAAATAATGTGTATAAAGCACCTACCACATATCAGTGTTCATCACCATCATCATCCATCATCTCAGGGAAAAGACTCTATTTCTGAAAACATTTCATCCTGCTAGCTAAGGTGAACACGAATGAAACTGTCAAACAGGCCTGGGTTTGAATCTTGGCTGGGCAACCCCTGGCAAACTACCTAGCATCTCTGAGCCTCAGCTCCCTTAGCCACACTATTGGAGAGATAGATGCATATACATCCATCACTTAAATGGCATTTACTATGTTCCAGGCCCTGGGCTAAGAGAGCGACAAATCTTACTTCAATCAATCATCAGAACAACCCTGTGAGTTAAGTATTATCAATTTTACAATCAAGGAAATCAAATCAGCAGATATTTAAGACCGTTGGCTAAGGTCACATAGGAAGTAAGCGGTGGAACTAGAATTTAAACCTAGGCAATCTGGCTTCAGAATTCCTCCAAGATTAAAAAAGTTTTAAATAAAATAGTTGGTGCTTAGTATACATGATGCAGTCCATAAAATGTGGTATAGCAACTAAGCTCTGTCTTCCAGACCTTTCTCCTTTGCTGACCTCAAGATTGCCCCTCTTTTTCTCTCAATTCAGATATCCTATTGACTTTAAACCAGAGCCAAGTTTCCATGTTTAAATGTTCAGACTGCTCACGTTCCATTCAGTTTCCGGGGGTATCTTGTCCTCTTTTTTTATCTTGCTCTTACTCTCGCCACTGTCTTGTGACCACAGTGACCAGAAGGGACACAGAACGGGAGGATGCAGTGGCTCTCCCTCTGGCAAACCGTGCACTCCTTTGCTGGGGTGGGGACAGAAGCCACAGACTGGAAGACATATCTCAGGGACAGCACTTGAAGGGGACCACTCACCAACCCCAGAACCTGTGTGCTGTCCTTTGCATAAAACTCCTTGAGCGATGCATCCAGCATGACCTCCCTTAGATTTAGGAAAGCCAGCACCAGCGAAGAACACAGAAAATTCTCCCAAGGAGAATGTGAATCCATGGTGGCGTCAGACGTCGGTGAAGTGAGTTAACTCCTGAGCATCTATCGTTGGGCAAAGTGGGTTCCCAGCCAGGGGGCCCCTGCTGGCACCCTGTCCTGACCTACCCTGAGTAGGAGGCATTCACACAGTGCTCGTCCGATTCTCTGAGACTTGGCATCAACCCCCCACCTACTGCTAACAGGTGAGTAAGAGGAAGAGACCCCCTCCCTCCCCCGCATCCCCCTCCCCCTCTCCTCACCAGCTGGGTTCTCCTGCCTCTCTTGCTCTTGACAGAACCCTCCCATGGACATGGCATCTGTCACAGAAATTTGGTCATTAAGAGTGTGTGCCTCCATCGCCACGATGGGAGAACTAGGTAGATCCAGTCACAACTTAAGCAACTTCCGGGCAATGTGCTCGCCCTCCCTAACCCCACAACACGAGGACAGGCTTTCTCCAAGAGGTAAAGCGAGGGACAGCCCTTGGCAAACTGCAAAGCAAGCATTTGCTGCTGCTGCTCCACCCTTCCCCTTTTGGGGTCCCTCCCACCTCCCTCCCAGGCTCCGACCCCCTTACACAGCACTGCCTTCCCTCCTTTCTTCCTCACAAGACATACTCTTCCTCACCCCAGACTTCCGGGGCCCCTGTCATTTGATAGCAGTGGGAGTTACCAAGGAAGGTCAGCTAGTTGGCCAACGAGCCAGCGGGCGGCCCCTCCCAGGAGCCGTGAAGCCCTTGCCCCAGGGAGATGCAGCAGACGCGCAGGTGGTGGAGAGGCTTCAGGCAATTCCTGAATTTTCTGTGGCCCCCCTGCGGGCTGCTGAGATGTATGCAGAGTGTGTACCTGATGCCCTGAGGTGAGAGTGGGATTTCTATGAACTGGTTACTAAGCCCATGAAACCCACACTAACAGAAGGAAGAAAGTCTTCGTGCTGGGAGCCCTGGGGAAGTTGGACATGCAGTCTCACCCTACATGTACCCGGGCTCAGAAGAGGTCAGGACTCAGGTCACTCACCCTTCCCGAGCTCCCCGACAGGTGCCCCCCGCAAACAGCGCTCCCCGTCCCTCCTCTGCCCAGCCCTGACCCCAGCCGCTCCCTGTACAGCCCGCCCAGTATTGAGGACTGGGGGTGAAACAGGTGAAGGGGATGAAGAGGTACAAAGCTCCAGTTATAGAATAAATAAGACACGGGGATGAAAAGTAGCGCGGACGGAATACCTTCTGTAACATTGTAACATGTCTGTGCAGTGACGACAGGCGACTACACTTCCTGTCGGGAGCTTCCATCATGCACACAGCTACCCAGGCACTCTGCTGTGCACCTGAAGCGAACAGAATATATTGGATGCCAATTATATTTCGATTTAAAAAAAAAAAAAAAAGACTGGGCTGTCAGTGATAGCATTCCACTCAGCCCACACGTTTTCACAGAGATTCGGGGTTCTTGAGGATGGAAATGAATGGTACCCTCTGGGATAAATTATAGCCATTTTTTTCTTCCCTACCTGTACTCACTTTGCATGCCTTTCACTTCTGTCTGAAATGCATGGAAAACATCAGATTTTTCCTCGCCTGATGCCCTCCTCATGTTTGTTGCTATATTATGAAAGCAGTAAAATATGTATATATATATATACATATATATATATATATATATAACTTCTCTATTCCAAGTTCCCCACATAAATGGGGTTGTGCAATATTTGAGTGTGTGTGTGTGTGTGTGTGTGTGTGTGTGTGTGTTTGTAAATTCCACTTACATGAGGTGCCTGGAATAGTCAGATTCACAGAAGGGAGGCTGCCAGGGGTTGGAGAGAAGGAATCAGGGGTGACAGTGTCTAATGGGAACAGAGTTTCAGTTTGGGAAGATGAAAAAATCTGGAGATGGATGGTGGCTATCTTTGTATGACAATGCAGATATACTTAATGGCACTGAACTGCACGCTTAAAAATGGCTGAAATGGTAACTTTCACATTATGTATGTTGTACCACCAGTATGTCAAATGTATGTTATACATATGCATTAGCCCCCATATATATATATATATATACAGCATTTATATATTTAGATATATAACTAATTTCAGACAGTTTACATTTTACTTTTGTTTCTCCTCCTTTTTCATATCATGTGCCTTGGCTTGGACATTTTATCTCCTAAGTATTTTCTGGATCTGGTTTCTACAGAACCAAAAGGAATGCCCATTCAGGAAAAACAAAAACAAAACAAAACAACAACAACAACAAACCACGGCCCTCTCTTCCTTCTGTATGCCCCACAGCCAGTCACCCTCTTCTGGGTTGCTTTTAGGCAGAAAGCTTTCCTAGTGCAAGAGAAAGTCTGATTTTCAGTGGTACATTTAATAATTCATAAATCATGAGAGGTTCAAACAGGTTCAAAGTTTAAAAGTTTAAAAGTTTTGCTAAAGCTTTAAAGTTTAAACTGTCAGAGGCTTTGACAAAAAACTTTTCCTGTCTGGAATATTTAAGATTGTTGTGCCATATTATATTCAGGACTCTATTATAGCCTCCTCTCCCAAAATGTTTCTCCTAAAAGAATCCAGGCGCGTTGTTGGCTTCGTGTATTTTCCTTTGTGGCCCTGAGGCCCCGGGGGCCCCGGAAGGCCGGCAGGTTCAGGGAACTGGCCTGGGGAGGGGGCGGGGGCTCGGATGAGCCGCACTTTGGGGGAAAGCACTTAGTTGGCCAGAATCACCATCGTGTGGGGATTTCTCTTTAAAAGAATGGAAATTGTAAAATGAGATCCTGGCAAAAAAGTGTGTAATGAGGTCTTGGCGGAAGACAGTGAGTTGTACATAATCTGCGATTTCAAAATCTGGAAGCAGAGAACCCAAATCTTCCGCTGGCCTCCAGCTGACCTCTAATTTTTCAGGCATAATTACTGTATTTGCATGTGCAATTGAGTGTGGTGTCCGCCACCCACGCCAGAGCACTTTTTGGAGTTTACTGGGACAAGAACAAACACAGTCATTTCCACCGTGGAGTGCGTTCGGCCAAGGCAGCGTGCAGCACGGAGGTCAGGTCTCACAATCTGGCCTTGGGCCCCGAGGCTGCATATACTGTGTTGTTTTGATAACGTCACTCCATTTCTCAGAAACCTTCCGTGGTTCCCACTGGCCTTTCAGGGCAGGTCCAAGGACTTAGTCAAGAACTTTCAGCGCCTCCGCCTCTGTCAGATCCTCACTGCAAAGCCCCGCCTTCCCCCACCTGCCCTGCTCCCCGCCGCCCCTGAGCCCCTTCTGTGTGTTGCACTCCACAGCTGAAAAGATTTTCTTTCTCCTTTTCACCAAACGCTTCCTTACAATGTCTTCAGAACTCTCCTCTTCCTTATGGTTCCACAAGACATTAGCACTGGTGCCAGGAACAATTCGGCATAATCAAAATCTTTTCCTCGTTTCTAGGATTTGGTGACAGGATGTTGTGAGATGGTCCCGTGACACAGACGCATTAATGTTGGACTCCCAAGTCGGGTCTCTACCCCTGCACGCTGATGAGCATGCTTCGCACAAACCTCCTCCTTTCAGCCTCGCCTGCTCCCCTCCACGCCCTCACCTGGGTCTTCAGTCTGAGCAGCTCTGAGGGCTTCTCCATGGTTCCGGATGAGAACACCCAACCAGGATCTTCCAGACTCTCCCAGGTGGCCTCTGGTGGCATCCAGCAGTCGCCAACACTCTTTCTTGAATCTTCCTAGTGTCGTAACTTTACAAGACTTGTTTCTTCTCTTTTGTGCCTCCTTCTCCAGCTGCTCCCCCATCCAGTGCGGGGTGCTCCACGTGGCACATTCGTGGACGGTCCCCCTTCCTCCATGGATGCCCCCAGGCAAGCTCCCCTCCCTGTGGCTTGAGCTACAACCCCTCTCCTAGTGGCCACATGCCAGCTCTCCTACGGGCCCCGGCACCCCAACTCTGCAAGCGAAAATCCAGAATTTCCTGACAGTCCACCTGAGTTGGAAACCAGGGGAATGCTTGCCCTGCAGAGCTGCCCCCCACCCACCTCCAGACTCCAGACAGATTTCATTGTCTTTGTGCCAATGCTTCTTTTGTGTTTCCCCATTTAGCCAAGTACCTGTTGTGCAGAGCAGAGTAGAACTCTCCCCCACCCCTAACGGCTTCCCCCCTCAGCTTTCCCACCCAATGGAGAACCACCCCAATGACCTCTTTGCCATCCTCGCCCTCTCCTCCACTCCATGGCTACTTCTTAATTCAGTCTGTTATCCCCTCCTGTCATGACATCACAATACCCCGCTCTCCAGCTGCTCTTCTCTGTCTTTCCTGTTTCCGATTTTTACAGACATGGACAAGTCTTGTGGCTGCCTGGGGACCATAGCCTTTCCCAGAGCTGCAGCCGACACTACTGGAAACACAAGGCCCTTCACCATGGGACCCCCGCCTCGACCTACCAGCGACCTATTCCCCCATAACCCTCCTCCTCCTCTCTCTCTACTCTATGCTCCAGCCAGGCCTGCCTGCCTTCTTTTTCCCAGCAGGCAGCCTCATTCATATCTCTGTGCCTTTGCAAATACAGTTTCTCCTACCTGGAAGGTCTTCTCCGATTCTCTGCCTGCTGAGCCCCCATGCATCCATCGGGTCTAGCTCACTTCCACCATGAAGCCTTCTGGGATTCCTGTCAGCAGGGAGACACTCCCCCTCCCTCACACTTCTAGACTCCACTGGTCATGTGTGCTTAGCTGTGGGACTCTAGGCTGCTTCTCTCTGATCCCTCGGCACCTAATACACCGCCTGGCAATGCAGGGGCCCATCTCCTCTGAAGGAATTAAATCTTGTGGCACCAAGGAACATCCGCCGGATAACTAAGTGCCCTCAGCATGGGAAAGCGCCGTCTGATGCAGATTCTTGGTTGCTGTCTGGTTGCAACCTAATAGAATTTTCACTCTTCCTGATTGGGGAGTGTGAACTCTTGGAGAGAAAAGAGAAAAATTCTCATTTAGATGACCCCTCTCTCCCCAGAAGACGCATGCACCTTCCTCTGTGGGTTGTAAGATCCATTTATCCAGGGGCATGCCTTCTGGGTACCGTGTGGAACGCAGAAACTCTGATTTCTACCAGAGTGGATGTAAATCATTTTATGCTAAAACCATGCACATATTTGTAATGGTTCGCAGAGAGCTCTGTAGTTAAGCCCCTGTTCTGGCATGTGAACTAAGGACAGCTTAGAGAAACACAGACCCTGGGATGTTTGTGGGTAGTCTGCTTGTGGCCACGGGAGATGACATAGCTTAGCCTTGTACACATCAGGCTTTGAAGTCAGTGAGACCAGGGTTTAAGTCCCGGCACCACCACAATGGGACCTGCGGCACCCCACTTCTGCTCTCCACCTCAGGTCTTCATCCGTAAAATGGAAAAGGTCATACCTCCCAGGGCTGCCATGAAAATTAAATAAGCTCATGTCTTTAAAGCATGTATCCCAGAGGAAGCCCCCAATCGTTGCTACAGCAGGTGCTGGAGTGCTAATGTCTGCCACTTAATGCTAATGATTGCCTTAATCATGAGCACGGGAAGTGCTTTATACACCAGGATCTGTGCCCACACGTGCACATGGAAAAATACAAATATACATAACATGTGTGCATATGTATATACATTTCTATGTGTCTGCTTATATATATTGTATATATACTGTGTATATGTATATATAGTATATATATTGGAACTCTGATTGTCTCCACTTCCCAGTGAGGAAACTGAGTCAGGTTAAGTAACTTGTCCCAAGTCACCTGGCTAGGAAGCAGCAGACCTGGGATTTCAACCAAGGCAATCAATCTGGAATCTAAGTCCATGCTCTTCATAAAAGCTTCGAATTGCCTCAAGCACTCTTCAGGTGTCGTCCCCACCATCATTGTTATCACCACCATCGTCGTCATCATCCTTGTCCAGGATGCCACCATATCTATTCCATATGACAAAGCACTCTAGAGAGGCTGGCTACTCGAGACAGCTCTCGGGTGGTCATTCTTGCACAAACAAAGCTGTATCTATCTAGCAGCATCTGGGGATGGCCTGAAGGTCTATCCCATGCAACGCTAATACTTGGGTGGTAAAAAGTACTGGCCAGGGAGGCCTTGGGATTCCAAAAGAGGGAAGCCAGGATCCGAGCTGGCGCAGAGTCAGAGTGTGTAGCCCCTGGCACAGCTTCGTCCCATTCTCCTGTTGTCTTCCCTCATTTAGCTGGAGAAAGACACCAAGTGATTCCTGCCTCCCAGTCACCCTCAGCCAGACTGTAGGATTTTGTAATCGCGTCTGTCTCGGATGACGGCCCGCAGAACTCAGACATGGAAGCGCTCACTTGGGTTGTCCACGCATTCCACCCCTGAGCCAGGAAATGAGAACTTCTAACCCAATGTCACTGTTTGGTTGTAAAAAAATCACATGTATTTGTAAAATATGTAAGTGGACTTAAATGTATCTGGAGATCATGGGCTTGTTTACCAGAAATTTTTATTTTAGTGTGTTTTTCTTCCTTGTTGTCACCTACATTTCCCGATTGTCCTTTTCTACCTGTTTTTCCCCTTATTCCATCTCAAAGTTTATTCTTGGCCTTGATGGTATTAAGGCTCTTTGTCCTCTATAGTCTGTGTAAAATAGACTTTCCTGAAAAATGTTTGCTTACAATCAGGCAAGTCAGGGCACCTGGTGGCTCAGTGGGTTGCCCGTCCAACTCTTGATTTCGCTTCGGGTTGTGGTCTCCTGGATCCTGAGATTGAGTCCTTCCTTCAGGCTCCATGCTCAGTGAGGAGTCTGCTTGAGAGTCTCTCTCACTCCCTCTGCCCTGCCCCCTGCTCACAAGTGCTCTCTCTCTCTCTCAAATAAATAAATCTTAAAAAAAAAAAAAAAAAAGAGAATCAGACAAGCCTCCCTTTCATTTCTGACTCTGCCTGGCATTAGGCAAGTTGCCTTCTCAAAGCCTTAGTTTTGCATGTGTAAAATGGGTATAATAAAGAATCTAACGTGAAGGAACTGTTGGGACAATTCTATGCAATAAGTAACAGTAACTAGCACTCACAGCTGATCACCGTGCTAGGTGCCTTCTCCTAGCTTGCAGACAAAACCGCTGAATAAAGGAAGAGATTATAATGTCCTATTTGGCACTGAGCCTCTTTCCAGGAGATACATCTCTAACCAGATGGAAAGGAACAAAGACTGTCTCACTACCACTACGCACTAAAGGAACAAAGACTATCTCACTACCCACTACGCACAGCATCGTCGCGTTTCATCCTCATAAAACCCTGCAAGGAAGCTATTGTTCCCAGTCCTGTTTTACAAAAGAGGGACTGAAGGCAAGAGAGCTGTCTGTTCAAGGTCACCCAGTGATTTAGACAGGGGGCACACGTAATCACCATGTACGAAAGCAATACTAAACAGCAGCAATAACAATAACAATTAGCGGTTGTTGAGGGGGGCTTACCATGAGCCAGGCACTGTTCATTTAGTTCTCATATCAACTCAGTGAGGTAGACACTACTACTAAGCCTGTTTCATAAACATGCAGATAGATGGGAAAGGGTGTTTAATGACTCCTGAAGGTCATGTGGTTGATAAGCTGACAGAGACAGAACTTGGAACTGATATTCCAAACTCGGCACCCATCCCATGCCGTCTCTGTAAAAATGAAATAATTAGGGGTGCCCAACTAGCTCAGTCGGTTAAACGACTAAGTCTTGATTTCAGCTCAGGTTGTGAGATCGAGTCCTGCACTGGCCTCCAGCATGGAGTCTGCCTGTCCCTCTCCTTCTCTTCCTCCCCCTGCTTGTTCAACTCTCTCTCCCAAATAAATAAATAAATAAAATCTTTTAAAATGAAATAACTAAATATTCATAAAAAGGTTTAGCCCTGTGCCTGTGCACAGGTGCGCATGCACACACACATATTATTGTCATGTTATCACTAAAAAAATGATAGTAGCTTAATATTGTTCTGCTTTTCCAGGCTTCTCCACTCATCCATAAGATGTGAACTCCCAGCATGAACCTGAGTGGACCTGAGCCCATATTCTCAGATTCATTTGATTTTTGCTCATCTTAACTGCCTTCTGCAGATGTCAACAGCAAGACCCCATCCTAACCTGGGTTCGTTATAACCCTGAGTTTCCTTTTCCAGAGGATCTCCTACTGAACTGATCCTGAAAATCACTTTTCTAACTGCAACAGCTCTGCATTAGTTTTTCATTGCTATAAACAAACAAACAAGCAAACAAATTACACTAAGTATGGGGCTTAAAACAGCACGCTTATTATCTCACAGTTTCTGGTTCCTCTGCATAGGATCTCACTAGGCTGCAGTCAAGGTGCTGGCTGGTAGTGATCCTTCTGGAGCTCAGAGTCCCCTTCTGAGCCTATGTGGTTGTAGGTACAATCCAGTTCCTTATGGTTATGGGACTGAGGGGGGCCACTGGTTTCTTCCTGGCTGATGGCTAGAGGCTGCCCTCAGGTCTTAGAGGCCTCCAACAGTTCCCAGCTTTATGGCTGTCTTGCACAGGAAGACCACATCCCAGCAGCTTGCTTCTTTAAGGCCAGCAGGAGGATCTCTCACTCTGGTCTGCTAAGATGGAATCTTAGAGAACAAAAACGTAACTGTGGGAATGATGTCCCATCATCTCTACCATATTCTCCTGGGTAGAAGCAAGTCACGGGTCTCACCACATTCAAGAGGAAGGAATTATATAGGTCGGGTCTTTGAGGGTCACTTTAGGGTGTGTCCAACACAAGTGCCTTATCAGCTTGCCTCAGTTTCCTCTTCTTCCCAGAGAGGACCACTTCATCTTCATTTTCACCTCCACACCAAAATACTTTCTTACTGTGCCTGTAGAATCCTAAGACTAACCCTTCCTCTTTTTCCCACTCCTATATAGAGGAAAGGTCCAAGTCAAGACCTCTCCTTTTCTCTCCATTTCACCCAAGAACACAGTCTCTTCATTTTTAACATCTTTACTGGTATGTAACTTACATACCATATCATCAAAGTGTACCACTCAGGGTATATTTATATTTTATTTATACCATCACTATAATGTAAATTTTAGAACATTTTTCATCACCCCAAAAAGAAACTTCCTATCTTTAGCAGTCACTACACGCCCCCCTTCTCCTCCCCACTCAGCCCTTATAACAGCTAATCTATATTCTGTCCTTACAGATCTGCCTGTTCTGGACATTTCATATAAAGGGAACTATCCAATGTGTGGCCCTCTATGACCATCTTGCCTTCAACAGATTTGTAAGTTTGTAAGTTTCTGAGGTTCCTCTGTGTCATGGTATAAACAGTAGTATCATGGCTATAAGAATGACAAAACAGCCAGGAAATGAAGAATTTTAACTTATAAAAACAGAGTGAGGAATGAGTGCCTTTATTCACCTTTCCACCTCACAATTTTTTATGAGAACTTAACAGTGAATTTTCAGCTCACTAGGGTACATTAGAAGTCAAAAATTGTCTCTCTAACATGTGAATTGTGTCTTGGGGGGGTGGGAAATGTTAGCCAATACTCTTTGCTTGTAGTTATATGGAGCTTAATGATTTTTTCAAAATGGGGCAGGGGCTCATTCTGAGAGCCGACGCATGTCCAGTATGTGGGACAGACGGGCTCACAAGTCCATTAAGAGAACTCCAGGGTAGGGGCAGGCTTTGCCATGGGGGCTGGTCTTCCCTGTCGGGAGATGAGCCCCAGGGATCCCGTTGTGCAGTGATGCGCTCACGAGTATGTGCTCCAAGCCTGGAGGAATTTCCCTGCGTCTTAGCAATTTTTCATTTGCCCAGAGGTCAGTGTTTGGATATCAAAAACACTTCTGATTTAGACAAGCTGAGGAATGATGAAACTAACCGGTTTCTATCAGCAGGAGTGAAGCTATATGTGGGAACTTCAGATGTCTCCCAGAAAGGCAAGCTCAAGAAGCCTTAAAACTTAGAGGTGTCTATCGCATCAGCTGAAGAAAACAGTCAGATAATGAAACATTTACCACAAATGCAATATTATGAGTGTTTCCAAACATTCCTCTGGGATAAGCAAGACTCTTGCTCAAGATTTTCAGACAGGGCCTCATGATTTCAAACTCCAGCCATGGAGCCAAGCCAGAGTCTCAGCCGTGGGAGGGGCTCGTCCCATGGCCATGGGACGAGCCCCTCCCACAGCCAGCAGCCTGGGGCCTCCCGTCACCATCGGGGGCTACCTTGGAGCGGGGCGTCCTCGGGAGCAGGCCTAGGGTGGCCTCAGGAAGATTCCTCACTCCTAAGGGCCTCTTCCACCTCGCTTGCTGATCTGAAATTCCACCCTCAGAAATTTATGTCTTTGCTCCAGGGCAAATACTCCTGGGAGAAGAAACACAACTTTTATCAGCCATTTACACCTCAGTGCAAATGTGTTTATCAGAGCCTCTGCCAAAGAGTCTGTTTTAGAGGTGAGAAGGCGAAAGGAACGAAGAACAAAAAAATGCCTGAGGATGAAGAGAAAGGAAGCAAAAGACGCAAAAGGACAGAAAAGGATGACAAGGGGCACCGAAGGCAAATACACTTGGCTTCTTTCCAGGAGGGGACTGAGAGGACTGGCAGCTCCCCCAGACTTGCTGGGGCCAAGGGGGAGACAAAGGGGCAGAGTCACAGCTCAACCCTGCACCTCCGGTTGTAAGAGCAGGGATGGGGGCCTGGCCCCTGGCTTTTGTGTGGTGCCTGTCTTCTCTCAGAGGGACAGGCTCAGAGGCAGAGCCTGCTCAGAGGAGGAGGCCAACACCTGTCTTACCCATGATCAAGGGTGCTTTGCTCCACTTTAGTACGCTGCCAAGAGCCTCAAATCTACTTAATCACACGCACACACTTTTCCCATTGAAAGAAAGTGAGCAGTGTTTGTCTAACAGAACTCGATCTTGCCCCTGTGGGGGTAGGGGGCCATGCCCTGGCGCTCACGCCGAGCTACTGGCTCAGACCTATCTGAGCATCCAGGTGAACCCCAAACCTGGCGAGATCACTATTGGCTTATATAACATGATGATTTCATAATGTTCACAAGGGACCAAAACTCAGAGCTGTCCAGTTCCATGGCAGAGGTGTTTTGGAATTAATTAACCACATTCACAAAAATCCTCTTGGCTTCCTATAGTCTCTCTGACAAGCCCGAATTTCCCAAACACCCGGTCAGCACAGGTGGTGGAAGACACACTCCAACACAGTCAGACTGCCCGGTGGCTGCAGACCAAGCCTGGGCTGTTGGTCAATAATGGTGAATCAAGGGAGAGCTGAGACACCAGCCCTAGACATGGATAGAGCCGCAGCTTCATTTTTAAGATACAGGTGCTGTTAGATGGTTCTTTTTTGACAAAAAGACGTGAAGGGCTGTGCTCAAAAGACAAGAGTGACAGATGTGCATAGGATGTTCCCAAGTCACACAGAGTCTGGAAGAGGGGTGCTCCAACTCTCTTCAATCTGCCTGACATCCGATTCTCAATCTAGAGAATGAAGCCTTCTGGACTTTGAGGAGGAAAATGCCTACCTCAAGAATTACAGCGTTAAACTATCTTCCCTGTAAGTGAATACTTAATAAACTGCAGCATCGGGCGCCTGGGTGGCTCAGTGGGTTAAAGCCTCTGCCTTCGGCTCAGGTCATGATCTCAGGGTCCTGGGATCGAGGCCCCCGACGGGGGACTCCCCCTGCCGAGCAGAGAGCCTGCTTCCTCCTCTCTCTCTGCCTGCCTCTCTGCCTACTTGTGATCTCTCTCTGTCAAATAAATAAATAAATAAATCTTTAAAAAAAATAAAAATAAACTGCAGCACCCACCATGAAACACCTCATATGGCTTCAGTTACTCCGCGAGCCACACCATGCTTCAAGCATACAAAATGAGACCTCACTCATCTTTTCAAGGGCCATGAGAAGCCTATATTGACAGTGCTCCATTTTTTTTTTTTTTTACCATCCTAGGGCTTTATTTTGTTTAACTTTTTTGTTGTTGTTATTAAAAAGATCGGAGAATTTAACTGTCTCTTCCTAGAGAAGACTGGTTCAGAAATGCTTTTTAAAGTGTGTTTGCGGCATCTGAAAGTTCCCTACCTCCCACACTCAAGTTCTAAAGTTTGAAAGAATCCCATATTTCACTCCACAGTGGAGTGAAAAGTTTTGCCTTAGACATGGTTTTAGCATAAAGTAAATCGTATTTCCAGGATTGCGGCCAAACCCAACAAGACAAATAACGATGACCAAAAACAGCAAAACGCGGGTGAACCAGAAGTGATGCTATTTCATAAGGAAATCCCATAAATGTTCTTAATAGGCTTTGGAGTTACTTGAAGATTAATTAATTAAACCAGGTTGGCAAAATCCCAACATATAACACTGTATGAGAAGAGAATTCTATAGAAACTCGATAGGGTTACAAATAATGATTTAATACTTTTTAATGCAAATGATGAGATGTATTTCAACAATCAATGATTCTGAAAATGAAATCACAAGTCTTTTCTTTTTTTTTGGCACCAGCTAAATACTTAATAGTGACTATTTTCCAGACTCTCTAAATTACTCCATTTCTGGATTATAAGGATTTCTAGAAAATCATTAACACAGCAGCATCAAATCTCTCATAAAGCATCCATTTGAATTTGCCTCCCTACTATTCTTCAACTGAATCGTGAGTAGGGAGAAGAGTGAACACTTCCATGCGGGAATTTTGCTCGAGTCTTCTGTGATTTTCTCAGGTAATCCCCACAGCACTGTAAGATGGGCAGTATGATCGCTACTTTGCAAATACAGAAATTTAAGTTCTGAAAAGTAACTTAATCAAGTTCAAACAGATTGTAGGTTGCAGAGGTGGAAAGGAAACCAAGTGGGGCTTGAGAAGAGTACTGCTCCGTGCATGACATGTCATTATTCAAGAGATTCAAGTGAAGGCACTGGCATTGTTGACAACTACTACAGACTCCCGCCAGCAGACCTGCTCTGACACTGAACCAGGAGGCTCTCAGCCTTACATCTGTCTTGGTGCAGGGTTTCACCAAAATCGGGGACTATAGTACCATGATAATGGTATTAAATCACTGGATCAAAATGAATCTTTTCCACTTGCTTTTTTTTTTAATGGAAGTAAAATTCAGAGCACTGACTATTTTAACCATTTTAAGGTGTACAATTTGGTGGCTTCTAGTACATTCTCAGCGCTGTGCAAACAGCTCTTCTCTTTCAACGCTTCAGCCTGTGTCAAGGAGAAAGTCTCAGTTTGGTGTTGCTGTCTCTTTAACAACTCTAATATTCGATAACCTCCCTCCTAAGAAAAAGGGAAAACAAGCATACAACTAGAATTCGATAACATGAAATTGGTGTTTCAGTTGCATTTATTTTTTATTTACCCTAAATTTCTATTTATGCAATAACAAAATTTCCTTATTTAAAAAATATTTATGGAGCACCTGGGTGGCTCCATTGGTTAACCACCTGACTCCTGATTTTGGCTCAGGTCATGATCTCAGGGTCCTGAGATCGAGCCCTATGTCAGGGTCTATGCTGGGAGTGGCCTGCTTTAGATTCTCTCCCTCTCCCTCTTGCCCTGCTTGAGTGTGTTCTATCTCTCCCTCTCTAAAAAAAGAAGTATATATTTAAGTAAAATGATGAGCTAATTTAAAGAAAAATTTAAGTAAATAATAGCACTGGTGGCACATCTATATGGCCAGAAAAATCACAAAAGAGGTACGTGCATGGCTAAGGTTCCAGACCCACCCTTCTGGATGTCAAATGGAAAGGGACAAGGAAGCAAATCCACGTCATGGGCATTTAGGAGGAGGAAGTGAGCAGAATATTAATACTCTGTTAAAATGCCACAGTGATGGGGCACCTGGGTGGCTCAGTTGGTTAAGCGACTGCCTTCGGCTCAGGTCATGATCCCGGAGACCTGGGATCGAGCCCCACATCGGGCTCCATGCTCGGCGGGAAGCCTGCTTCTCCCTCTCTCACTCCCCCTGCTTGTGTTCCCTCTCTCTGTCAAATAAATAAAATCTTTAAAAAAGAAATGTCACAGGGATGAGGGGCTGAGACGTGGAAAGGTAGACACTAATGACTGATTCTAGAATGTGCCTCTTCCTTCCTGTCCAAAGTCCACTGCCCTGACCTGCCTTCCACCGTGGTTCTGAAGGCTTAGAGGTCCTAGAGGTGTCTCCACTCTCTGAGTTACAAAAAAATACCCCATCTCAGAGCAGGAGCACATCCATTCATAGACAGGCCAGAGAATCAAGAGCAGGATGCTCTGAGAGCTGTCTCAAGGCCAAGCTGGAGAGAAGCTCAGAGGCAGGCCACGGGAGCTGAAAGAGCAGGCCACAGCTTCACAACTGCAGGCCTCAGTTCAGTCTCAGGGCGCCTGGGTGGCTCAGTCAGTTAAGCGTCTGCCTTCGGCTCAGGTCTTGATCTCAGGGTCCTGGGATCGAGTCCTGCATTGACTCTGCTCTCAGCAGGGAACCTGCTTCTCCCTCTCCCTCTGCCCCTCCCCCCAGCGCTCTCTCTCTCTCTCTCTCTCTCTCTCTCTCTCTCTCTCTCTCAAATAAATAGAATCTTTAAAAAGAAAGGAAGAAGAAATGTTCAGTCTCCCACATTGCTGTAAAGAAAGGAGGGAAAGAGAGGTGGGGCGGGAACTTGGAAGGTGAACTCTAAACGGAGCGCTTGTCCTCTTGGCCTCAGGCTTTGGATGAAGGCTTGTGGTTAGAGCAGCGGTGTGGGAGGGTGCATGTGTAATGAGTTGTCTCCCCTCCCATGGATCTGCTTGCAGGGCCTATTTGTGCAAAGAGCTGATGCCTCAGAAGTGACGCTCTGCTGCTGGGCAAGCCTTCTCCACCTACGAATCTGTTTCTAATGATTCACCATTTGTAAATGGAACTCCCATCCCTGGCTCTTCATTAGTAAGAGGTTATCAAAAAGAAAAATGGGGCACCCATCTGGAGATAAAAATCCCTGATGCCTAACAGATTGTCAGGAAGATTTCCAGCTCACTAGATTTGAAGACAATGCATGCGCACGCACATATGCATACACAGAGCTAGTCCTAGCTAGAATATTCCTTCACTCTGGGTACCCAACATATATTAGACTGTCTACTACATGAAGTGTAAAGTTCCTCCTTTTAAAATGCAAATATATGTGAAAGAAACAACACATGAAGCCATTAGTTTTGTATAAATTGGTCAAACACAATGCAAGGTGATGGCTTCTCTTAGCTCCTAGCATCTTCGAGAGATCACATCAACTGAGGAAAAGGAGAATTTGACCCATAGAAACTGCATTTCCCTCCAGTTACTGTCACATTTCTCTGTTTTCCTTCCTGCGATATTTGTCTCGAGAGTTGTTCCTTGTCCCGCGTGCACCAAATCTCCTGAACTCGCTCTTACCTGGCAAAAGTCACCAGCGACTCCACAATGTCAAATCCAAGGGCCACTTTTCTGTCTTCCTCCTCTTGACTCCTGGCAGCATTTGACACAGTTGAACTCTCTCATCTGAAACCCTTTCTTATCTTGGCTTCTGTAACACTAAACTCTTCTGATTCTCATCCAACCTCACAGGCCACTCCTTCTCAATTCCCTTCCTCTCTGGGCTCCTTTCTGCAAAGAGGAGAGCCCCAGAGCCACACCTTGGTTCTTTTCTCGAACTAGGCAATTCCCTCTAGTCCTGAGACATTGAACACCAAGTCAAGGCTCACAATTCCAAATTTCTACATCTGGTCCTGACCCCTCTCCTGAGTTCTGGACTCAAATATCCACCTACCTACTTGATATCTTTAATTGTATGTCTAAGAGGCATTTCAAATTTAATCTGTTCTGAACAAAACTTTGATTTCTGCTCTCATATTTCTTTCTGTCTTCCCCTTCTCAAAAATGGCACCCAATATTGGGGCAGCTGGGTGGTTCAGTCTGTTAAGTGTACCACTCTTGATCTCAGCTCAGGTCTTGATCTCTGGGTGGTGAGTTATAGTTCTGCATTGGGTTCCACACTGGGCATGGAGCCTATTAAAAGAAAATAGATAAAGAAGAAGAAGAGTAGCATCAACATCCAACCAGTGGCTAAAACCATCAAATCTCTTTCGAAGACTAGCTGGTCTCCCTACTTCTGTTCCTCTATTCAAAATTCTCCAATGGCTTTCCATCTCAAAACTGGATCTAAGTCCTGATCTTAGCCTGTGATCTGCCCACCCTTCTACCTCTCTATGACCTCGTCTCTTCCCACTTCCCCTTTGTTCACTCCTCTCCCACCACAGTGTCTACCGCTGCCCCTCCAACATGCCACGTGTGTTTCCACCCACGGGCCTCTGCACTCACTGTTTCCTCTTCCTGGAGCACCCTTGCCTCAGCTATCCCCATGGTTTAATTCCTCACTTCTTTGCTCAAATATCATTCAATCAAAGAAGATTGATTCCCCTGATTATCTTATCTAAACTGGCCATCCATTTCACTCTTTATCCCCTCACAATGCTTTGCTTTACTTCACTATCCCCACCTGACATGTGTTACTGCCATATGTTTCCCACCACTAGACCATAACGTTTAGGGGCACCTGGGTGGCTCAGTTGGTTAAGTATCTGCCTTCAGCTCAGGTCATAATCCCAGGGTCCCGGGATCGAGTCCTGCATCAGGCTCCCTGATCAGCGGGGAGCCCTGCTTCTCCTTCTGCCCCTCCCCACCACCACCCCCCAGGCTCATGCACACTCTCAATCTCTCTCAAATATAAATAAATAAAATCTTCAAAAAAAAAAAAAGAGTGTAAGGTTTAGAAGAGCAGGGACTTGACCTGTGTTGTTCATTACTCTGTCCCCCAAGGTTAGAAGAATGCCTGGTATATAACCATAATCCAATATTTGTTGAATTCTCTAATAAATCTTTATTCCTCCTTCCCTCAACTCCTCATATTCGATCCATCAGAAAAATCATTCTTTCATCTCAATCCCAAATATAGCCAATTCTATCCTAGTTTAAGCCACCATCATATCTTGCTGGGACTACTGCTTCCCAGCCTGATTGGCCTCCCTGTTTTCTCTCTAAAGCCCATTCTCCAAACTGCAATTAATGATGGCTAATAAAACACAAATCAGACTCCTTGTTTAAGACCCATTAATGCTCTCTGAATAAAGTACAAACCTTTAACTCAGATCAAAAGGACATACATGATGTGGCACTATCACCCCACCCTTGCTCATAAAGCATCTGTCACACGAGTCTTCCACTGCCTTGCACACACTAAGTTTGTTCCTGCCCCAGGGACTTTGCATATGCTGTATCTGCTGTGTACATAACTCTTCCCTGGATAGCCATATGGCTGGTGCCTTCTCTCTATCCAAGTCTCAACTTAGTGTCACCTTCTAAAGGAGAGAAGCTCCCTGGTCACCCATCTAAGCTAGGTTCCACCCACTCTCTTTCAGGTTGTTACTACGTTTTATTTTCTTCATAGTGCTCATAAACATACTGTTTATTCAGTTGTAGGTTTTATTTGCCTTCCCCAATAAAATATTCTGCTTTGTCCACCATGTGATTCCCAGTATACTACACAAATATTATTATTATGATTTGCACATGGGTAATTATTCACCAACCATTTGTCAAACTGAATTACATTTGGTATCTTTAAGAATTTTTTCTTAAACAGGTAATTTTTTTTAAGTAAAATTGCTCTAAATCTTGAGATAAATTAAAGGCATCATTATTTATATTAGCCAAGCTAATAATGTTAACAAACAATATAAAACCTCAGGGGATTAAATCAACAAAGTAGATTTTGCATTCATTTCACTGTAATGTAATAAAGGTATTACATGGGTGGTAATCAACACAATGATTCCAGGACCCAGTTTCCTTCCATCTTGTGGCTCTATCATACTTTACCTTCAAAGCTTCCACAGAACTTTCTTCATCTGACTAGTCAGCATGCATAGAGAAAAAGCAAGCCAAAGATATGCTCAGGGGTTGGGGGCCAGGCCCAGAGGTGGAAGACATCACTTTTACCCAAGTTTCATTGACCAGAACTAACTGTATGGCTCCAGCTTAACTACAAGGAAGGGTAAGCCTGCCTAGGAAGAAGATTGAGAACTAGCGAGCATCTACTTGGGCTCTGCTACATGGTTTTATGTTCTTCAGAAAGCTCCAAGACTTCAGGTCATCTGCCACATGAATGAGTTTGGTCATCGCCTATTAGATGATGGGGTTCACAGCACTGACAAATGGTCAACCTCAGCAGACAAGGGAGAGCAAAAAGTAGTGTGGTTCCTGGCCCTATCAGAGCAGATGAATATGAAACTCTGCCCAAACAATCCTTAGCCCCCTCAGCATGTGGCTTTGTGTTTTCGGCATTCACTCTTAGGACTACCATATTTGGGCCTCAATTCTCACCACCACACCAGCCCAAGCTTCCAGTATTCCAACAGCCGACTTGAGCCTCTGAATTTCAAGGGCTAGTTTCTTGCTGAGACAAATAGATTTGGAGAGCCACAGTTTTAAGGTAACTCACCTTTCCTGGAAGTTTCTCCCTTTTAGCTTATCTTAGACTGATCCTAACTATTTTTGTTTGGTTATACACAATATCTTATCATGGATCTTGAGATACATGATATTTTATCCAGTATCATGGGAAACACACTACATGAATCAATTAGAAATAGCTCAACCAGGGTGGGAACAAATTCAAACAGATAGCTATCCTTTGTTCTAAAGGAGTGTATTTGAAGATATTCAAATGTTTTGTGAATTAAATCCAGTGAGGGTAAGCCACAGATCTCAGTAAAAACATTTTTACTTTCTATGTTCCTTTCCTTTAATATCATTCCCTTTGGGCCTAGTCTGTGATCTGCCTCTCATAACTATTTCACTTAAGTATGGAAATTACAAGGCCATAAAGATAAGAAATGAAGGCATAGTGAAGAACAGTGTAGAATTTTACAAAGGAAATGTAAAGATTCAAACCCGAATCCAATCCAAGAACAAGCAGGAGGACATTACAGCAAAACATGTGAAATAAATGTGTTGTCTTAGGTGGCTCTGATTTCATGGATTTAATAAAATTAAATACTAAATTACATCCAGCTAGGCCCATCTAGGAACAACCTAACAACAACAACAAAACACAGATAAAAACACAACAACAACAAAAAAAACCAGATAAAAATAGACCAGTTAAGAAGAGGTATACAAGTAAGACAAATATAAAACCTTAAAATGAATCTTTGATTCATGGCAGTAATTTGATAAACACAGACCATAGTCAGAAATATTACATATAAAAGACAGATCATTGTAGAATGCAGTGGGAAGAGGCATTCTTCGGGATACTGAAGTAAAGGCATTGTGTGGATTGGGGGAACAGAGGAGAGGAGGTCCTCCAGGGAGGGTAGTGCATAGGCAAAGATGTGGACATGGAAACATGGGTAAAAGAGACGAGGACATGAAGAAAACCAGGTTACTGGAGCAGGGTTTTTGTAGTGGGTTGCTCTGGGGAAGAAAATGGTAAAATATGATTTATTGAGCAAGAGTCATTGTTAACAAGCTAAGGAGTCCAGATTTGAAGTGATCAGAAATAAGGCAATAGCAAGGGGTCTTAATCAGGGGCAAGAGATGATGAAAGCCATGATGAATCTGGCAGCAGTGTGTGGGATAAATGGAAAGTGAAGAGACCAGTAAAGGAGCTGCTGTAGTAATTTATATGGGACTTGATAGGTACTTGGCTCGGAGAGGTGGCACTGAAACTGAGACCTGGGGACAAATCCAAGAGATTCTGCAGAGAAAGGAAAGACGCTTGCAAATGACTGCATGCAAGGAGTGAAGGAGAGAGGGTGAATGAAAAGCTTGGGCCCAGGGCACGGTGGTGGCACTGAGCAAGAAAAATTAATGAAGCATATGAAGCATCCTTTAGAATAAATCTTGCAGTATTTATTACTGACTTAGTCATCATGGAAATTTCTTTTTAATTTCTAATCCTAAAACACATGGTTAAAATTAAGGTTAATATTCTTCTTGGCTTTAGTTTCAGATAGCCTTGAAATTCACAGAGTTAGGGGGATTTTAAGCATTCACATCAAAATAATACGTAGCTGCCAGATCATGTTTTCATTTATAACAAAATAGCAGAACAGCACTACATGTAAGCAAAACATATTTTACTAGGGGAGGCAATCAGGGCTCAAAATCACAATGGGTCTTGAGTAAGTGTAGCTGGTATATGACAGCTAATTGGTCTTTTAGGTATCATGTAAATTTTTACCTGACATCTTCTGCTCTATAGTTACTTCTTCAGCAAGCAGAAAGAGGTACAAATTGATGCCAAAATGCAGGAAAAGAGACACTCCACCCAGAGGAAGGTAGACACCAGGAAAGATGTTAAAAACCTGGTGAAAAGTAGAGCATGCACATTTTGGGGAAAAAAGAAATGTCCGTATGTGAAATGAATGTAAACATGAAGATGTGCCAGGAGCAAATGGGAGGGAAAGGCAAAAGAATGAGCAAAACTTCCCCGCCCATGAGCAGAGGATTTAAGAGAAAGTTGTGGTAAACAGAAGTGAATTAGAGATCCAAAAACTAGAAATGTACAAATTAACATGAAACAAAATATTTAGCAGCATGATGTTAGCCTTTGATCCTGTCAAAAGTAGACTCTTTTCTCAAACTCATGAGCCTCCAGTTTACTAGAAAAGTGTGACCTCCAGTGCCTGAACCAAGGTGGCATGACTCGTAGTGTGGTGGGCGTGGGAGAGAGCCAATGGGGAAGCAGGTAAGTTCCTCGATAAGAGAATTATGTTCCCAAAGGCAAGACTGTAGAATTCAATAATTCCCAACCAGTAATCCCACTTCTGGGTATGTATCCAAAGAAGATAAAGACAGGATCTTGAAGATTATCTGCATTCCCATGTTCACTGCAGCATTATTTACAATTGCCAAGGCAAGGAAACAACTTAAGTGTCTGTGGATAAAGAAGATGTGCGATGATAGACAGATAGATAATAGAGATGGTGGAATATTATTCAGCCATGAAAAAGAAGGAAATCCTGCCATTTGCAACAACAAATGGATGGACTTTAAGGGCATAATGTTAAGTGAAATAAGTCAGACAGGAAAAGACAAATACCGTAAAAGGTCACTTACAGGTAGAATCTAAAAATTCCACTCATAGAAACAGAAGTAGAGTGGTTGCTACCAGGGAGGGGTGAGGAGTGGGGAAAATAGGGAGATGTTGGTCAAAGGGTATAAACTTCCAGGATGAGTAAATTCTTAGGATCTAATATATAGCATGGTGATTATCATTAATAGTACTGTTTTATATACTTGAAAGTTGCTAAGAATAAATCTTAAATATTTTCAGCACAAAAAGAAGAAAAAATACTAATTATGTGATGTGATGGAGGTGCTAACTAACACTATTGTGGTAACCATTTTGCCATATAAAGTGTATCGATAAATACATAACACACCTTGAGCTTATGCAATATTTGATGTCAGTTATATCTCAATGAAGCTGGGAAATAATAAAATGAATAAAATAAAATACTAAAATAAAATAAAATAAAACAGTTCCCAAAATTTGGATGCTGAGACGACATTATAAAAGGAGGAAGTAGAGAATTTGTTTGGAATTCTGGGATATATCAGAGACTTCTAATTGATCTCTAATACCTCATCTTCCCTTCTTGCTCAGCAACAATTTCCAAATGTTAGTAGGGCACATGGCCTCCTAAAATAAAAACTATATTTCTTAGCATCTGCCTTGCCACAGGGTATATTCATCTACGTTTTATACAATGGATTATAAGAGGAAGTGGTACATGTAACTTCAGAAAATGTCCTTGACAGAAGGGAGCCTACCCTATTCTTGGGTCTTTTCTACTCCTGGTCACTGACATGGAGTGGGATGGCCGAGATTTTAGAGAAGCCAACTCAGACCTCAGTGCCACATGTTGAGGACGGTGACCCAGAATACTGGAGCTCAGATCCCGAGGGTAAGAGAGCCGCCACACCAGCCTAGATAATGCTTACTTAAAAGCCAGATAAAGGTCTATCTTGGCAAGTCCCCTGATAATTACCTAACTAATAAAAGTTATCTTTAGGATAACTAGAACTTCGAAAGGCAGAACAGGCTCAGCCTAAACCCAACTGACAAGAGGCTTCCAGCACTAGAAAGCTGACCAGGTCCTTTCAAAGTAAATATTAGGGTAAATCCTACCAGTGTGAATGAACATGTTTAATGTTGAGGGAACAAAAAAGAGGAAAGAAATAAAGTAATCGAAGCACCTCAGTCGACAACTGACCCAGTGGGTTTGGAGAAAGTGAAGCAAACAGGCAGAACAGCACCTTCTGCTTAGAAACACACAAAACAGAAGCAGAGGATTCGCCCTTTACAAGCAATCATCAGGAGAAAAGGTCAGCGATGCACTAAGTGCCATTCCGTGACCGAGGTGGAAGAGGAGGACCGTCTCGCCCAGAAGACACTGTGCGGGGGGGGGGGGGGGGGGGGGGGGGGGGGGGGGGGGGGGCGCCTGGGTGGCTCAGTTGGTTAAGTGACTGCCTTCGGCTCAGGTCATGATCCCGGAGACCCAGGATCGAGCCCCACATCGGGCTCTCTGCTCAGCCAGAAGCCTGCTTCTCCCTCTCTCACTCCCCCTGCTTGTGTTCCCTCTCTGGCTGTGTTTCTCTCTGTCAAATAAATAAATAAAATCCTTAAAAAAAAAAAAAAAAGACACTGTGGGGCACAAATTCAACAGCAACCCTCAAAGATTCTTACAGCACTAAGAAAGTACAGCTGGAATATTCTAGGCAGAAATTTCACAGTTCAATCATGACTCCATTTCTATGGGGCTTTATCCTAAGCCAAGAATCTGTGAGATGAAACTAAAAATGGTATGGGAAAGTGAAAAAACCATAAGATTAAGCAGAACAAGAAAATGGCAGACCTCATTTTATCACACAGGGGAGGCACAGTCTGGGGGTCAAACGAAGAATTGCTCCTTAGGATTCACAAACAAACGAACCATCGTAGTCACGGCTTTGAGTGCTCGCTAGATAACACCTCAGCCAGAAAGTGTTTTCATAGGAATCACTATGTAATAGCTGTTACAACACAATTTAGTTCCACATTCTGGAAGGAAACTCAAAAAATCCATCATGCAGTTACCCAACTTTAAAAAGGGAAGTGTGATCAACCCACAAGCAGTACATTGTGTGTGGGAGGGAATCATAAAAGAATCACATAAAGGGAAATTAATTGAGAAAGCCAGGTTATTGCTAAAACATTACTAGAAACCGAAGAAAAGTATTTGCCGTGAATAAAAAACAAGGTTTCTTTTTTTTTAAAAAATCGATATAGCTGCTAACTGTTAAAAACAAACAAACCACCTCTAGTTTAGGAGGAAATTTTTTTTTAATGTAAAGATTGAGTAAGAGGAATAAGAAAACAGAGCTTGAAGGACAGGTGTAAACCAGAAACCAGGCAGCACAAAGGCCCATGAGAGAGCTTCAAACACAGGGGTAAGAGATTAGGAAGTTCGGCTGCAAGCCTGCTGCACCCCTTTTGATCACGGTGCAAATGATCTGATTGAAGATGAAAGTTAAAAGAGACTAAATGGAGTTTTTAGGGAAACTTTGCCTCCCAGATTTGGTTTGGAAGTATACTAATGGGAGTTTTTAAATGCCCAGAATGTTCTAGACAAAGCTGACAGAACAAAAGTCATCAGAGCTAGAGATCGGCTACTCCACAGCGCCAAAGGAACTGTTACCCAAAATGCGGGACAGTCTGCCGGTGAGAGCCTCGTCCACAAGTGCACATGAAATGCAAGATGCGCTTACATCCTAACAGGGAAATTAGTGGAAGAGAAAATCAAGCAGAAACCCTGGATATCTTTAGAATGTGGCAAAATAGCGGGGGTGGGGGGTGTCTTGCTAAATTAATCTATTATTTTAGAAGAGAAACATACATAAAGGAGAACTGATGGATAGAATTTAGTAGAGTCTCAAAGTTTCTTTACATGGGTACCTGAACTATAATGGGCCTTGTTCTGAAAAACAAAACAAAACAAAACAAAACAAAAAAACCCTCAGACCTCACTCAGGCCTTACAATGTCATTGCTCTTGATGATTCCTGAAGGATCTATGAAGGTCTGTTGTGTCACTCACCAGAGAGCCAAGTGCTGAAATTCTTTCAACCTCTCTTCTTGAACCTTCTCCCTTGAGGCAGCTCTTTCTTCCTCCCTCTCCACGCCCCACTTCCCTCTGCCTCTGTGGCTCCCCTTCACCCTCCCCCCCTCCCCACAATCCAGGTCACTTACACTCCCCACCTCATCCCCATCAGCCACCTGGACCCCAAAAGGCCAGAGCTAGCTAGCTCACCGGCATCAGCAGGAGAAAACTCCCTCGTGTAGCCCAAACCACTCCTTCCAGTTCATTCCACTCTTGGTAATACTCAATTCACAAGGTCGCAGAGGATAGAAAAGGTTTCAGGAGAAAAATAACACATTCTGTGTTTGCACACGTAGGACAAATGATGGCAGCAGCTAACACCTTTATGCTGTTTCCTCTGCTTTACGGGCGTCGCCTCCTTTAATCTCTCTACCATCCCGTTGCCACCACCATTATCACCGCCCCTTTCTACATCTACAGAAATGGAGGTCACACAGCTCCAACAGCAGGACAGGTTTCTGAACCCTGCTCTTTGCTCCAGGACCCACGTTGTTCTTTCCTACCACACCACACGGGCTCGCCTCTCTCTGCGGTGACATCCTCTTGCTGAGCTCCCTGCTCTGCGGATGGCACCCCTGCACATCCGCTAGCCCTCCCCGCCCCACTCGCATCTGCTGGGTGCCTGGGTCTGCGTGGATCCCCGCGGCAGCCTCCCCCTGCCTGTGTGCTTACAGGAGCTGGTACATTCAGCCTCACACACACACAGACACACACACGCACCAAAAATAAGGAGCACAAATATGTAGTTTTTAAATTATTAAAACAAAGATTTTGAATGTGTAGCAGGCTGTTATGAAACTAGATCTCAACATTTCTGAATGCCTGAGGGTGAAATCAGGGACAAAAGATACTGGAAATCTTCCAGAAATTTGCTTCCTGTGGGTCTAAAAGCGGAAGTAAGAACATGTCTCCTGGGCAGGCTGTTCTTGGCTCTGGAAGGGAACAAGTTAAAGACCTCAGAGTAGCGGCCACTCGGGGTCCATGCGATAGTGGAGGCTGCAGCCTGTCCCAAGCCAGCCCTCTCAGGGTGACTGGCACCCAGGAAACCGGCAGTGAAATGGCAGATTTTAGAAGTAGGATGTTGGGAGCCGGCCAGTTTGTGGTGGGAGTGTGCGTGTGCGCTGTGGGGGGCGGGGGGGGGGGGGCGTAGCTCTTGTATGCCACAGGGAGGGCAGGTCTGACGGAAGCTGAATCTCTCTACCCTCCAAACAGTAACTGTGGGCCTGCAGCACTGACCCAAAACACAAGCCGAGACACAGCCCGTCTTTTGGAACAAAACCAGCCATCGGTTCTTGGAACTCAGCACGGTGGTTCCTCCAGCATGAAGGCTCCCCCAGGTCCCGTGTCCAGCATAAGGTGACAGGTTCAAACAAGATCCTGTAGATGACTCTCACATAACAGGTGCAGGGGGGCTCAGAGAAAGAGAGAGGACTTCCTGTTTCTCTAAGCATGTGGGGAGTGCAGAAGATGTTAATTTCAAAAACATGTGATCTTATTTGTTCCTCTGTGTACATGAAATGGGTCATATCAATTATACTGGCTACTATTATAATTATTTCTGTCTCCTTCTCTCCATTCCTTCTGCATGACCCTGGCTTGGGACTGGGGCCTCCTTTGAACTTTCTCGGCCCAACGCTGTGTATCACTCTGATGCTCTCCTGCCATGACATCATTTTTTCATTAAAGGGAGTCAAGTTGTTCACGTTCTACTCTAGTCCTTCCACTGGAAGAACCACAGAATTCATTTTATCTCTTCACTCTGCATGATCTGATGGCTGGAAAACTGATTCACACAAAATAAACTCACAAGAGGTTGATTTGTAAGCCTGGAGAACAATGTGTCGAACAACGTGTCAAATTACAGAGAAAGATAAAATCAGCCTGTAAAGCGAACGCATGCTCTTCAAGGGGCATTGTTTTCAGGGTAAGTCCACATCAGAAGCCAAACAACGAAGCAAAGCATTGCCTTGTCAATATGGGACCAACGCAAAGATGTTTGTGTTTGGTCATGTGATATTTATAGAAGGCGCTGGTAGACTGAGAAATCTGTTTTCTGTGATTGCTACACTTGAAAAACCAAGACAAGTATTTAGAATGAGGAGTTCCTTTCTCTTTGAGGGTGCCAGAGCAACACCAACCAATTCTTACAGCCCAGCCCTCATAGTCCCGTGGTCACCCAGACACACTCTCATTCTATTTGTACTTGTCACTATGCTTAGAATCGTTAAACCTAGAGGTGATATTTATCAGTCATGTTTTAATGGGTAACAGACTGTGGTAACCAAGTGTAAGCATCATAGCACAGCACCTAGAGCTGAAAGGACACCAGCGAGCATGTAGGTTACTGGTTTTCAAGTCGAGCATCATGGATCCCAGGGGCTGCTGAATTAGGCAACTGGAGGTGTGGGGAGGAGCGTGAGTAGACAGGCCGTAGCTGCCCACCCCTTTGTAAGGAGTCTGGATTATTTCAAGTGCAGAAGTCACTGATATGTTTTAATATAAAGTGACAGGAGGAAATTTACTTTTTTTCTTTAAATATTTTATTTATTTATTTGACAGAGAGAAACACAATGAGAGAGGGAACACAGCAGGGGGAGTGAGAGAGGGAGAAGCCCAACCAACGGAGCCACCCAGGCGCCCCAAATTTACTTTTTTAAAAAAGATTTTATTTATTTGAGAGAGAAAGAGAGAGCATGAGTTGGGGGGGCAGGCAGAGGGAGAGGGACAAACAGGCTCTGTGCTGAGCATGGAGCCCGAGGCAGGGCTTGATCCCATGACCCGGAGATCATCACCTGAGCCAAAATAAAGAGCCAGAGGCTTAACCGCCTGAGCCATCCAGGCACCCCTGAAATTTACCGCCCCCTAATTTGGGGGAAGTGATTGCAGAAAGGCAAGAGTAGAAGTAAGGAGACTACCTAAGAAGGTACAGGGTTTGTCTGGGGGTGGGGGGAGATCTGATAGTGTTGCAGTCAGGGTAATAGCAGTAGAGCTGGAGAGAAGTGGGTGGATTTGAGACACAATTTAAAAGGAGAAAAGATAGAACTTGGCTAGTGAGGGAGTAGATGTTAGCAAGGATTTACTCCTTTATCTACCCCATCCAGGAAATTTATTGAGTGCTTACACTGGGTTAGGCACTGGACTAGATGCTCAGCTAGACAGCTAAGGCCTTGCCCTTCCTGGAGTCTATATTCTAGTGGAGGGAGATAGATAACCCAGGGGCACAAAAATAGGTAAAATATTAACATGCTTGACAAATTAATTGTAGGGCTTACATTGTTTCCCTCTGCCCAGGGACCGATCCTGCATCACTTCCTGTCCAACCAACCAGTTGTCCAATTTCCTGAAAATCTTCATATATTTTGTCCAGTTTTTCAGCCTATAAGACAGAAAGGTGAAGCTACTCCTTGTTACTCCATCATGGCCAGAAGTGGAAGTGACTTTTTCTTGCATGAATTTGATATAGGAGATAAAGGAAGGGGAGAAGTCAAAAGTTACCACCAGGTTCTGACTTTGACAGCATAGTAGATGATTGTGAGCAGAACCAGAAGGCTTTGGACTTATTTTTGTTTTTTCCTCTCTCCCAGTCTCCCTCCTGCACCCTCCTTTTCTTCCTTCCCTTCCTCCCATCCTCCATCCCTCCCTTCCTTCCTTCTTTCCATCTTTCCTTCCATCCTTCTTGTGCACATCTGCTTTAAGATATGTTTTGTTCTGGGGCGCCTGGGTGGCTCAGTCAGTTGAGCGTCAGGTTCTTGATTTCAGCTCAGGTCTTGATCTCAGGGTCATAGCTCAAGCCTTGCATTGGGCTCCATGCTGGGCATGGAGTCTACTTAAAAAAAAAAAGTCAAAATATGTTTTGTTTTGGAGATGCTTGAGAGTAGAGTGATGGCAGAAAGGATGGAAATCAGTAGGCTGGTCTGGGTGTGTTGAGTCTACAGTGCCTGTAAGATATGTGATACCAGAGTTCAAAGAGCAGGAATAGGCCAGAGGCACCCTGAAGAACCTGGGTGTGTAGAGGTGCAGTTCACCCAGGGGTGATTTCTCAGAGCAGATTTGTAAAGGGCCACCTGCACTCAGATTTTGAGATGTCGTTTGAAATGTCCATGAGACACTGAAATAACAGTACAAAGTAGGCAGTTCAATACTGGCATCTGGAGCTCAGAAAAGAAAGCCGGGTTGCAGACATAAATGTGAGGCTCTTCAGCTTATAGGTGGCATTTAAATCATGAGAAAGGATGAGGTTACTTCAGAAGAGAGAGAGGTGGGAGGGAGAAGAGAAAAGGAGAGGAAAGAACAGAGCAAAGGAGAAAAGACAGGAGGAGAGCCCTCCCACCCCAGCCCTGGGGAATACCAGCATTTAGAGGCAGAACAGAGGAAAAGAAAGAAAGCATCAGAGCAATTGAAAGAACAGGCCACTGGGGAAGAAGGAAACCAGACAGTAGAGTTTCAAAAGAAAAGAGTATTTCAAGAGGGATATCAATTGGTTCAAATGCTGCTAAGAAGGGCTCGTAAGACAAGAATTTTGAAGTAGCCATTGGATTAATCTGGAAGTCACTTATGAGCTCATCAGGAGCAATTTTGATGGGATGGAGGAAGGAAAGATAACCAGACTCAGCTGAAGAATGAATGGGAGGTAAAGAGCAGGTGGCATAAACAGCTCTTTCATGGAGAATGGAAAAGTAGAGTAATCGTGGAGTTAACAGAAGTTTGTTGTTTCTTTTTAAGATGTAGAGCACATTTGGATGATAAAGCCAAGAGGTTAAGAATGCAGAAAGAGGGCTTAACTAAAGAGCAAGTCTCCTGACAAGGCTCCCGAAAGGTCCAGGATCCAGAACTTACTTTCTAACTATACTCTTTCAGTTAGCCTTTGCAGAACACCCCTAACCAAATGAGACCCCTCTAAAAACAGGGATCATCCCCTCAATTCTTGTATGGCATAGCATACAATAGGTGCTTGAAATATTTCTTCAATAAATTAATGCATACAAAATGCAAATGGATGAATGAAGTTTATCTGGTAAAATCTGCCCTGAAAAGGGAAGCAAAACTATCTAGGTATTTAATTACCTCAGGATCAGAAAACATTTTCTGTGGATTCTGGTTAATGTCCCCAGAGTAGAAAATAAGCACAATAAAAACAAAATTATTATTACTAATATTTTAGAGACAAGGAATGTGGGGGGTTTTTTCCTCTCAAATTAATCATTACCGATGAATAGCTACTTCCTGTGTGGATCCAAAGGCTTCTTTCAGCATTCTAGGGCAAAGAGTAATTGCTGTATTTTACATCTGAAATCCATTCTCATTTATCAAAAAACACTTTAGTCTGGAAAGTACTATATAATTATTTCCATTATTTCTATAACATTGCTATATGTTGACTTAGTATTATTATTCATCAATTCTCAATCATTAGGCTAGTGACAGAATCAAATCCTGGATAATTCAAAACAGTAAATAATAAATAGAGTAGGGACAGCAAGTTTGTCATCTCAATTTGGGTTCATTTGGGCAAATAGCCCATGTCAACACACACATGACAGAGTTTCGTCTCAGAAGCACTTTATGTAGCAACGTATCTGCTTAGGATTTTTTCATTTTGGAGACCAATTCACAAGTAGGTCAAGAACTCTCTATAGAAAGAAGGTTATACAATGGAAAAACATGGCAAAGGCAAAATTAGATTCATAGAATTTAGAACTAAGAACTAGAACTGAGAACTTTCCCAGTCCTTCTCCCTCATTTTACAAATGAAGATAAAATCCAGAGCAACTGCATAACTTGCTCAACACAACAAATTAATGAAGCGTCCTCCTGGTCAGTGATGTCTTTTATTACTCCTTGTCCAATACTCTAAACCATCTTGCATTCCAAAGAGTTCTTGTTTCTTTTTGTCTTCTCCAGCAAACAACAACAAAGTTCAAATTCTAAAGGACAGTTAAAAATGTAAAGAATAAATTGGAACCCAAGATAGATAAGGCGTTAAGGGAAATTCATATTTTTAAAGCATATGATACTCTAGACAATTTCCCAGCTATTAACTTATAGAATTCTTTTAAGTCCCTGTCAAGTTTTTATCCCCACCTACAAAGGTGGTACATAGACTAAGGTACATAGTCCTTAGTAACTTACCACAGGTCACACAACTAGCAAGTGATATTAACTAGACAAGAGTTTCAGTCTACAATGCTAGGCACACTTTTCTTTCCACTATATCATATTTCAAGCGAGGTCACACCTTCCAGCCCAGACAGATCATAACACAAAGCACAGAAAAACTCAAAGATGTTATGCAACTACAGTTGGGAATCTTGGTGGGGCAGGAGACAGGGGGAGACAAGAATAAAGAGGGTCCAGAAGAATAGAAAATAGTTTTTGATTGTGAAATTTGAGAAAACCTCGATTCTGGGAACTATACTTCACTCAAGGCAAATTCTTTGTGTCAACCTGTTGACATTTGGCAAAAATCTAGAATAAAATTTCTAAATAGAAGTTTTGTGAACCATTTCGAAAAGAAGGCTGTGATCACATGAAGCCAACATGGATTCACTAAATCATGATGCCAAACCATGAAACATATTCTCTAAGAAATAAGGTTAAGTCTGTTGGGATATCATTGTGGTCAAAGTGAAAAAATGCGATTAAGATAATAGGGCAGTTGGATATGTTCACAATTGGTTGAAGTTTCCAGTAGCCTGTCATATGACCCTGCCTCATATAGTTCTTTTTTCTTTTTTTAAGATTTTATTTATTTGACAGAGAGATACACAGCCAGAGAGGGAACACAAGCAAGGGGAGTGAGACAAGGAGAAGGAGGCTTCCTGCCAAGCAGGGAGCCTGATGTGGGACTTGATCCCGGGTTTCCAGGATCATGACCTGAGCCGAAGGCAGTTGTTTAACCAACTGAGCCACCCAGGTGCCCTGTGCCTGATATAGTTCTATTGAACTTTTTTGCAATGTCTTTTTTCAACTTTGAAAATCATCAGATTTGTGGATAATTCAAAATTCTATGGGAGATGTCATAATAGTAAACACCAATAATCATTTGACAGGCTGAAATGGTCATGCCTCCCATTTTAGATTTAAGAGGGGAAAGTATAGCTCTTACATGTAAGTAAAAATAAATAGATGGGTATATGACATAGATAGATGATAAACGACGATAGATAGATAGATAGATAGATAGATAGATAGATAGATAATAAAGAGAATCACATAAATTCCAAATGGAGAAAATCTGACTTCAACAAAATTTGTGAGAGAAAAAGGACTGAAGTTTAATACAGGACAAGTTCAGTATAAACAGTATGAACAGTATAAAACAACAGCACACAGTTGTCCTACAACATAATGGATAGGAGCTGAGCTTGAGCATCAGCAAAGCTAGACTCACAGTCCAAGTCCACCACTTAAGAGCTGTGGGACCTTTGTTTAGCTTTAAAGCCTCAAGTTCCTATTCTATAAAATGAGTCTTACACACTGTCATACTGCTACTAATACATTTTGGGTCTTCTTATTCCTCTGGTGTTTTTTCTAATGGAGGGCTACCTTCAACTCGTTTAAAAAGGTATTTTAGGAAAAAAGGACCTTAGAGAACCAGTTAATGGAGGAACACTATCAAGGGCTGATTGCAGCTCTCTTCTTGGAAGAACATTCTATCTGGCAGGCCAACATGGACCAGACTTCCCCATGAAGCAGAGTAATCATGGAGCCCCAAGCAAACAGACAACAGGTGTGTGACCAACTGTCAAGAATTCTGCTGCAGTGATTCCAAGGAGGATGAGAAACTGAACCAATGATCTTTGAGGTCTCTTCAGCTCTCAGATTCAGAGATTTCCCCGAATCTGGTTCTATGATTACTCAACTGATGTGAAGACGGGCTTCTACGGAAGAATTTATTGTCATTGGCCTTGCTCTATGGAAAGCCAGATTTACCTGTGTTTGAAGTGACAGGGAACCAGATCCCTTTTCTCAGCATTCACCTGAGGGTAAAAGTAACAGAAAGCATTCTCTCAAGTCCCCCACAATTCCAAATGGCTCACAGAACAACTGAGACTTGTTCCCCTATATTCCGACCATTACCTTTTTGTCTTTTGTCAAGTCTATGAAATGTCAGTGGCACACGCCTTATTCTGAGTTTATATGCTGCCCTGGGCTGTCCCCTGTGCAGATGCCTGTTCCCTGTGCTGTGTCTCCTGTCTCATCAGAACCACAAACGGGCAGTTTCGTTCTCTCTACATCATTAGCTCATTCATTCATTCATTCAGCAAATATCAAGACACACTACTTATAAAAAGAGTTCCCCTTCAATGTATATGTGCCACATGCCTGCAGCTTTTCACACTTTAGCTCACCTAATTATCTAAGTAACTCTGAGAGATTTATACCATCTGAAGATACAAAAATAAAAATTCACAGAACCAAATGAATCCACTCACCAATATAGCAGAACTAAAAACTGGTGAGATGACGGTGTTCTCATTCTAGTGCGTTACTTTGAGTAAGGCACTGTGTTAAAAGAGGGGACTGGAGAAAAATCTCTTCAATCCAACCACTTATACCTGAATAGTGGATATTACAGGATGTGGTAATTACCTAGTATACTCTGGACAGAAACGTGATTAAATCAGCCCTTTGGGGAGCACCTTGATAATATACATCAAAGATATTTATAAGTTGTAAGAGTTTATTTTATGTGTCATTTGACTGAGCTAAGGGATGTGCAGAAGGCTGGCAAAGAATTATTTTGGGTGTGTCTGGGAGGGTGTTTCTGCAAGATATTAGCCGTTGACTAAGATACCAGCCCTCATCAATGTGGGTGCGCATCACCCAACCACTGAGGGCACGCACAGGGAGACAGTGGATGTATTAGCTCTCTCACGTCTTGAGTTAGGATGTGGGGCATCCATCTTCTGCCTTTCTACAGCAGAGCCCTTGGTCTTTGGGCACTGAGACTCTGGGATTTACACCAGCACCCCCAACACTACCCTCCTTACTCTCAGTCCCTCGACCTCAGACTGGTGCTAACACCATCAGCTACCCTGGTCGCAGGCCCTTAGACACAGACACAACCCACTTTCCGGTTCTCCGGTTTGTAGACAGCAGACACAGGCACATCTCAGCTTCTACAATCGCATATGCCACTTCCCATAATAAGTCTCCTCTTATATTTCTATACTGGCTCTGCTTCTCTGGGGAACAGTGACTAATACAGAAGTCCAGATTATCTAACATTAAATGATCACTTCTGGTAATTTAACTTTCCAGCTGTGATGTAGTGGGTTGTGGCAGGCTAGCACTTCCACAGAAAACAACCAGAAAAGCTGAACATATTACAAAAGAACAAGTGTTTGAGGTTGTGAGAGAGCTTCTTGGGCCGCCAGGACCTGAGAAACCAAGACGCTTGAAAGACAAGGTCTTTGAGGTAATCCCAACATTCATGCAACTTTTGTTCCCCCATGACGTTTGTTCGGTCTGGGTGCAGCAGTGGAAGAGGCTGAAAAATTAGAGGACAGCTGCTGAGAAGCAGGAAGTCAAGAGATGTTTCAAGCAATCCCACAGGACTGGGGAAACAAATGAATACTGGGGGAGGCATGTAAAAGGTGCAAACTTCCGGTTATAAAATAAAGAAGTTCTGGGGATGTGATGTGCAGCATGGTGACTCAGCATGCTGAACGACACTGTATTGTATATTTCAAAGTTCTCACCACAAGAAAAAAATGTATTAAGCATGATGATGGGTGGAAACTGGACTTTACTGTAGAGATCGTTTCACAATAAACACGTACAAATATTGAGTCATTCTATGGTACCCCTGAAACTAAATATAATGTTATGTGTCACTGATACCTCAGTTAGAACAAAATAAGTCATTAGGGCTGCTGTAACAAAATACTATGGATTGGGTGGCTGATGAACAAGTGACATTGATTTCTTCCGGTTCTGAAGGCTGGGGCGCCAAGTTCAAGGCACCAGCACATCCGCTTTCCAGTGGGGGCCTGCTCCTCACTGACACCATCTTCGCACTGTCACTTCCCAGGAGGGGGCTCTCTGCACCTATGTTATAAGGGCACTGCTCCCATCCATGAGGGCTCCTCCATCATGACCCAATCACCTCCTAAAGGCCCCACCTCCAAACACCAGCACTTTAGGATTACTCATATGAATCTGGCATAGGGGAGGGAGGACACCCAAAAATCAATAAAAACTTAAAAATAAAATAAAATTGAGGGAATATGGTTCTCAGGCCCCTGGGACTGGAAACGACAGGGTCCCTAAGAGAGTGGAAGTGGTGCAGAAAAATGAGCCCAACATTTGACAGTTATGTCTGAGGCACTTCACAGATTCTTAAGCTATGCAGGGAAAGAGGCCGTAGTCTCACTGTTGCGAAGTAACTGCCCTAGTGAACGTTCCAGGTCTCGGTCGGGACATCTGGAAGTGCGCCCCAGAGATGAGAAGCAAGTCAAACACAGATGGTCCTCACAGAGACCACAGCTCGCTCAGAACATCCCTACTTTAACTGTCAGTTAGAAGATAGAGGGAATCCTTTCTGGAAGAAGGTTGTTTCAAGAGTTTCTTCCTTTTTTTTTTTTTTAATACAAAATGTCTGCTCTTTTATCAATAGTTACCAGCCAGGAGAAGAAACAAGACCCCAAAATAGAGGCCCTAGAAACAGACATACAAGTATCCCAGACTGGAGTTACCAGAAACAGGCCTTACAATAATTGAATTACCGCCATTTGTATGCTCTGGAAAAATAGATGGCAATGTGGACATTATCACCAACAGGGAAGAAATAAGACACAAAACAGGGCAGAAGCAGATACAAAGAAATTATATCCTAGATATTTCAAAAACTCACAAAAGCCATCAGGGAAAAAAACTAAACTGCTCTAGAACCTAAGCAGAATAAGCATAAAGAAAATCACATTTTCATATAGCATCGTAAAATTGCTAAAAAAAAAAAAAAAAAAATAAAAAAAAAAAAAAAAAAAAAAAAAAATTAAAAAAAAAATACAAGCACAAAAATCTTACAGCCAGGAAAGATAGACACATTACTTTCAGAGGAGAACTAGAAGACCAAAAACAAACAAAAAACAAAGGAATGCCATCTTTAAAGTACTGAAAGAAATTAAATGTCCACCTGAAATTCTGCATCCACTGACTGAAAATATCCTTCAAAAATGAAGGTAAGTGTTACAAATTTTCCGGCAAAGAAAAAAAAGTTAGATAACTCATTATCATCAGACTACCATTAAAGATGATGGATGTTGTGAAAAGAAGGGGAACATGCACCCCAATATTCATAGCAGGAATGTCCACAATAGTCAAACTGTGGAAGGAGCTGAGATGTCCTTCAACAGATGAATGGATAAAGAAAACGTGGCTCACATACACAATGGAATAATCCTCAGCCACCAGAAAGGATGAATACCCACCATTTGCATCAACATGGATGGAACTGGAGGGGATTATGCTAAGTGAAACAGATCAAGCACAGAAAGACAATTATCATATAGTTTCTCATATGTGGAACATAAGCAATAGCATGGAGAAGGAAAAACTGAACGGGAGGGGTGGAATCCGAGGGTGAGATGAACCATAAGAGACTACGGACTCCGGGAAACAATCTGAGGGTTTCAGAGGGGAAGGGGTGGGGTAGCCCGGTGATGGGTATTAAGGAGGGCACGTGTTGTAATGGGTATTAAGGAGGGCACGTGTTGTAATGAGTGAGCACTGGGTGTTATACACAAGTAATGAATCATGGAACACTACACCAAAAACTAATGATGTACTGTATGGTGACTAACGTAACATAATAAAAAAAAGATAATGTATGTTAACAAGACTTATTGTAGTGATCATTCCATAATTTACACAAATATCAAATCACTATGTTGTATACCTGAGACTAATATGTTATATGTCAATTATAGCTCAAGAAAGGAAAAAAGGGGAAAAAAGAAAATATTAATGAAAATTCTCAATAAGGAAGTCAATACCAGATACAAACAGAAATGCAAGAATAAAAAAAGTAAATTTGTAACTTATTAATCTCAACTATATCAGGAGCAGTAAAAATGCTTTGTAGGGTCCAAAATGTATGTAGAATGAAGATGCATACCAACAATAAAAAAAGAGGTAAGAAGAGATTAAATTATTATTTAAGAAGCATTGTCTAAAGGGACAATGGTAAAAGTATAGATTATATGAGATGCAAATAAATCAAGGAATGAAGGGCTCCTGGGTACCACAGTTGGTTAAGCATTAGACTCTTGATTTTGGCTCAGATTGTGATCTCACACGTTGTGAGACTGAGCCCTGCTGTCAGGCTCTGTGTTCACTGCAAGTCTGCTTGGGTTTCTCTCTCTCCCTCTCCCTCTGCACCTCGTCCCACAGGCTTGATCTCTCTCACTCAAATAAATAAATCTAAAAAATATATCAAAGAATGATACTATAATCTCAAAATTAATAACTAAAAGAGTATATAACAAGCTAATAAAAGGAAATGTGGAATAATAAAAAATATTGGATAAGAGAAAATAAGGCCAGGCACCTAGTTGGTTCAGTTGGTTAAACATCTGCCTTTGGCTCAATTGATGATCCCAGGGTCCTAGGATCGAGGCCCACTTTGGGCTGCCTCCCCTCTGCCCCTCCTCCCACTCATTCTCTCAATCTCTCTCTTTCTCTCTCTCTAATAAATAAATAAAATCTTTTAAAAAAAAAAGAAGGAAAAAAAGAAAATGAGCCATAAAACAAGTGAACATAAAGAGAGTAAATATTGATATAGATATAAATCAATCATCTCAATAATTGCATTAAATATAAGCAGAATAAAATCTTTAACTGAAAAATTAATAGTCTGTGTAACAACCACAAAAACAACAACAAGATCAAAACAAGTATGCAGCTTACAAGATACATATCCTAATATGAGGGCATGATTCAAAGTCCTCAATCACAGAAAGACTGAAAGGAAAACATGGAAAAAGACAAATTTTTGAATGAGAATGTTGACAAAAAGGTACTATACCTACATTAATATCAAGCAAAGAAAAGTTTAAGGCAAGAAACCTTACTAAAGATAAAAGATAATCATAATGATAAAAAAGTAAATCTACCTAATTCTAAATATCATACCTTCAAAAATTGAAGAACTAAAAGAAGAAATGCACAGGGTTAGTAGGAGATTTTAACAAGGCTCTTTCAGCAGATGAGAAAAAAAATGGGAAAAATAAATTAGTAAGGACACGAGATATGAATAACAAAATCAATAAATCTGACCTATTTGACAAATGCAGAATACTCCACCCAACAGTAAAAAGTACTCATTCTTTCCAAGTACACAAGGAACACCTAAAAAAGCAGCCTTACACTCTCCATAAATAAATTCCTAACAATTTCAAATTTTTTAAATCATTCAGAGTATAACTGCTGGCCACAGTGAGATGCCCAGATGTTTGGGAATTAAACAATTCACCTTTAAAAATAAATCATCATTTTTAAAAATTCATCCTGAGGCAAAGAATAAATCACAATAAAAATCAGAAAACATTTTGAGCTCTATACTATCCTGAAAATATGACATTAACCTGTGGAGTGTGGCTAAAATTCTGGCTAAGGAAAATATGTAGTATCAAGTGCATTTGCTAGTCAAAAGAAGGCCAAAAATCAATCAAGAAGTTAGTGCTAAAAACAGCAAATTTAATCCCAATAAGTAAGAAAAATTAAAAACAACATGAATTAAAGGAGTAGAAAACAAATGCACAAGAGAGAAAATAAAGTTGGTATACACAAATAATGAATCAGGGAACACCACACTGAAAACTAATGATGTGCCATATGGTGACTAACATAACAAATAAGTAAATAAACAGATAGCTAGGGCGCCTGGGTGGCTCAGTGGGTTAAAGCTTCTGCCTTCAGCTCAGGTCATGATCTCAGAGTCCTGGGATCGAGGCCGCATCGAGCTCTCTGCTCAGCAGGAAGCCTGCTTCCTCCTCTCTCTCTGCCTGCCTCTCTGCCTTGTGATCTCTCTCTCTCTCTCTGTCAAATAAATAAAACCTTTAAAAAAATAAAAAAACAATAAATAGATAACTCGATAGATTAATTAATTAATTAAAATACAGTTGGTATTTTGGAAAGATAATAAGAACAAACACTTGGCAAGACTAATCAAGAAAAAATAATACGAAAATTGTCCAAATCAAAGTAGAATGTAAAAGGAAACATCACTACAGATTCTCTGACTTAAGAGATCTGATCAGAGGCTCCAGGTGGCTGGGTGGGGCCTAAGGGGACAAGTCTCCTAAAGTGGGAAAGAAGTCATTGTCCCTGCTAGCCAGAGGCGGGTGTGGATAGGGACCACCAGCTGGCCCCTCTTTGCCTACAGACTCCAGTGGCCATGCTAACAGACAAGCTCAGGAAAATTCTACCTCCTTCTCCAGGCCTTTCCTCACCCACATCCTAAAGCCACCAGTGAGGGGACACCTGTTCAAGTCCCTGCAGCCCAGACCCCGTGTCCAGGCCAGTGAGCTGCTCCTGGGTGGGCTCCCTATTTCTGCCAGCGCATGTAGGAGAGTGTGGGAATGTTACAGGCAGACGGACTGCACTGTGTAAAGGCTTAGACGTGAGGCGGAGCCAGAAAGGCTCAGGAAAGCTTGGGGGCCTTCTCCTGTCTGCAGGGAACGGAGCGGAGTCACACGTTCAGTGGCAGGCTGAGGAGCTGTACTTCATTCTGAGGGTCCTGGCAGGTTGTAAACAGAAGGTGGACTCGAGATGAGTTTCCAAAGCTGCTCCAAAGCAGAACAACTAGCCTGGGGATGATGGAGACACTGAGGCACAGGGAGTTTGACTGCTGGTGAGAGGCCACAGAGCTGGTAAGGGGCAGCACCGAGGACTGGAGCACCCAGGTTAGTCGGTTAGCTTGAGGTCATCGGGCTCCGGGCTGGGCAAGGTCAAGGGAGGCCCGAGCTCGTGGGGCCTGGCCATGGTCCCCTGCCTCTCTCACAGGTGCCAATAGCTGAGGAAGCACTTGTGGAATCTACACAGAGAGGCAGAGCTTTCTTCAGTACTTTCCTGGTCCCAACCCCACGCATGTGTTCTCTGAGACCCTTTACCTGCTCTTTCCCCAGCCTTTGGATCTCGAGACTGGAGATAGCCCAAGCCCAGGGTCCTGAGTCCAGGACAAGGGCTATATGGAGGGCTTCCCACTTGCAGGCAAGCAGTGGCAAGAGGTATGGGTGTTTATCCCAGGAACTGGTACCAGGATATGCAAATTCTTTGAAGGAAAGCTGAGCTAGGTGTGCTCTCCTGAGCACCGGTCTCCTTTCTTTCAGCAAAGAGAAGAGGGCAAGAGTCGGGACTGGAATAATGGCCTGAGGAGTTGGGCATATATTGTGGAGGTAATGGGAGGTTTGGGTCAGAGGAGGGAGGAGGCCTTGCCCAGGTACCAATAAGCTTCATCCGGCTATTGGGCAGAGAACAGACTGCGGGGGTGAGGGAAGAGGCTGGGAGTTCAGGAGGGAGCTCATGCAAGAGTCCAAGTGAATGTTGGACCGGAGTAGTGGCAATCAGAACTGAGAGAAGTGCTTGATTCTGATTCCATTTTTTTTTTTCAAGAAAAGACAGCAGTTTTAGAGATGTTGCAGGGGACAGTAATAAAGGGAGGATTCAGAAATGACCCCAGAGATTCTGATCCCAGTAGCTGAAGGAATGGGAGGTCCATCAGCTGGGTTGGGTACTAAGGCTGAATTGTGTCCTCCTAAAATTCATCATATGTGGAAGTCCATGTACTCCAAAATATAGTATTAGAAATAAGGTACTTGAGGAGGTGATTAAGTTAAAACTTACTTAACTAAGTACCTTTAAAAATCTTTAAGTATCTTAAAAAGAAAAAAAATAAAACAAAAGTTTTCCCCTAAGATTAGGAATAAAATAAAGAACGTTCACTATCACTACTTCAAGTCAACATTCTGGAATACCTATAAATCAAGAAAAGGAAATACAATTTTAGAAATTGGAAAAGAGAAGTAAAATTGTTATTAGATAACATTATTATATACATAGGAAATCTAAAAACATTCTACAATTAAAATTACTAAGTGAGCCACAAGGTCTCTACTTACTAGATCAATACACAAAAATCCTATATACCACCAAAATGAAAGTTTTTAGATGATAACAGTTGCAATATGAATCAAAAAACTAAATACCTAGAAATAAATTTAATAAAATATGAATGAGACCTGTACATAGAAAACTATATAACAATATCATGAGAAGTTAAAGAGAAGAGGGATATACCGTGTACCTGTAACCAACATCATGAAGGTGTTGATTCTTCTCAAATCTATCTATAGATTCAATATAACTACAATCAAAAGGCCAACAGGAATGTGTGTATGTGTGTGTATGTGTGTGTGTGTGCATGTGCACACAGTGGCAAAAATGACTCTAAAATTTTTATGGTACAAAGGGCCCAGAGTAGTCAAGGAAATCTCAAAAATGAAGAAAAAAGAAGAAAATCACCTTTGACCTCATACTAGATACAACGCTATTCCTGGTAGTTGTAGATTTAAATGTATAATAAAACAACAGGGCTTCTAGAAGAAAGCATACCTTGTAAGTACAAACAGATTTAAATGGGACACAAAGAGTAATGTAGTCTAGAGGTAGGAGTGTATATTCCAGAGTCAAACTGCCTAAGTTTGAAATCTGATTCCACTCTTGGACAAGTTTTTAAAAATTTTTATTTACTACTTTTCAATTCCATTATAATTAATATACAGCATTATATTAGTTCCAGGTGTACAATATAGTGATTCAACAATTCTATGTATTACTCAGTGCTCATCACCTTTCCCCTTCACCTATCCAATCCATCCCCCAATCCACCTCCCCTCTGGTAACCACCAGTTTGTTCTTTATAGTTGAGTCTGTTTTTCACTTGTCTCTTTTTTTCTTTGTTCATTTGTTTTGTTTCTTAAATTCCACATGAGTTAAATCATATGGTATTTATCTTTCTCTGACTGATATTATTTCATTTAGCATTATACCTTCTAGATCCATAGATCTGTCTATGTTTGTGCAGATGGCAAGATTTCATTCTTTTTATGGCTGAGTAGTATTCCATTGTGTACACACACACACACACACCCCACATCTTCTTTATCTATTCATCTGTGGATGGGCACTTGGGTTGCTTCCATAATTTCACTATTGTAAATAATACAGCAGCAAATATAGGGGTACATGTATCTTTTTGAATTAGTGTTTTCATTTTGAGGTAACAAATACCCAGTAGTGGAATTACTGGATCATATGGTAATTCTACTTGTATTTTTTGAGGACCCTCCATACTGTTTTCTACAGTGGCTGCTCCAGTTTGCATTCCAACAGTGCATAATGGTTCCTTTTTCTCCACAGCTTTACCAACACCTGTTGTTTCTTGTGTTTTTGATTTTAGCCATTCTGACAGGTGTGAGGTGATATCTCATTGTGGTTTTGATTTGCATTTCCTTGATGATTAGTAATGTGGAGCATCTTTTCATGTGTCTTTGGATATCTGGATATCTTCCTTGGAGAAATGTCTGTTCATGTCTTCTGCCCATTTTTAATTGGATTATGTGTGGATTTTTGGTGTTGAATTATATAAGTTCTTTCTCTATTTTGGATCTTAACCCCTTATCAGATATATCATTGCAAATATCTTCTCCATTTGGTGGGGTTTTTTTGTTGTTGTTGTTTTGCTGATAGTTTCCTTCACTGTGCAAATGCTTTTTATTTTGATGCAGTCCCAATAGTTTAATTTTGTTTTTGTTCCCCTTGCCAAAGGATACATATCTAGAAAAATGTTTCTACAGCTGATGTCAAGAAGATTACTGCCTATGTTTTCTTATAGGAGTTTCATGGGTTCAGGTCTCTCATTAATATCTTTAATCCATTTTGAGATTATTTTTGTGTATGGTATAAGAAAATCTAGTTTCTTTTGCAATTAGCTGTCCACTTTTGCCAGCACCATTTGTTGAGGAGACTATCTTTTTCCCCATTGCATATTCTTGACTCTTGGGCAAGTTTTTAACCTTTTGGTGCCTCAGTTTCCTCATTTGTAAAACAAGGATAACAATAAGCAGAAGACTATTGTGAGAATAAAATACAATGATGCACATAAAGTGCCTAGAGCAGTGCATGGCACATAGCAAGTACATAGCAAGAATTATTATTATCATCCTTTCCATGAATACTGAAAAGACCTCCTTGTAAGGGCAGTACTTGTCTTCATTTTGTGTAGAAATCTTATGTCCAGCACCCTGATATATCATTTTTTTTTGACTTGGAGATGTCATATTGGTGGCACTGCTTCACAATCCACAAGCATCTGCTGAACACCCACCTGCTGAGTGCTGGGCTCACCTTGGGGCAGGATGAGGTGGTGAAGATGCTTGTGCAAGCAGCTGACACATCTCTTCCCAGTCACAGAAAGCTTCCCATGTAGTAGGGCAGGAAGACACAGGCCTGAGAAACTGACTATTGGAGAATGTGATGTACTTAAATGAGGAAGGCTCGACTTCACGAAGTAGATCATGGGAAAATACAACAGCATTTTATTGGTGCTAACTACACATACAGCTGTCAGTGCAATGAGGAGTTGGAAGAGAAAGAAATCAAAGTTGCAGGTGAGGCAGTGACATTGAGTCATGAGAAAAGATCATGAATAGTTGCCCTGGAATACAATCTGTAAAGGGTGACAACCCCTAACACTGGCATGATTTGCTCTATTTGCTTAAGAAACACCCAGAACTGGAATTGCTTGGGCAGGGATTACAGGTTTGGACAAGGGAGCTCTGGCAGGGAGAGGAGGGAGAGGAAGTCATCCTGGGGACACCCACCCACGGCCCTCTCCCCACTGCCATCAGCCCTCTCCTGGGGCACTTTGTCAAATGATAACTCTGAGAAGCCCTTTCTATGCCACTATGGCACTATTTATCCATTTTCAGCAAAGAAAAATGTGTGCATCTTCTCCTTCCCAATTCCAGCTTCTTATTTAACCAGATTTGGGGTTGAAACCAAATACCACCTCTCACTACCATCCAGAACCCTCCCAAATAAGATGACTAAATCCAAAAGAAATGAAATTCAAAAAACACGGAGACAATTTATGCTGCTAACTCACACAAAGAAGCACATGGATTGGAGTCCACAGATCGGCCAACCTTGGGAAGACAGCCTCACATTCATTCTTAATTCTCCCAGTCTTGCCTATTTGGTACACCAACCTCTGCCTGATTTAAGTGCTTGAAGTAACAGGTTGTGGATTATCCAAGCTCAATCTCTCCCTCCTTCTCTTGGTTTCATTTTTTATATTTACCATTTACTCTAGAATCTCCATCAGGAAATAATGGGGAGGGGAGACAGATTGAGACGCAACGAATTAAATGTCAGGGAAAAGGTAGAAAATATCTGAAGTCAGGGTTTTTACATTTTTTAATTAGTATTATTAAATGTGTTTGTCCTTTATCCATTCTCTCTCTTTCCTAGCTTCTTTTCTTTAAGATTCTCTGCCTGCCTACCTTCAATCATGAAAGTCATTTGGGCTCAGATGTTGCTTGTCCCTGGCTGGGAATGCTGGACTATGCAACCTCTCCTGGTTAGCCAGGTTTTCTGAGGATTTGTTACCACAAACAATTTCTTTGATTACCGAATTCCAGACGTATTGAAAGAAAAGCGCATCTGTATTCATGATCTTCCTAGACTGTGAATTCTGTATAACTAAACTTTCTTTCAAAAGGAACAAAATCACCTTCTCCCCTTCAAACATGTTCTTCCTCTTTTATTCTAAAAACATCTCATTTGGCAGCACCACCCTTCGGTTGCTTAAACTAGATAACTGGGAGTCACCCTTGATGCCTCCCCCACCGCCACTTTCCACTCCAGCCATCACAAGTTCTGTTATATTCACCTACTGTTCACTCCTCAACCTCCCTGACACCCCCCTTCTTTGGAGGACCTGCCCACATCCTCCTTACCAGTCCTCCCCCAATGGCCGCTGTGTAGTCTGGTACTCTGACCCTTGCCTCTGGTCTCCCTCTCTAATCTGTCCTCTGCACAGAATCATCAATCTTGACTGAGAACATATATTCAATCAACAGCTCACGCAGCCTTTGGGATGAGGGTTAAAGGCCCTAGGGGAGCATGGAAGGGCTCCAGGATAGCCTGTCTGTCCAGCCTCTTTGTCCACCATTCCCAGATTTGCACTTTCCACTCCAGCAACCTGATTTCCTTGGGGTTGCCTCCGATGCCCCCCTGATGTTTCTCACCCCCACAGCTTTCTCACACCAGACACCCTCCTTGATCCATTCCCTGCTTTCTGTGCCTAAGTCCTTTCAGGTGCCCCAGTGATTCCCTTCTCCGTGCTGGCTTACAAATACCAACTTATGTGTCTGTCTCCTCCTCCTGTTTGGGGATTGTTTTGCCTCTGAATCACCAGCACGCAACCTGGCACATAGGAGGTACTCAAAAAATAGTCACTGAATACATTGGATTGATGGTGCATAGTAACACATATATTTAAATAGTTTAGAAGTTAGGCATATAAAACGTAACATATGAAAGAATAAAAACAAATATGTTTTTGAAGCTTTTTCGTTGCTTTGGATCCAAAGCACAGAACCAGTCCTTTGTTCTTCCCACAAATCAGTGGCATTCGGCCAATGCATTGGATTGCTTTTGCTTCCTGAATAATCAGCGTAAACATCTATTGCATTACTTATTAAATGCAGGTGTTGAGCACTTTGCATTTAATCTACAGAACTGTCCTCTTAGGTAAGAACTATTGTTACATTTGAGGAAACTGAGGCTTAGTAAAAAAAAAAAAGTCTTTTTTAAAGATTTGATTTATTTATTTGACAAAGAGAGACACAGCGAGAGGGAACACAAGCAGGGGACGGGTGGTGGGTGGGAGAGGGAGAATCAGGCTTCCTATCAAGCGGTAGCCTGATGTGGGGCTCGATCCTGGGACTCTGGGATCATGACCTGAGCCAAAGGGAGACGCTTAACAATGGAGCTACCCAGATGCCCCCCCGCCTTTTCTTTTAAAGATTTGAAGAGACTTAGTAAAATTAACATCTTAGCTGGTTAATATGGAAAAGCTGGAACGTGGAATCTGACCCCAAATTTCATGCTCTTAACCATGGTAATTTCCATGGGAGTTAGGGTCAGAAGACCATACTGGTGAAAAGCATGTAGAGTTGAAATTACTCCTGGAAATCCCTTTTCATCCAGAGTCTGTGCCCCTTTGGCAGGAAGCTAGAGTGCATGTTATAATTCATAAGCACAGGCTCCTCATCCTGTTCTTCCAGGCACAAGTCAAATGCATTTCAGTCTTCACTGAAATCTACATTTTGACTTGTCTCCTGAATGATCAGTGTACTACTCGGTGCCACGGTGTGGCTTATTTCTCTCTCCAGGCTTCATGATCCCGGCTGGACTGAGTGAGGCCATGTCTGTGAACCCAGTGGACACAGTCATCCATCTCCCACGGAGATCAGTTCAGCCAGCTCTTGCCCGAATGCTGGAAACAACCACTGAGTAATAGATGAGCATGATGACTGCTGTGCGGGAGCCATGTTGTATGGGAACGAAAACTGTCAAGGATCACACCCAGTGAAGCAAGTTGCTTACTCAGAGAGCATGGGAGAAATCCCGGTTGTGAAGTATAAATTCCGGTACCCCCGTCCTGTTTCCCTGTGGAACCTTGGGTTGAATGATAGGCCTAATGACCAGCTCTATTTAAATGGCTCCCTCCTCGGATGCCCAGGTGGCTCATTCAGTTAAGCCTCTGCCTTCGGATCAGGTCATGATTCCAAGGTCCTGGATCAAGTTCCGCACTGGGCTCCCTGCTCAGCTGGGAGCCTGCTTCTCCCTCTGCCTGCTGCTCCCCCTGCTTGCACTTTCTCTCTCTCTCTCTCTCTCTCTCTCTCTCTCTCTCTCTCTGAGAAATAAGTAAATAAAATCTTTTTTAAAAATGGCTCCCTCCTCATCAAGTGTGCATATTTGAGTTCATATAAATTAAATATGCAGACCGAACAATTCCAGTTACATCCGGACCCTCCCACTCCCTGAGGGTCAAGGTCTCTGATATGGACAATGACATCCATTTTTATTTTGAGATCTCAATCTGGGGAAAATGGAATAACCGACCTGCAGGTCTTGCTTTTCTCTGGCCTAAACTTCTTAAGATGCATCTTAAAATGGTCTCGTCTTAGAGGTAGAACAGTTGTCTCATCCCCCAGAGGATCAAAAGAGAGATTTGCAACTCCTAAAATTTACTTCTGCAGTCTGTATCTCTTTCCTTTGCAATAATAAGATTAAATCAGATGTTTTGAAGTTCCTCGAACTATAAATAATAGATAGATAGATGATAGATAGATAGATAGATAGAGGGGCGTCTGGATGGCTCAGTTGTTAAGCATCTGCCTTTGGCTCAGGTCATGATCCCAGAGACCCAGGATCAAGCCCCACATCGGGCTCCCTGCTCTGTGGGAAGCCTGCTTCTCCCTCTCTCATTCACCCTGCTTGTGTTCCCTCTCTAGCTGTGTTTCTATCTGTCAAATAAATAAAATCTTTAAAAAAAAAAAAAGGATACATAGATAGAGAGAGAGAGAGAGAGAGATAGATAGATAGATAATAGATAGATGCAGAACTGAAAATCTGGGCCAATAAATGTCTTTTAAATTCATTTGAGGTTTAAGGAAGATTTCTGTTTTCTCATGTGAAATTATGATTTAAGCCTTTTTTCCTTCTGTTTATAGCAAATGTACTATGGCCAAACTCTAATTAACTTTAGGTAAAGGAGGTCAAGAACAAAAGGACAGAATTAGCATAAAAGAATCATCAACTCTCACAGAACACAAAGAGTACAATGGAATCTACTATATGATTTTTTTTTTTTGGTGGACATAGTAGCTTAGCAACACATATTTACTTCCTGTTATAAAAAAAAAAAAAATGGGTCCTATAAAATGAAGACTTCCTGCATGGTGAATCACATAAATAGCTACAGTTTTCCTTTTAAAATTAGGTATAGAACCCTAGGAAATAGAAGATGGTGGCCAGCCATTGTCTGGTAGGAAAACTTAATGTCAGTCACAGAGTGTATACAGAAATGAAAACACAGCAGTAAGTCCAGAGTGCCAAGCAGAACCATCCCAAAGTGAACCAAGGTGCTCCTGGTGCTGGCTTTCAACGCCATGGCCATTCGCCACAGCTCAGGGAGCCTACCCAGCAGTGGAAGGACTGGCTCCCAGAGGCTCATTTCATGAGGCCACAGTTCATCAAAGCTAGCAGGTGAGTCTAGGCCTCCCACCCCCCACACACCCTCAGCAGCATGCTGTAGTCACTATTTTAAACTTGTATTTACTTGTTTGTTTTAATTTTGGTAAGATGCATGCGATATAACATTTACCATTGGAACCATTTTAAGTGGAGCTTAGTAAGGTTAGGTATGTGCACAGCATCTTGCAGCCCTCACGCCATCCAATGGCAGAAAAATTTCCAATTTGCAGAACAGAAACCATGACCATGAAATGCTAATTTCCCATTCTCTCCCCACAGCCCCTGGCAACTACCATTCTACTTTTCATGCTGTGAATCCGACTTCTCTAGGTACCTCCTAGAAGTAGATTCATACAGTATTTGTCCTTTTGTGACTGGCTTGTTTCACTTAGCATACTGGCATCAAGGCTGACCCCTATTGTAGCAGGTGTCAGAATTTCCTTCCATTTTATGCCTGGTTAATAGTGCATGTGTCGTATTTCTTCTCTCCTAGCTGTAGAATGTCTGTATGCAGTAAGGGATGTAAGATCCTGGCTAGTAATCTGCCTGCTCTTCTCACCCTCAGGAAATGAGTGTGGTCCCAGGAATATCACTCTATATCTATCACTAATGGGGCCACAGTGCATCCCAGAAGAAAAATCCCTTGTACAAAACGTTATGAGACCAGAGGTTAGACCAGGCATTCTAAACTGGGGTCCAGAGTCCCTTAACAAGACCAGGGTGGGGCTCCAAGAAATATGTGAGCTTCTTGAAACTTAAACCAAAATTGTATGCCTTTGTCTTTTCCTGGGGAAAGAGTCCTTAGTTTTCGTTATCTCTTCAAAGGGGTTTTTGACCCCCAAATGTTAAGCAGCACGGTCTCAACTGCATTTCATTAAAGTTTAACTGAGAACTGGGTGAACTGTTATGGTTCCTTCCATCTCAGCGCATGAGGATGGTGGGGCCATGATTTCCTGAAGTACCTCCAACAATGGACAACAATGGACACTCTCCACTGTACCCCGAACCCCTAGGGCACCTCCTTGTGCAGCCAGCTGTGTATGGTCTAATTATTCTTCACGGTATGTAAGAAATTATTTCTGCAATAACAGAATAAATTTAATGCTCAAAATGCTTTCACTAGGCTGAGTTTCGAACTAATATGGTATGGGAGGTAGAAAAGACACAGGAAGCATGGTTCCTGATCTGGAGGCACATGAAATCATGGGAGAGAGGCAGAGCTTGAAACACCTCTGATGAACACTATTCATGAACTTAGCACCACCAGTGAACCACACAGACAGAAAGCAGATGTGTGGCATCGACCTCAGTGTGCTCGAGAAATTTTCATAGGGTCACAGTCTGTTCAAAATCTGCTGCCCCAATGGAGAAAACTCCTGTTCATGCTAAGGTCTAGAAAGAGTCTAGCTTCTGATAAAAAGTAGTATGCAAGGAAAACCACACACCTGACCTCATCTTCCTTTTATAACTTGGCTACCAAGAAGCTCAGAGTCATATTTCTGTCTCAGCAGTGGTCACAGGGATATCTCTGTAGGTCCAAATGATCTCCACATATTTGTCTTATTACCCAACCTTCTTCTCTCTTTCCCCATACTTGACCTTTAATTTGTGTCTTCTGTGATCTGGATTCTACTTTAGAGTTGACATTCCTCTCTGTACGGTGTGTTTTCACTGCACACTGACACGATGCTTTGAATGAGACTTCTTGTCTGCAGTACGGACGACAATTGGGAGCTGGAGTGGAACTAGGCACTTACCCACTGAGCCATCATTCTTCTTTGAATTCCCACCACCATTGGACTTGGGTTCAGCCCTTTTCACACATGATCCTAACTCCTCACAACAAGGTCCAAGTTCAGTATAATTTTCCCCCCACTTTGAAGATGAGGAAACCGAAGGGAGGCTACTAGGCTTGCTGAAGGCCACACAATTGGAAATGGCAGAAGAGAGGGTTGACCCAAAGGCCTGTGCCCATCCTCCAGGGTCACTGTGCCTCTTCAAAGTGACCTTTGCAGTGTTTCCCACATTATTTAGATGCAGTTGTTATCAAACACGTGATGCCTGTTAGGAAACACTTGTGTGTTTAGGAAAAGGAATTTGCTGGTTAGCATAAGTGATGAGTTTCAAATTGCCGACCTGCGACATCCATCGTGTGTCCCGAAATGTGTTCTCCGTTCTTCACTGCAAGTCGGACATCTGTCGTGTTGGCCTCCTTTACCTGCATGGGCCAGGCCCCCACAGCACACAGGGCACACTTGAGCCCCCACTGTTGCTGACACTGGGCGATCGGCTTGCCCCAGGGGGTAATCAGGGCTCTCGCCCTCTCTGGAACAGCTCTAAAATTCTTGGCTCCCTGTGTAATGTTTGGACCGGGCCCGAGCACCACCACCCGGCCTGGAGTCCATCCTTGACACGTCGGCAGATACCCCGGGAGAGGTGCAGTTGAGCGAAAGAAGTAAAGCCCAGGAACAAGTGAGCAGTAATAGTTTCAGCCCTACACAAGGGCTATTTTGGTATCTTGGCCTTGTACCTAACAAATGAATAGGAATTCTGAGTGGAAACATAGATGTCCATTAGTATGAGAAATCAAGGAAAGGGTGGGCCCTCACAATAGCCACTTTGCTCCCAGCTACTCATTCATTTGACCTTGCTCCTTCACAGGACATGGAATATGCTGGAGGATGCCATGTCCAGGCCCAACTGCCACTTCTGTTTCACTTGTCCTTAAAATGCCCTACAGGAAAATAAAGACTGGTTATGATAATACACAATTTAAGGCCTACAACATAACCCCACGTATTGGGAGCTGCATGCTCCCCTCACTGAACCAGAGAGGCCGACAGAGAGGAGGTGCAGAAGTTAAGTCAAGTAGCCAGTGTCATGGGACAGGTGAAATCAAACTCAAATCCAAGAGTCAGTTAGTCTGAACCCAAGTCCACTGTGATTTTATCTACACCCATCTATCTAGCTAGTTAGCTATTTTTTAATCACAGTTCACCTGTGTCAGAAGCAAAATAGCATAGGGAAAATTTTGGAAAATACTAGGACAGTGTCCTAGAACAAGGCAGACTTAAAGACCCTGAGAAGCAGCCCTCTAAATGGCCATGTTGCTCGGCCTCCTGTGCCTGCCCACCCTACCCACCGCTGCGGCCTTTGCCTCATTCTACTCTGGCTGCCATCTCCCGCAAAAGCCACAGGGCTACAGCTAGGATCCCCTTGTATCATCCGAAACCACAAAGCAACAGGAAGGAGCATGATGGCTCACCCTCAACAGCACAACGTGGTCCCATCCCAGCTCTGCGTGGTCCTAGAGAGCCACATCCTGCCTGCCCTGTGAGCCCCGCCCAGGCCAAAATGCAAAACGCCACGGATTTGTCATTGCCTGGCTTCTCACACAAGGAGGCAACTATCTTCTCCCCCGATTGACCGAAGAGCAAACTGAGGCTCAAATATAGGAATACTGACTGAGCCCAAGTCACACGGCCGGTTCGTGGTGGAGCTGGGAACTCTGACCCAAGAAAGGCTGCCCTTTGCTTATCTCCAGCTATCACAGCAGCACACAGGCCCAGGGCAGGGGGATGGAGGCCTCGAGGCGCTGCGGAGGCGTGGTGGATGGGCCTGGGAAAGGGGCCCAGCTTTCCTGGCTTCCAGTCTGGGACTCCTGCCATGGGACCATGCCACTGTCCCTGATAAAACAGTCTGAAGTGGACAGTGGCTCTTACTAAAACAAGGCGGTCAGGTGTAGGGGTATTTTCCAGATGAATATTAGGGAAAAGGAAGGGAAAAAAAGAGAAAAAAAATACAGGTTAATGCGGAGCTCTAATGGCCCAAAATACCAAAAGGGAAAGTACGGTAATTCACAGAGAGCTCAAAAAGAAAACAAAGGAGGGAAAATTGAAACAAAAGCTATCTCGTTGACAATCTGCCATTTCCTTTTTTTCCAGTTGCTTTTTTTCCCTCTTGGGAAACTGGCATCTGTCTCTCCCATCACCAGGCGCATAACATGTAAAGACACGGGCTTGAATCACTGGGTCTAGTGAGGCATTAACAGAACGTGCCTGCAGAGCCCAGAGCTGCTCCAGCCCCCGCAGTGCACCAGCCCTCTCTGTCCACGGCCAGGCCAGGGTGTCCCACCTGCTTGGGGAGTGACTGATTGACAAGGCCACGAGTTTCAAAACAGGCCCCTTTCCTGAATTTTATTGCCTGGTTCCATATTGTCTGACTAAAAATAATTAACTTTCCACAATATTCCTTACACTGAGCTTTCCTTTAGCAAAAACAGGGTCAACACGAGAGCTGAGAGCTTAGCAGCATGAAACGAACACGTACATAAATGATCCCCGAAGAAGAAAAATCCACCCACAGGTTATTCACCTTTTCTGAAGTATGAAAGAGAACTACAAAACTTTCCTGGACTTGACAAACCAAGCGAGCAATAAAAAGGTGTCTTGTGACAAGGCAAATGGCTTCCATGCTGCCACCAAAGGGATGCAGGTGATTCTTGGGTTTTCCTTCCCAATGAATGGCTGCCACTAAAATGGACACACCCTCCCAGACAGCTTTGGCTGGTTCATTTCATCTGTTCTCACATCAGCGGTTGGTGTGGTAGGCAGGATTTCTAGGAACCGTCCCCAAGATTCCACACCCTGATGCCAGAGCCTGGGAATGTGACAAAATATATCATATTATGTTATGTGGCAGAGTGGACCTTAAAAAAGGGGAGATCGTCCAGGTGGGTCAATGTGGTCCCACGGCCCAAGAAAGCCGTGGAAAAGAAGAAGGGGAAAGGAGACAGGGATTGAAGCAAGAGAAGGTCCCCATACACCATCACTGGCTTGAAGATGAAGGAGACCACTTGACAAGGAAAGCAGGAAGCCCCTAGCTGCAGAGAATGGCTAGGTTGATAGTCAGCAAGAAGACAGGACCTCAGTCCTCCAGCCGTAGGAAACTGGATCCTGCCAACAACCTTAGAAGGTTGAGCTTTGAAGCAGAATCTTCTGCCGAGCCTCCAGATGGGAACCCAGCCAGCAGACATCTTAGCTTGAGCAAAGCCCAGCAGAGCCCACCTGTACTCCTGACCCAGGGAGCCATGGCATAATAAGTAGGTTTGGTTTTCAGCCATTACATTTATGTTCCTTTGTTACAGCAACAACGGAAAACTTATACAGGCGGCAGATACAGAGAGAAAGAAAAAAATCAGGGCAGCACGGTGGAAAGGAAAGAGCAAGGATGAAATTTTATGAGACTGACGCGTTACCTACTGCGCTAACGAGGCACCTGAGGATGAGATTTTTAGGGTAAGACTCTCCAAATGGCCACTTAACGCCATTTCAAGTTCTGATCTGGTCAACCCAGATCATCAGAGAACTAACAAGGAACTAGAGAAGTCTCTTCTGATCCCTAAAAAGATGGTTGTTGCTATTGTTGTTGTTGTTGTTGTTTCCTTTCCAAATAGTGAGTTTTTCTGCTCCTGACCCCTGGCAGCCCAATTTTTATCAGCCCAGGAAGCTCTGCTAGGTGTGACATGAGGCCAGTTAGGGCCTCGTGGAACAGCCCCAAAGCATGGGCTCCTGGCAGGAAATGGAGACTCCCGGGGCAATGACGGGAGCCACCCACCTCCAGAACCCTGGCTCCTGGCTCCCTGTCCCCCAGCCTCTAGCTCCTCTCAGTGTGGTCCACAAATGCTTCCCTTTCTCCATCAATTTTCTTCCTTGTCACAATCGGCCAGATTCAATTCATTTTCCCATAGGCAGTCACAAGAGTCACAAAATACATATTTGGGGGAAAATTAATTTGTGAAGTGTACACCATTCCTCCTCAAATCCCATCTTTACCTTGATGCTGAATCAATCTGAAGTAAAACTGAAGCAAAGGAGGATGGTGGGCAGTTCTAGGAGGCTCCTGAAATCTAAAATTTTAGATTCATTCTCCTATAGTTCATCCAAGGGCTCCTACCTGCTGAGATCAGCCCAAGACTTAACCTAATCCTCATTGATTCAAGCTCTCATTTCACTCCAACCAATATTTGTTGATGGTCTTCCACAGGTACCAATGGGATTCACTCACAGCATAGGACCTTGGCACAAATAATTCAAACACAATCGCCTGAATTGGGACTTTGGCAAGAGACGGGTGGCCTCAGGGTCATGGCCTCAGGGTAACTGGGCAGTAAAGCCACTACACAGAAGGAGGCAGGCTACAGTGGATCCCAGCACACACTGGCTCCACAAATCCTTCTTGAGCCTTCTCCCTATCCAGGCATGAGGCCGTGGGCCATGACAGTTAACTCCTCCAGAAGTTTTCAGCCTGGCGGTGGGCAGTGCTGGTCCACAAAGATGGCCTTGGAGAAGAGAAAAGCTGCTTGTTTAAAGATCCAGCCAAATAAAAAAATAAGCCTTTCTTTTAACTGAAGTCTTTTGGAGACTGATCCAAAAACAGAAGAGAACATTTCTGTATTTCTAGCTCACTCACACCTCTCCTTCCACCTTCCAGCTCATTGGAGTGACTTCCCAAGACAGCCGATGCAATATGCAGACATATATTGCTGTCTTTTGCTGGTACTGGGCGGAAAACATCCAGTGGAGATGGAATTATAGTCCCAGCAAAGGGACAAGTGTGACAGTGATGCCTGCCCCCACCACCACTGTCTACCGCTCAGCTAATTTGCCTCCTGAGGCAGCCAGGCCATCATTGATGAGCTCCATAACTGTTTTTTTTTAATTTATTATTTTTTAAATTATTTTTGAGAGAGTGAGCACCTGCACATAAGGGGCAGGGGCTGAGTGTGCGGACTCTGCACTGAGCATGGAGCCTGAGGCAGAGCTTGATCTCGCAACCCTGAGGTCATGACCTTGGCCAAAATCAAGAATCAGACGCTTAACTGACTGAGCCACCCAGGGGCTCAGGAAACCACTTTTTTCCCCCACCTGGAAATTGCTTTTTAGTGATGAATTGTTCCCTAAGTCTCCAGAAACCAAATCTATACGGGTGTTGTTTTCAGTGTTTCTTTCCAAAGCAGCTCTTTACTTCTCAGCTTGTTTATAACATGTGGACAATATTCCAGATCTTTCTGCAGGGACTGCTTGCGATGATGAGAAGTAGTACTATAAAGTACCTATCACACTGATGGAAACACAGCAGACAACCACACACAACAGATTCTGAAGGTGCTGTGCTTCATCACAATTACGGTCATTCCTGACCACCTTCTGAGCACTTGAATCTAGGTCTACCGAAAGGTCCTGAATCTAGGTCTACCGAAAGGTCGGTCCTGAAACAATGTATCTAAAACTAAACACACAAGCTCTACCCCATGTCCTCTATCTGCTACATTCTGCCTTTTGCTTATTAACACTACTGCCTGCACACAACCACCCAAGCTATGATGCTCTGTGTCCCCCTCCCACCCCTCCTCTGTTTTCCCCTCACTCCAAAAAAGATTGGTCATTAGGTCCGGACCTTTCTGTCTCCCAAAGTTGTCCTGAATCCACCTTACTCACACTCTGAGTCCGAGATGTTGTCATTTTCTGCCTACACAACAGCAAAAACCACATAGCTTATCTCTCTTCCTCTAGTTCTCCTCCAGTACAAACCATCCTCTTCATTGCCTCCTACAACTCATGATGCTATCTTCACTAAAGCCCTCCATGATTTTCCACTGTGGACAAAACAGTTCCCAACTCCTTGGTAGCACCAAACGCCCATGGCAATCTAGCCCCTTCCTACCCTTCCAGCCTCGTCTGCTGTCACCTCCCACCATGACCTTCATCTAGCTACTCCAGCCTCTGGCTTTTCCTCCCATGTGCCTCTCCTTTCCATTCCTCCATGCTTTGCAAATAATTGCTTCCCATTTAGAATGCTTTTCATGCTTTCTCACTTGGAAAATTTGCCTCTTAAGGGCTGACTCAAATATTTCCCCAGTCTGAAGCCTTCCGATATCTGGATATCAGACATGTGGGTCAAAATTAACTCTCCTTCCCTCTAGTCATATAGCATTTTCTAACAGCTTAATAGAGATATAATTCACCTGTCCTAGATTCACCCATCTACAGTGTACAACTCGGTGTTTTTTCAGTCTTTTCACAGAGTTGTGCAGCTATCCCCATAATCTAATTTGAAAACATTTCCATTATCCTAAAATAAACCTTTATACCCATCAGCAGGCACTCCTCCACCCTCTGCCCCAGGCAACCCTAATCTACGTACCGTCTCCGCAGACTTGCCAACTGTGGATAGCTCATACGCACAGAATCCTACCATGTGTGGGATCATACAGTGTCTTTCGTGACTGGTTTCTTTACCTGAGCAAGAACATGTTTAAGGTTTTTCCATTTTCTACAGGTGTCACTTCTCTATTCTGTTTAATTGCCGAGTAGTATTCCATTGCATGGAAAGACCACACTGGATTCATCCATCCATCAGGGGTTGTTCCCCTTTATGGCTATCATGAGAAATCCTGCTGTGGATGTTTGTGTACAAGCTTGTGTGTCCCCTCGCATTTTACACACAATCCCATTCTAACATTGCCTGTGCTGTCTTACAATTATTTTTATATTTCTCTCCAAAAAACTGTGAAATCTGCTAGGACCTTATCCCTCTCAGAAACTGTGATGTCCCAAGCAAATCTGACAAGTGGCTGAATGAATGGAGCTAAGAACAAGAGGATACCCTTTTTTGACCAGACTTCATTTCTTTTTAGAGTACTTCTAGGTTTTACAGAAGATATCCTTTTAAGCAAGGTAGAGAGTACATGGTTGTATTTCTTGCCAAGTAAGGAAAAGAGGAGTCTTGGCAATGTATTAGCCAGGAATGCAGTGGCAAAGTAGGAAGAGAATAACCTTCAACAGAATGAACATTAATGGGGCGCCTGGGTGACTCAGTTGGTTAAGCAACTGCCTTCGGCTCAGGTCATGATCCCAGAGACCTGGGATCGAGTCCCACATCGGGCTCCCTGCTCGGTGGGAAGCCTGCTTCTCCCTCTATCACTCCCCCTGCTTGTGTTCCCTCTCTAGCTGTGTTTCTCTCTATCAAATAAATAAAATCTTTAAAAAAAAAACAAAACAGAATGAACATTAAATAAGTGACCTCAAAAACATCTTCCATACACACACACGTGGATATTGCATCTGCTTCCCTTGTCTTTTGTAAGATCATCTCATTTAACAGTGTGAGGCTGGCAGAAGAGGATGCTCTGGAAATGAAGTGTGCCTGGGTCAGCGCCCACTCCCCAGCCGACCCACGAGAAACCTAGGCCACACCCGCCTGCCGTGGAGGACACTGAGCATGGCTCCCAGCCATGCAGCAGGAAGGGGCCAGGCCGGCCAGGATCCCAGCTCTTCTCTCCCCACACCCACCGCTCTCCTTCAGTCATGCTGGTTCCCAGTTCCGTTTCAAGACCCACATTCTTCTAATCCGGTATTTTTCATCCCTTGAGGGGGCATGGGACATCACTACAGGCAACAAGTCACTACAGACCACACCTTCTTGGTGTCCACACAGCAAGCCTGCAGGATGGCCCTTCTGGAAGTAGAGATAGAAGCGCTGTCCCCAGACACTCGAGACAAGTATCAGTGGCCAGAGGGGCACTCGATGGAGGAGGCATCTCTCTGAATTTCCCCACTGAATCATCTGGGCACATCATAAAAATTCCCATGGGGTGGGTGCCTGGGTGGCTCAGTGGGTTAAGCCTCTGCCTTAGGCTCAGGTCATGATCTCAGAGTCCTGAGATCGAGGCCTGCATCAGGCTTTCTGCTCAGCAGGGAGCCTGCTTCCTCCTCTCTCTGCCTGCCTCTCTGCCTACTTGTGATCCCTCTCTCTGTCAATAAATAAATAAAATCTTAAAAAAAAATTCCCATAGGTTTTTATCCAGGCTGGCCTAGAGTTCACCTCCATGGTCAGTATGCTTTATCCTCCTTTGAGGATGCATTAGAAATGCCAAAGCACATTCAAGGAAGAGAGCGGGTGCCCAGCTGGCACGATTCAGAGCCTCCTCCCAGCCGCCCCAGCCTCTGAGTGCCTCCCCACCCACTGACCCCAAGCACCCAGGGGCACAGGATGGCCCTTGCCGGGCACTTTCAGGATGCACAGACCTTAAAATAACTGACTCAGAGGTGGGTGCTATTTCTAAAAAGTACACCCTGTTCTGTTTCAGATGCCAGGGGATTATGTCATTTATCTGCTCCCATTGAGAAGGGATGCTTCTCTGGCCTTCAGAGGACTGGCCGCCAAACGCCTCCTTCGCCCAGTGGCTCCTGTACACTTGAGGCCAGGAATGCAAAGCAGGTGAAAGGTAGCAGTTTCACCCGAGATCCCAAGGGAAGGATATTTGAAAACATTTAATCAACAGAACAGGCATTCCAAGTTGACACGTCTGCTGCGTGGGAGAAGCTGCCGAAACCCTGAAACTCCCAGGACTCCCAAGTGACCTGAAAGGGTGGAGGACAGAGGCTCACTCCCCGCAAGGAGAGCAGCTACTTTGCCCGGAAGCATGTGACAGGTGGCATCAAGGGAGAGGACGTGGCAAAGCCTTCGGCCACGGACCAAGTAAGGGTACAGTGTCCGACCTCAGCTTCCCGGGAAGGCAGAAGAACGGATGGGCCCCAACACTGCCCCAGAAGAACTAACTCAGAGCTCAGGGTGCCCGGCTCTGGATCCTAATTCTGCCGCTTCCTAATACTGTGCATTGGGCATGACCCCCAAACCATCCTTCTGCCCCGACAGAAAGAGGTCAGTGTTCATATCCAGGGTGGAGACTTGTCACAGGGACAAAAATGAATCAATATTATTTTAAACCTTTTTTAAAGGGCTGACACATAAAAAAGTATGTGTGTTTTAACATAAAATTAGTTAGACTGCCCTCCTGACTCCAGAAGGCTCTTCATCTACCCATCACACACAGTGCATTTCTGCGCTGATAAAACCCCAGTATCCAAGATCTTTTCAGGAACTGACTCTTCGAAGACCAGGGGACTAAAGATGCAGTGAGCGAGACAGATTTTAAATGTTTTTTAAAAAATGTAAATAAAACAATGGCAGAGGCTGACCTTGTCAACAGAGGTTCTAGGTCATTTATTCAGACCCTTCCTTTCTAACTATCAAAAGGCACAAGAATGCCTGTGGTTTGGGGAAGTCTTCTAAAAGTAAGCTTGGTGGGGGGCAGGTAGGGGGAGAAAAGAGCCTTTTTTCTCCAATCCCCAAATATTTCAAACTGCCTAATAGAGTTCAGAAATGATTATAACTGTCAGTCTCTGCTTGGAGCAGAAAGAAACTTTCCTTGTGACAATGGAAGGCAGGAATATCCTTGGGTCTAAAAATGTCGCCTGCTCTGTAACCTGTTTCAATGTTGCGGGGGAAGAATTTTCATTCATTGCAGAACAGAAATTTAGCTTTTCTATTCAGGGACACATTATGAGCCAAACTGCAACTCTGGGCTCTGGGATGCACCTGAGAAAACAGACTCTCCCACCTGGACCTGCCAAAGCCCGGAGCGTGTGCGGCTGTCACCATCCATGGAGTGTGGGAGGGGTGCAGGGGGGCTGTAGGCAGGCCTGGGGTGAGACTCTGCTCCTGGCCTGGGGCGGAGCGTGGCATCCCTGGCACTTAGAAATGAGCCTCAAACACAGCCGTGGTTCTGAATACAAAAGCTGCTAGGTGCCATGCTATCTTCCCATCCCCCGCCCCACTCTTTATTATTTTGTTTCACTAAATGTCGTGGCCACAAGGATTCCTATTTCAGCAATGCTACCTGCCACCTGCCTTGGGAAACTTTTCTAGGGTTTGAAGTTATCTGTGCTGGGACCCGCCTCTTACTTATTCCCATTTTAAGACATTTAATGAGAGAAACAGGAATATGTATTTTTCTCAAGAGGAACATCGCAGAAACATAAAACCAAACACACATGCAGAGAAAATACCTATTGGGCTTCCGGAAATAAAAATGAACAAGAATATTTTAAAATCATGAAGAAGAAAATAACCTTCGGTTTAAAGTAGGTATGACAAGGCTTTCTTTCAAATCAGTACGAACAAAATAAACATTAAATAATATTCTTTCTCTTATTTTACACACACACTCACTCACCCATACACAACGGGCAGCAATTCATCCCTTCATTTAATAAATAGCTATTTGGTTCCTACTGTGTTCTAAGTGAGGAGGCTCCATCAGTAAACTCCAGGGATAAATAACTCTGCCTTCCTGGTGCTTACCTCTCACGGAGGAGAAAGACGACAAGCCAGTGAAGTCTGTTAATAGTGGGCAGTGCTCAGTGCTCCTGAGGAGAATAAAACAGAAAGTGGCTTTCTGAGAGAGTCTTCCCCAGAAACTGAATCCTACCCCAATCCTGAGCTTGGATTTTCCAGAGTCCAGAATTGTGAAAAAATTAATTTATTTTTTTAAAGATTTATTTATCTATTTGAGAGAGAGCGCAAGGGGAGGGACAGGGAGGAGGAGACAGAAACCCCAGCAGACCCCAAGCTCAATGTGGAGCCAGACGTGCAGCTCTATCTTAGGACTCTGAGATCACGACCTGAGCTGAAACCAAGAGTCAGACACTTAATCAACTGTGCCACCCAGGCACGCCCCCCTCAAAAAAAATAAATTTCTGTTCTGTAAGGCACCCAGTGTGTGGTACTTTGTTATGCTAGCCCGAGCAGACTTGAGCTGGGTACCAAGAAGGGAGATGCCACTGTTACAAATACGTAACAATGCAGAAGCAGCTTTGGAACTGGGTAATGGCAGAGACTGGAGCTTTAACTGCCATGAAAGGATTATTGGAAGAAATGTGGACATTAAAGGCAGTTCTGATGAGGTCTCAGAAAGAACAGAGGGGAGCTGGAGAGACAGCTTCCGTCTTCTTAAAGATACATAAATAATCATGAGCGGAATGTTGGCAGAAGTAAAGACATCAAAAGGCCTTTTGAGTTCTCAGACAGAAATGAGGAACAGGTCATTGAAAACTAGATCCTTGTCATAAGGTGACAAGGAACCAGGCTAAATTGTGTTCTAGTGTTTTGTGGAAG
>PITA01000125.1:99877-369289 GCA_004023965.1 Spilogale gracilis
CTGCCCCCCCCCCCCACCATGTGAGACTTGATCCCAGGAGCCTGGGACCATGACCTGAGCTGAAGGCAGACACTTAATTGACAGAGCCACCCCGGCATCCTGGAGTTTGTTTTGGTTTTTGTTTTCTAAGCAAAAAAGGACCAGAACTTGAAGATTTGGAAAAATCCTCTGCCTATCCATAATGCAAAAAAATGAGAAGAACACGAGGGTGTGCCTGAACCAGCATTTGATAAGGAGATCAGTCTGGGTTTGAATCACGAGCTTAATCAGCTCCCTCAGAGCAGGCCAGGGAGAGATGGGATTATAGCAGCAGAAACACTGCCAGAACTAAGGAAAGAAATGAAAGGCAGGCTGTTTCACCCCTTGATTCCACCAGACTGGACCATACCAGTATTTGGGCTGCCAGTGCTCACATGCCTTCTTCAAGAAAAGGGAACAATGACCTCAAAGGTGATTCAGAGATCATTAGGGCCACCCCATCTCAGTTTCAAAGATGGTGCCACCACTGTGGTCACATCAGCCAGAGCTATAGGGGTAGGGGACCCCCCCCCCCAGGAGTGCAACAGGAGCAGGGAACGCTCCCTAGGGCCATGGGCCAGGCCAGAACGCAGAGCAATGAACCAAAGAGGAGTATTTTTGTGCTTCAAGATCTAATGGAATTTGCCTTGCTAGGTTTGAGTCTTTCTTGGGACCTGCCACATCTTTCAGATTCCTCTCATTGGGAAAGGGAATGTCGATCCTATGTTGTCCCAATATTGTGTTCTGGAAGCACTTAACTCGTCTGGTTTCACAGGTGCACAGCTGGAAAGCAATTTGGCCTCAGGATGAATTGTACATCTAGTCACACTCACATCTCATTTACATGGTATTTAGCTGATACTCTGGGGTTTACAGATGATGTTGGGATGAGCTAAAAATCTTCGGGTTGTTGGGGTAGAATGTATTTTTTGCATATAATAAGGACATGAACTTTGGGGGCCCGGGGGCAGAATACCATGCCCCTATTTGTGTCTCTCCCCTCTCCCTGCCCCGAATTCACGTTGAAGCCCTAACCCTCAGTGTGACTATATACGGAGAGGTGGTAATTGAGGTAGAGTGAGGTTTTAAGGGTAGGGTCTTCATCTGATAGGATCAGTGTCCTTATAAGAGGAGATACCAGAATGTTCTCCCCTTCCCTCTCCTCCTCCCTTTCTCCTCCTCCTGCCTGTGCTCAAAGGAAAGACTGTATGAGGACAAAGCTATCATCTCTAAGCCAGGGAGAGAAGGATCACTGAACAGCAAACCCCGCTGGAACCTTGATCATCCCTTCCAGCCTCTGGAACTGAGAGCTGCATTCTGTTCTTCAAGCCATGCAGTCCGTGCTATTTTGTTACGACAGACCAAGTAGATCGAGATAGGCTTGGACACGACAGTGTGCCTCCCAGGTCTGGGGAAAAGCAAAGTGGTCAGTGGGGCTCAAGCAGAGTGAGAGAGAGAGAGCAAGAGTGGTGGAAGTGAGGTCAGAAATAAAGGAGGGGTCAGACCAGTGGGGCTTGGAGGGCTCCTTCATCATTCCTCAATCTATAGTGAGTTGTTAACAATCCACACGTGGTGCTGGGGATATAATAGTGAACAAAATCCTCAGGTATTAATAAATAATCACATAAGTAAATATGATTAAGGCATATCAATTAATAAGCTATTTAAAGAAAAACTTTAAGTCCCCTTGAAGGTTTAGAACAAGGTCGCTGAAGCTGGGGGACCAAGGGGACATCAGAAATGTCTCCCTGAGGACAAGACATCTCCACTGAGATCTGGGGATCACTAGGATCTCATCGGGGAGGCAGGGATGAAGATGTAAAGGAGGGAAGAGGATTTCAAGCAAAGGGGAAAGCTCATGTAAAGGCCTGAAGTATGTGGGACTCCGGTGGTTCCCTGAGCTGAAAGACAGCCAACATGACTACAGAGCAGAGCAGAGATTCACGATCCAGGGGTAAGTGGCATAAATAAATTCAGAACAAAGGCTGATCCAGATTGAACAGGACCTGGTAGACTATGCTTAAAGATTTCAAACTTTAGAGCAAGGGATGCCAGGATTTTAAGTTAGAGAGGGACATGACCTTTCCATGTGCATTTTTTTTTCAGATTTTATTCATTTATTTGACAGAGCGATAGAGAACACCAGCAGGCAGAGCGGCAGGCGGAGGGAGAGGGAGAGGCAGGCTTCTCAGCAAGCAGGAAGTCGGATGTGGGACTCGATCCCAGGACTCTGGGATGACCCAAGCCAAAGGCAGACGCTTAATGCCTGAGCCACCCAGGCGCCCTCCATGTGCATTTTTAGTGGCACATGGATTGTAGGAGCAAATAGGAAGCAACAGAGCCCTTCTGGGAAGCTCTTGCAGAAGGTCCAGATGAGCGGTCCCAGCAGATGGGTCAGGGGCAGTGGTTATTATTCCTGAATCCGCCCACAAGTGCTCTCTTGCAATACGTAAGCCTAAGCATAAAGCAGTGAAATGTATCATAAATGCAAAGGAGAGAACAAAGCTGAAGCAACAGGCCCTAGGTCTAAGAGTCGGACAGGGCATTCAGTACTGTCAAAGACAAAGGACCCAGACAAAGCCTCACCAACAGTAACGGAGTCAAGCTGCCCGCCAGCTCCATGACCAGATCTGTGCCTCTCCAAATCACTGCAGGACCAAAGTTCTCAAAAACCCTCCTGAGCCTGGCTCTGACCTGGGGACCTCAGAGAACTGGTGGAGGAAACCTCAAAAACATGCCAAACTGAACTTACCTACTAAAACACAAACTGTGTATATTTAGGATGCTCAAACAATGGAATCACCTTCATTTTTAAAGTATAAGAGGGGCGCCTGGGTGGCTCAGTCGACTGGGCATCGGACTCTTGGTTTTGGCTCAGGTCATGAACTCAAGGTCATGGGACTGAACCCAGTAGGACTGTGCGCTCAGTGGGGAGTCTGCTTGAGAGTCTCTCTCTCCCTCTGCCCTTCCGTCTCCACACCTGCAGGCTCGTGCTGTCTCTCTCTCTCTGTCTAAAATAAATGAATAAATATATAGATAAAATCTTTTTTAAAAAGTATAATAAATTTTCAGACAAAAACAGTAAGAAATGAAACAAACAACTATATATAAATAATCAAGGATCTTGGAAGTAAAAAAGATAGTCATTTAATACAACAACAAGCAGGGCGCCTGGGTGGCTCAGTGGGTTAAAGCCTCTGCCTTCAGCTCAGGTCATGACCTCAGGGTCCTGGGATCGAGGTCTGCATCGGGCTCTCTGCTCAGCAGAGAACCTGCTTCCTCCTCTCTCTCTGTCTGCCTCTCTGCCTGCTTGTGATCTCTCTCTGTAAAATAAATAAATAAATAAAATCTTAAAAAAATACAACAACAAACAAAGGAGGTAAACTGTAGCCTAGACAGAACCAAAGAGAATATAAGAGACAAGGAAATAGTCCCGATGACTGCAAGACCTATTCTCTTTTAAACCATCAGAAGGCAAGGACCTTAAAGAAAGGGAAGGACTAAGGAATTGTTCTAGACTAAGGAAGATGGAAGAAACATGGCACGTAAATACATCATGTGTTTCTGAATAAGATTCTGGACCAGAAACAAAAAGCAGACGCTGATGGGACATTTGGCAAAATATGAATGGGATCTACATACAGTGAGGCCCTGAGGCATCGATGTTGATTTCAGTGTTGAACTGGAAGTTACTGGGGAATGGCAAGTGTAGGGGAACTGCATCCCAGAATATTTGGGAGTTACGGGGCATAATGTCTGCAGTTCACTCTCAAGTAGTTTGGAAAAAACACTAGTGATAGTCATTAGGAAGAGTCAGCGGTGAGGGGGAAGAGAGTCAAAGGTATTACCTTCTAGTTATAAAGTTAGTAAGTCCTGCACAATGCACAGCACTGTGACTACAGTGAACATGACTGTATTGTACACTGCAAAGCTGCTAAGAAAGGAGATCTTAATAATTTTCTTCACAAGAAAAAATGTAACTATACAATATGATAGATGGTAACTTACTGTGGTGATCACTTTACAATATATACATATATGAAGTCATTCTGATGCACACCTTAAACTAATACAATGTTCTATTATCAGTTCTATCTCAGTAAAACTGGGAAAAATCATCAGGGAGACAGAGAAATGCTGACAGAGCACATGCAGATAAATATTAATAGGGAGATTTGGGAGTTCTTTGTACTATTCTTGCAATTTCTCTGGAATTTTTAAATTACTTCAAAATAAACTATATTGGGTGCCTCAGTGGCTCAGTGGGTTAAAGCCTCTGCCTTCGGCTTGGGTCGTGATCTCAGGGTCCTAGGATCGAGGCCCGTGTCAGGTTCTCTGTTCGGCAGGGCGCCTGCTTTCTCCTCTCTCTCTGTCTGCCTCTCTGCCTACTTGTGATCTCTCTCTGTCAAATAAATAAATAAAATCTTAAAAATAAATATAAAATAAACTATATTGTACATGAGTCTCATCAGTACATCTGCAAGCAGGCACAGTGGACTCTTCATACAGTATTTCTTAATGAAACAAGAAAACACTTGTGTTACCTACCTTAAAACTAGTTCTAAAATTCAGAAACAGGACTTCACTGTACTTTGTCTAGGAAGGTGGAAGGAGGGAGGGAAGGAGGAAGGAAGTGAGGAAGGAAGGGAAGTCAGTCCAGTTAGGCTTTATCTCAGGAAAAAAAATAAGGCTGCTCTCTATGCACGTCAATAATGAACTGATTTTTTCAATGGATGCCTGGAAAGACAAAACCTCTTTAAAGAGTCGGGAAGGTTTGGGCACCTGGGTGGCTCAGTGGGTTAAGCCTCTGCCTTTGGCTCAGATCATGATCTCAGGGTCCTGGGATCGAGGCCCACACTGGGCTCTCTGCTCGGTGGGGAGCCTGCCTCCCTCTCTTCCTTTGCCTGCCTCTCTACTTATTTGTGATCTCTCTTTGTGTCAAATAAATAAATAAAATCTAAAAAAAAAAAAAATTAAAGAGTCAGGAAAGTTTGACTATCATCTGACAAAAGTTACAATGCGGGGAAACTGCCTAATAGTTCTCAGTTAATTCACTTTTTTTCTCTTGTTTTGTAAAATATATAGTGTTAGTTGTTTTAAATTAGCAATAATAATAAAAGTGAACCGTTATTAAGCACTTATTATTTGAACGAAGTGTTAATGTGACATACCTTTCTTGCAAGAATTGTAGGGAAAATTAAAGGCAGAGATCTGACATCAGGAGAGTAGAAAACTGTTTATTCAATAGCCTCCCTGTGGTTGATGCAGTTGGATTTGCCAGACTTTGTTGTTGTTTTTCCTTCTGTGACAACAGCGGGATGGCGGATGGCACATCTTACGGTGACATGGGTAAACGCAAGCACTTCCTGAGGAAGTGACGGCATGGTGGCAAGTCTGGGAAACGAGGTCTAGGAGTGCGAGTTCAAGGAAGTCAAGGTGTTTATACTAGAAAGAGGTGGCTTCAAGGAAACACCAGAACTGTTTTCAAATCCCCAATAAGATCGGGCATGGAAAAGGGATTACATTATTCTGAGTTGTTCCAAAGGACCAACTCTACCCCATAAATGAAATTCATGTGAATGTAAGATCTGGGACCAAAAAAATGCACCAGCGATTCAAGCTATCTGACACAGGGTGGGCTGCTGCCCTACTAAATACCAGAGGTTTGGAGAAGAGGTTCCTTAAATAAGTAAAAAATTACACCAGATGATATCTGATGACTATTCCAAGTCTAATCTGTTATGACATCTCTGAAATTACAATCGCTTTGATTCACTGCACATACTATTGAATACTGAGACACTTACTTTACATATAAATCCCACAAACACACGTATGATGAGGTCAGTCTGCATGTTTGTGATATTCATGAACTTCAAATACATAATAGACTGAGTGAGGAAGAGAGGCTCTTACTGAATGAATGATTCATCGTTTGGCAAAGAATGGGCCTTTTTATTTTTTTAAGATTTTATTTATTCATTTGAGAGAGAGCACACACACAAGAGCAGGGGGAGGAGCAGAGCGAGAGGGACAAACAGGTTCCCTGATGAGGGGCTCGATCCCAGGACCCCAAGATCATGACCTGAGCCAAAGTCATATGTTTAACCAACTGAGCCACCCGAACACCTGAAGAATGAGCCTTTTTAAAGAAAAAGAACTATGTTTGAAGTCTAGAAAATAAGCGTGTGTTTAGCCACATAATATTTATTTCTTGTACATCCCTATTAAACTTATATGTCTAAATGCATGTTTAAACATACAGGTAACACAGGTAATTATGATGTTAAACATACATTTAAACACACGTGTTTAAAATCACCATATCCATTCCTAAGCCTTACTTCTATTCTCTACTGGGGATTTAAGAGCTCTCATAAAAGAGGTACTTTTGGGAAGGTAGGCACTGCTCAGTCTAGAAGAGCCCCCATCCTCAGCCTCAGGAAAGCCTGGGCAGGACTGAATCCAACCATGCGTTAGCAATTCTGCTTCAGACCCAAAGCACAAGAACCCCTCCCCCCCATACCCATATTCTCCAGTGAGGTAGATATGACCTACACAGAGTAAGGGAGAAAAACTCAAAGGACCTAAATGTGCTAAGAAGGGTCTTTTTTTTTTCCCCCTTTATGAGTCAGCAGCAGTTTAAATACGTGCTTTGGCTTAACTCATTAGAATGCACCTCAGGACGTGGTCGGTGGCATCGTTGAGGGGGTAGCAGGACAAGGTTCCCGGGGGATGCTTGTCATCTGAACACACACGTGTGATAATACTGATTAGAACCACACGTGCACACACGCACACACACACATGCACGCACACACACACACACACAAAGGCACGTGAAAATTGGTGAAATCTGAATAAAACCTGTAATCCATTTAACAGTTTCGTACAAGGTCCACCTCTCCTGGTCGTGACGTTGTACTAAAGTTATACAACCTGATAACCTCTGGGGGAAGCTGGGGAAGGTCAAAGAGGGATTGGTACTACTTATGCAAGTTCTTGGGAGTCTATAATTATTTAAAAATAAAAATACTGGAACACCTGGGTGCCCTTCGGCTCAGGTCATGATCCCAGGGTCCTGGGTTCGAGTCCCACATCGGGCTCCCTGCTCAATGGGGAGTCTGCTTCTCCCTCTGCCTGCTGTTTTCCCTGCTTGTGCTCCCTCTCTCTCTGTCTGTCTCTCTCTCTCTGTCTCTCTCTCTCTGACAAATAAATAAATAAAAATCTTTTTTAAAAGTAAAAACAAAATAAAAAGTACAAAACAAAAGGAAGTAGGAAGTGGACGAGGAGGAGGAGAAAGAAGATGGCCTTTGTCACTTGTCTCAAAGCTAGGGAAGAAGAGGGGAAAATGAAAGGGAAAGGAAGGAAAAACCCCATAAACACTAGACTGCCTCTTTCTTGGATCCCTTAGTTGCAAAAAGTCCCTAGCTGGACTTCTTTCTCTAGTCTTGCCTCCTTTAATTCTATCTTTCTCTTGGCCATCTGAGACACTTCTTTAAAAATCTGACCAAGTCTCTGTCAAGTTTGCCCATCACTAACAAGGCGCCTTGCCCCCATTGCTCTCCTCCCCCCATGGACTTGGCCATCCGGGGATGGCTGTGCACACCCTGCCGAGCGAGTGACGTGCCACTGCCTGGAACACCCTTTCCTTCCTCCTTCATCTCACTCTTCATCCTCTTTTAAGTCGTTAGCTCAGTACCCGAGATTCTGAGAGGCCTAACCACCTGCTCCCAGGGCTGGGCTAATTCTCCCTTCTCAGTGTTCTGCTTGCTTCTGCTTGTCCAGGGATACTCGGTGCTGTCTGGGCACCGCCCACACAGAGAAGGAGCCCCAGCAGTCGGAAAGCAGGTAGGTGGGTCACAAGCACCAGATTTGGCCAAACCAAACCCTGAGGGGATTTCCAGAACCCCTTCTTTACACCCCTCCATTCTCCACGTTGTTTTTGCAGGGACGTGTCTGCCTCTGGTCTCCCCACTAGACGGAGAGCCTCTCTGGACTCGTCGTGCCTGGTGGAGAGCTTGCTACAGGGCTGGTATGCAACACCTGTGTTCAGCTCCCCTGACCTAGGAGACAGATTTCCTGGCCACATTTTGTTTGGAAGCAACTGCTTCACATCCAAAACCAGGAGGCGGGGCAAGCAGCCATCTCCCAAGAATGTAAAAAGGCAGTCAGAGACATCATGGCGCCCAGAGTCAATGAGACCAAGGGAGTGTAGGACATAGCATGGGGTTGAATTCGAGGGAGGCTGTGGAGGCTGGCAGCATGGCTCCCAGCCGGGACGGCCAAGGTAGTCAGCACAGGACTGTAACCAGCCGCACAGCCAAGGAGAAGGCTCCTCGGAGATCTGGGAACATGACCAGAGCAGTTTTCCTGAACACAAAGAGAAAAGTGTCTCCCATAACAAGAAGTTCATCAAACTCGGGCATGTGCCAATGTAATGAAGAGTCCCGGCAGCAGAAAAGCCCCAGCAATGACGGTACAAAGCTAGACATATTTCAAAAGCGACATGCCCAGCAGCTGGCCTCGGTCAAATGTGGACAACAGAAGAAGAGGACCCGGATCAGCCAGGACACGCGGACAAGCCCGGGAGGGGGTTACGTGAAGGAGAACCAGGCCTACAAGAGTCAGCCAGTCTCCCACATTCCCGGGTGACATCAAAGCCACAGCTAACTCACCTAGAGTCTCCTCAGAGTCCCCCAGTTCTGTTGGGGGTACTTCACAATTTAGAGTTCCAAACTTCTGAGTGGCAGACTCTCATCTAAGTACTGTAAAAGGATAGATGATTTAAACCAGAGTAGAGCTGGTCATCACCTCAGCCTGATTTTAATGCCTTTTTTGTGAATGCTCATTACTGAATCTTACAGGCCTCCAGGCTCAAGGACACTGGCTGCCCAAAGTTTCCCTAAATTATGAGATTTGAGGGATCCAGCCTCATCTGACTTTGCAAAGACTCGGTGACCTGGCTGAGGCATGCCCTTGATGAAGTCCTCAAGTATCCAGGACTCAGGAAGGTACATACACTCTGCTGAGGGAAAGGGGGCCATTGAGCCCCTTGCTGCTTCGCAAAGGACCTGGGACTCATATATATATAAGCACACATTCTCCTGGGGCACCACAGCAAATTAGGCAGGTCGAGCCTGCTCCCCTGCAAAGACATTGCTCAGACTGTACCTTCTCCTTGAAGACTGCCCTGGGCATCCATGGAGGGCTGTGTTTATGTGATTACATGCTGGAGAGGAAGGGTCTCAAATAGCAGATACGGGGCTGCATCTCTCCTCTCCCTCTGCTACCGCTGCTCCCGGGGGTGTTAACTCTGAGCAGCTGTACACACATATCGTGAGCGATGGAAAGTGGGAAGAGAGGAGGATGCCCATGTTAACTGAGGACCTAGTCTGTGGCGGACGCTTCTCACAGACTATCTCATTTGGAATAAGAAAGATGAATAACTCCCCAAAGATCTATTCCAGTTCCATTTGGATACGTTCATGGTCCATTATTTTCAAAATTCAGGGAGCCCCCTGTACAAGTTCTGCCCGGTATCATTGCCTCTGGCTTGGAATCAGAGGAGGCAGGGAGTTTTGCATCTCTCATGGAGCTTCTGAAGGCCAATCTCACAGCAAGTCAAAGAGCTGCTGCCCTGAGGTCGCCATCTGGGGGAGCTGGGAGTGCCTTAGTACAGGACTGCTTTGCAAATGTATTTACATCCCAAGGTAACGGTGGGCAGCATCTGAAAATTCATCAGGGAATGGTTATTTTTGGTAAATGCCAACCCTCTAGCAAAAACATAGCTCCTTTTCCCATTACCCTGCAAGAGCTGAAGGAGAAAAAGGGTGGGTGGTGGGGGGAGGCCAGGGAGAAGCATCCTAGGCTATTTTCCAAGTGGACTTTGTGCAGTAAACGGGATAATAATAGGCAAGGACAAGAGCACTTACACAGGAGGAGTTGAGGGGAAAGGAGGCAGGTAGGCCCATCTCTGGGCCCCGTTTGTGATTCTGGGGCTAAGGTTTTTGAAGAATCCCCAATAGAGGCTCTGGAAGCCCCTGCGTGAAAACCAACTGCCAGGCCATGCCTTACACACAGTCAGTGAGGACTTGCTAAGCGCACCTCAGAGGTCAGCCGTACACGGGAGGAAAGAAGGACGGAGGAGCGGAGAGGGGCCCCCGGACAAGGGGCCTGAGGTGCACCAGAGCTCGGCTGCCTCCTGAGAGCCCAGAGGGCCTCTGTGTGGATCTCATCAGAGGCTCACCAACTCGGAGAGCATCAGGCCTTCATGATTCCAGTGCGTTCATTCACCAACAGGGACCCTGAGGCCTGAGGAAGCGATGTGCCCTGTCCAGATCTTTAGAACAAGCTGGAGGCTGGCACTTGCTGTGTGGGGGTCTTTTCCCAAATTTAAAGTGCCAGTTTGGGCTGACCAATTTTTCCGATCCGATCCCAGCACAGGCCACTCTCTCGTACCAGAGGCCTATCAGCGGCCTGTCCGGTCTCCTGCCAGAAGTATTCCAAGCAAGCAGAAAGAGCATTCTGAGAAAAACACTCAACACTGACCTTTTTTTTTAAAGCAAATACAAAGAAAAACTAAATAAGTAGCCCAGCATCTTAGTGTCGAACAATGTCTAACACGACTGTGACTGTGTAACGTATTTGTAGGGAGCCATTAGCAGAACCATTTGCAAAGTTCTGTGTTGCTTTCCTCAAGGCCCCCGGGCTGCCCTGCCGGGAGCTGACTGTGAGCCCGGAAGCTTTGCTCTGACACTTTCCACTTCCTGCTCATCCTCCTGTTACCAGGATGTGAATGGGGTGCGGAAGACGACACAAACTTCCTGTGGCCCCAGGAGCTGAGACTGGGCTGACCCAAGCTGGAGGAGGAAATCTTGTTTCCTCTTCAATCACCCAAGAGGTGGTACAGAGGGATGTGTAGGAAGTCAGCTAATTGTGCTGAAGTCTCCGTCTGTTTCTTAAACAGAGGATCCAACTCCAGTTATCTTAGAGCAGAGACGTGGAAGGAACTGCACAAAAGTTTTTCTCAGGTACTTGGAAAAGCAGCTGCATTTGGCTCAAGAAGGTCACAGGACACTCCCAGCTTCGAAATCCAGAACGGGGCCGGTCAGTGCCTTGCCTTCCCTTCCCCAAACCAGAAGCCAAGGGAAAAAAAAAAACCAAAAAACTGAGCAGGACTGAAAGCCTGGTTTTGAATGCCAGTGCACTATCATTCAAATGGGACCGTTCACCGTGCTAGGGAGGGGGCCGAGGGAAGGAAGGCATTTGGGAACCATTGTTAGCTGGAGAAAAAAACACACACACTGTAAACATGTATAAATGGTCTGGGTAACTTAGTTGCCCAAGATCCTGTTGAGAACTTTTACTCATTACTCTTGTTATTGTTACTGTAGGAGACATTCCCTCCTACACATCCTTCCTTGCTCCTGGCAGGAGACGTGTCTTGATCAAAAGCAATGAATATTCACTCTCTCCTTCCAATTATGAAAGATGGGGTTGGTTGAGGGTGAGGGGGGAATGTACACTATCGGGACAGTTTTTCATTACTGGCAAGGAATGGAGTTTTTTATAGGCACAAGCTGAGCAAAATAACTTAATCCAAATTGTGACTTCTGAAAAGGAGATCCAACACCCATGATGTGGAAAGCTTTGAAAAGTAATTTAGGATTCTCTTTCCGAAAGGCAATGTGGATGACAGCCCACAGAGACAGGATGCCATACAAGCCAGCCAGCCATATTCTCAGGTAGGAATTTACATGAAAGTCAATATAAACAAGGCACTCTGGAATGGGACTGCATTTGTTCCCCATTACATCAGGGCTTCACCCAACCTTGACTTGCCATCACTGAACCCCTGAGATCCAATGTGCAAGTTCATCCGTCAAGGCCCCGGGTCGAAATGCCACATCCTCTTTGAGGTCCTTCCTGGATTCCTCAGTCGAAGAATTATCTTCCTCTGGTGATCCTACAACACCCTCCTCCACAGACAAGAGCTTTAGCGGGCACAAAATAAGCACTAAAAAAATGCTCGCTCAATGGCTTACTAATCCAACAAATCAGTGAATAAATCAAAGATCTCAGAATCATGGACACGCCTTCTGGAGCGCAAGCACAGCCTTCGTTCTATAAGTGCTTTGGGAACATGCACCCACTTAAAAAAAAATCAAGATTGTACTCTGAGATTTAAAGGTAGAAAATCACACTCAAAGCAAGGAAACGAATACTTGTAACTTGTTCTTTGAATACTGGCAGAAATGAACTCTTTCAACCCTGAGGCCCTGCATCGTGGGGAGAAATCAGTATTTCTGATCTAGTTGCTTCTCAGCTGAGGCCCCGAGCCAAGACACTGGAAAATGTTCTTCCATCTCACATGCAAGAGAAACAATTTGGGGTCTTTTGCCACCTGCCGCGGCCCTTCTACCTCACCCTGCCCTCCGTCGCTGGAGCCCCATTGCCATTTAGGACCGTCCCGCACCAAGCGTTCTCTCTTGTCTTTGAAGAACTGGAGAAGGTTTGGAGAGCTGCCTTCCCTTCCTCCGACCCACCTCCTCTGCAGGTGCCAATTCCCATTCAGAGGAGAGTTACAAAGAATTGTTTGTGCAGGGAGTGGCTCGGCCTTCCCTTTCGGTCCCTGCGCCTCCCGTCCTGAGAGCTTTACCACCTAATTCCCAGCAGCTGGTTCTGTTGCTGCAACACATCAGAGCTGTTTCTTAATGTGGCACAAAGGTGTCTGTGGGCAGCCAACCATGGCGCACCGCTGGCCACAGCTGGCTAAGTGTGGTTTCAGGGACGTGTTTGTGCTCCTGTGTGACTAATACTCACCTACCCGGTGGCTGGCATGAGGCCTCTCTCCTACTCATCCGGAACTTGGAACACAATCTCCTGGCTTCTCGGCGGCGGCCCCACTCATTCACAGCCCCGGCACAGCGACTGGGTTTGAGTGGAACTGAAGGGAACAGGGCCTCCAGAGGTCTCGGGGCTCAGAGACATCGGGCATGCTCTTCCCCTGAAGGCTTGCACCCCTTCGGCTGACTAGGATAAGCTACGGGAGGTCTGAGCACAACATTGGAAGGAGATAGGAAGGCTTTTAACTTCTCCTCTGGTTGAACTAGTCTGTCTATTCGCAAAATTAGTCTATATTTTTAAAAAGAGAGCTGGGTTTAAATTAGTCAAGAACACAGAGTAATAGGCAGCACCTGAGAGGTTTGGGGGTCAAAAGAATTAGTAAATAAATGAAGGACTGACTGATTAGATGAAAGGAATGACTGGTAAGGAAAGAGGAACAGGGAGGACAAACAGTTCTCTGAATTCTAGGAATTTTCCCAACAAACCCCCTGCATACCTGTAAAATGACTAATGAACAGATTACATAAAATATGGTATGTGGCTGTTTAAAAAACGGAAACATCTGTATACATATGTATATGAAAAATATCCAAGATCTACTTTGTCTGAAGGAAACAAAAGCTAAGGACAGATAGCCTGGATAGCAGGCTACTATTTGTGTGGGTAATTTTTGTTTTTAATATATGCTTGTAAATGCATAGGCTATCTCTGGAAGGACACAGCATCAGTAGTAGTTCTGTTGTGTCAGAAAGGAAAAATAGGTGCAGACCAAAGATTGATGGAGACTTTCTTCCTACTGTGCACCCTTCTACGTCTTTTGAATTTACACCTTGTCCATATATTACTGATTCAAAAAAATTAGTGAGTTTCTTTTTTATTAGTAAAAAATGAAAATTGAAATAAGATAGATTCCTATCTATAGAAATAAACATATCGATCATATATTTAGAATGAGAAAAGAAGCATTATCAACAATAGCCAAATTATGGAAAAAGCTCAAATGTCCATTGACTGATGAATGGATAAAGAGAATGTGCCACAAACACACACACACACACACACACACACACACACACACACCACAATATTACTCAGCTATAAAAAAAAAATCTTGAAATCTTACTCAGCTATAAAAATGAAATCTTGTCATTTGTAACAATGTGGATGGATCTAGAGAGTATTATGCTAAGTAAAATAAGTCAGAGAAAGATAAATACCATATATTATTTCACTCATGTGTGCAATTTATGAAATAAAACACATGAGGAGGGAGAGAGGCAAGCCGGAAAACAGACTCTTAACTGTAGAGAACAAACTGAGGGTTTCTGGAGGGAAGGTAGGCAGGGAGATGGGTTAGATGCATGATGAGCTTTAAGAAGGGCACTTTTGATGAATGCTGGGTGTTGTATGTAAGTGATGAATCACTAAATTCTGAAACTAATGTTATAGTATATGTTAACTCACTGGAATTTAGAATAAAAACTTGAAAAAAAATAATAAAGTGATGGGATGCCTGGGTGGCTCAGCAGATTAAGCCTCTGCCTTCAGCTCGGGTCATGATCTCAGAGTCCTGGGATCAAGTCCTGCACCGGGCTCCTTCCTTAGTGGGTCTCCCTCTGCCTGCTGCTCCCCCTGCCTGTGTTCACTCTCTCCCTCTCTCTGACAAATAAATAAATAAAATCTTAAATTTAAAAAAAAGTGAAAAAACTCATATAAAATATATACAGTACGATACTACCTGCAGTTTTAAAAATAACTCAGTCTAGGAGCACCTGGTGGCTCAGTCAGTTAGGCATCTGACTCTTGATTTTGGTTCAGATCATGATATCGGGGTCATGAGATCTAGCCCTGAGGTTGTTCCATACTTAGCTCTAAGTCTGCTTTTCTCTCTCTCTCCCTCCACCCCTCACTCTGCTCACACACTCTCTCACATGCTCTCTCTCTCAAAAAAATAAAATCTTAACAAAAATACTCTTGAGTATACATGTGTACATACAGACGTGTATGTGAAGACATTAAAAAGTTATGGGAGGGGAATGGAGAAGGAGCTGTACCTTTTTATGCTGTGCATTTCTGTATTATTTAAAAGCTTTATAACATGTGATTATTCAGTAATTTAAAATACAAATTTAAAAACAAGACAGCTCGGGACACCTGGGTGGCTCAGTCAGTGAAGCCTCTGCCTTCAGCTCAGGTTGTGATCCCAGGGTCCTGGGATAGAGCCCTGCATCAGGCTCCCTGCTCAGTGGGAAGCCAGCTTTTCCCTCTGCCTGCCTCTCGCCCTGCTTGTGTGCACTCTCTCTCTCTCTCTGACCAGTAAATAAATAAATACTCGTTAAAAAGAAAGAGAGGGGGAGGGGGAGAGAGAAAGAGAGAGAGAGAGAGACCTGAGTAGCTCAGTTGGCTAAGTGTCTGCCTTCACCTCAGGTCATAATCCTGGAGTCCCAGGATCCAGTCCCGCATTGGGCTCCCTGCTCAGTGAGGAGTCTGCTTCTCTCTCTGACCCTCCTCCTTCTCATTCTCTCTCTCTCAAATAAATAAATAAAATTTTTAAAAAGGAGAGAGAGAGAGAGACAGCTCTAGTAGCACCCAGATGGCTCAGTCATTTAAGCATCAAACTCTTGATGCCAGCTCAGGTCATGATCTCAGGGTCGTAAGACTGATCTCAGAGTGGGACTCCCCACGCTGTAGGGAGTCTACTTAAGATTTTCTCTCCCTCTCCCTCTGTCCCTCTGCGTACCACCTCACAACTCAGGCTCTCTCAATAAACAAACAAACAAACAAGAGATAGCTCCATATGTGCTGGTCAGTTACCCTCCCTAAGCTACGGTATTGGGTAAAAAAAGGAGCAAATAGTATATGCATGGTGCAACCGGCTGTGCAGGGAATTTGCATGTGAATACAGAGCCTCTGAAAGGGTCTATATGGGACTGGCTCCACTTGTTCCCTCTGGGGAGGGAAAATGGGTGGCTAAGAAACAGATAAATGGGGACTACACCTTTGCATAGTGTATAATGTGCATATGTTATAATTTTGTGCCATAGGTACACACTACCTAGTATTCTAGTCCAATTTTTTTATTACTTTAATTTTTAAATATAGGGCTTCCTTATTAGGCTAGATTATGTCAATAATAAGATTAAAGTGTAGGGGCACCTGGGTGGCTCAGACAGTGAAGCGCCTGTCTCTTGATTTTGGTTCAGGTCATCATCTCCAGGTCCTGAGATCAAGCCTGCATCGGGCTCCACGCTGAGCATGGAGTCAGCTCAAGATTCTCTCCCTCTGCCCCTCCCCCCACCAAATGCACACACTCCTTCTCCCGAAAAATGTAAAAAAAAAATTTTTTTTAAGATTAAAGCCTAAAACACCTTGGAAAATCAAGTGGTTTATTTCCTTCTACACCCATAATGACTCCCATTCCTGAATATTTTGTCTTCTTGAGAGCTCGTGCCCCAAGGCACTCATGAAAACACCCCTCTCAAAAGAGCAAAGCACAACTCAATTTCCTCAGTGGTCAGCATTCTTGTGACCTGGGCTAGAGGCCCCGTGCTCCATAAAACAATACTAAGAGAAGACTAAAATCAAACTATCTCAATAAATACCAGCTCCGAGCAAATTATTCTCTTCATTAAGAACTGTTTGCCAAGTGCCTACTACGCGCACAGGCTGGTAATTCACACCCCCACTTGTACCTTAAATGTGTCACAGACATTGAGGCCCACTTTTCAAAAATCAAATTGTATTAACAATTTGATGGAATGTTCACTTTTAATCCTCCCTTCTTCAGACCATGGGTAGCAGGTAGAGTCTACTGTCGGTCAAACTTTCCCTCCTCTGGACAAAGTCAAAATTTTATGCATAAGTCCAAACCTGGCCTAGCTACATAGCTCCTAAAATTATGGCTCTAAAATATCCCTAAAACTGGCCCAAATGTTCAGGAGCCCCACAGGAAGGTCCCCTCTGATCCCGTTGTGCCCACCCCAAACCAAGCCCTGGGCCCTGGAGGGGACGGGTGTCACCTGCTGCTCAGTCTCTTCCCGGCTCTCCTCGCACCTACCAGCATTTCTCTTCTTCTTCCCTCTGAGGGGGGCGAGGGGGGGCACTGACCAACAGAGGGATTCATGGTTCACTCCAGATGCCTCGCATTTCGGCCTGGATCAGTCCCACTGACAGAATGGCTGCCCCTCTCTTCCAGTGTAAGGCCTAAAATCCCTGGAAACTTTCTTTTTCTAACCACCAGTCCTAGCCAGCTCTCTCTTCCCACACTATCAGTCCTTCCATGATATTGCCTACCGCTCAGGTAATTCATTGTGCACCACCCTGGGACAGACGACTCTTCTCTTATTGTGAATTCCATGACTCGTGTTTGCTGAGAATAATTACAAGGAGAAGGATATAGGCCCTGGGGGGGGGGGGCGGGGAAGAAGTGGGCTGGCAGGACAGAAGTCGTATTTTGGCAGTACAGCCTAGCAGAGAAATGAGAACCTGGTCAGATGCCCCAGGGCCTTTTCATCACCTTCTATGATAGGGAGAACCCTGGAGGTGGGAGGGAAGGGAGAGAGGTAGGGCAGCTTTGACTCCAGGAATCGTTCTAGGCCTGGTTCAGCACTCCACAAACTGAGTACTGGACTGGGCTCTAGGGGCACAAATGTTGGTGCTCTCACTTCCCTCCCTTCTTCCCATCCTCACTACAGTGTGCTTTCAATCCCACAGCAGCACCCCAGGCTTCTCCCTGGAGGACCACCCTCACCCTACCGAACATTTCACCCAACCAGCAGAGAACCAGAGGGCTTGGGACTTCTTCCCCCAGAGAACCCAGGAGTGCTGGGATCATTCTGAGGCATAGTTTACATTCTGGATTCTTCCACAGAGTCAGGTCAAATGACCCCCTGAGGGACTTCTGAAACCACACCCTTGCCTGGGGACCTCTGTTTCCCCATCCTGCTTCTCCTGCTCCCTCACCTGTCCCTCCAGGGAACATGACCTTGATAAATCCCGTACCTTTTCTAAGGGCCTGCTTCTGGGGAACTTGACCTAAGACAGGCCAGGAGGGGGTTGGGGAAACGCCCTTTGGCACATAGAGAAAGGAAGCAACGTGGTTTGGTTTGGTTTTGTTTTGTTTAATTTCCTAAAATATCCAAATTCTTTTGTGCGTTGGGAGTAGTGGCCACACGAAGAGAGAGACGCTCACAGGAGGTGCTTGACTTCCCCTCACTCGCATCTCATTGACTCAATTACTGTGAGCATCAAGGTCAAGGGCCACATGGTACATTTTATTCACCATCATGACCTCCACTGGGTTGTCCATGGGCCAAGCACGGCACTAAGGCTAAGCCCATTCTCTCTCCCTTTTAATTCCTCAGAAAACCCTACTTATTCCTGCCCCTGCGTAAGAGATCAGAGGTGAGAAATGAAGTACGTGCCCCAAACACCATCGCAGACAGCAGGCCTGCCTCCTCTGTCCCGAACATGTTCAACCATCCTTCTTGCTCTATGTTCCCTGCGGGCCAGCCAGGACCACAAGATCAAAACACTTGTTCAAAACACTGTGCTGATGGGTCTGAATGGGAGAGCCATCAAAAGAAGAAGAACTAGCCCTCAAAATAAGCAGACTGCAAGGTAAAATAACCACTTTAAATAAATCAAAAGTAATCTCATTGGGAAAGAAGGGTTTAAAAACAGTTTTAAGATCCCAGGTTTCCATCATTCCTCCCATAGCCTCCTAAAAGGGCATAGGTAGAAATCAGGTCTGAGGTCTCCACGGCTGATGTGATTTAAACTTACTAACTTTATAGTTTCCACATTTCCCTTAGTTCTAGATGAGTTTTACCTTCTGTCCCTCTGCCCTCCCAGAAGGCCAGGTAAAAATTTTTATAGAAATTTTCCTTATACGCTTATAAAAAGTTAAGAAAATAAGAAAGGGGGTGGGGGGACTCTGAGCTTTTCTGGCCATCAGGAGATGGTATCTACTCTTTAAAACCAAATTCAGAACATATTGTGGGTCATTTAGGAAACAGTCTTGTACAGTACTACAACAGTACCCCATGTGAAAGTCTTCTCAAAATAGATTAAAATGAATCCCTCTGTTTGCTTGTTTATGGGAAAGTAATTTCATGTGGTAGCTAATTATTAGGTGGTTATTAACATGGTTTAAACATTCTATTTTTTTAAGATGTATTTATTTATGTGACAGAGACAGATAGCAAGAAAGAGAGAGAGAGGAGCAGGCAGCCTGATGCGGGGCTTGATCCCAAGACCCTGAGATCATGACCAGAGCTGAAGGCAGAGGCTTAACCCTCTGAGCCACCTGGGTGCCCCTATTAACATAGTTTAAAAAACAGCACGGCATCATTATCAAAAATACTGAGCGCTGTTCATCTACAAGAAAAAAAGAAAAGAAGCCTCCTTCTTATTTATCAAGTGTGATGCTTCTCTTACGTCTTTGGAGCTCAAATTGCAGGTCTGTCAAGTAGGACAGAGGCCCGTCTCTTCCCTGCACAGAGGCATCGGCACATCCAGGGCCGAGGAGCAGTGAAAGCAGGAGAGGGGCAAGGCTGGCTGGGGGGAGGGACGGGGGAGGCACAGGTGTGCCCAGGGACAAGCAAGGGACATTGCAGAAGGGGTGGCATGCCCAGTGGTGAAGCTGGAGGCCAGAAAGGAAAAATGGCAGACTACAGAAACTGTTCCCCAAAGAAGTAGTTGGAACAGTAAAGAGATTAATGCCATACAAAGGGGTTGAACAAATAACTATATTGGGGCTCAAAGGAGCCTATTTCACATCATCAGAAAAGGAATTGACAAACAATGAAAGGGAAAAGACCGGAAAGAAAATTGAAGTACTGGGTTAGAATTAGATACATCAGTGTGTACTCATTTTATAATACTTGTGCAGAAACAGGTGTGTGTATGTGTGTGTCTGCATATGCATCAGATATTGGGTTTCTGAGCACCATCCTTCATTAAAAGGAAACAGCTCCCTGGAGAAATGGCTGGTTCCTGGACTGGGGCAATGAACTTGGAACATGTTGTGCCACAAAATAAGGAAAAGATGGGTGCTTGGGTGGGTCAGTCGGTTGAGCATCCGACCCTTGATTTTGGCTCAGGTCACAATCTTAGGGTCTTGCAATTGAGTCCCATGTCGGGCTCCTTCCTGAGCCTGGAGCCTGCTTAAAAGATTCTCCTTCTCTCCCTCAGCCCCTCCATCCCCCCTCCCAATCCCTGGCTCATACTGTGTGTTCTCTCTCTCCAAGAAAAGGAAAAAAGTAAGGAGAAGCTAAAAGAATGAATGGTGGAGACATGACAGGAACCAGTTTGAAGATGTTCCCACTGGTCAAATGTCACTTTGAGCATCAAAAATAACTAATGACAATAGTATCTTAAATAATGGGAAGCCATGCAGTTATTCATATATGTACATCTAGCAAATAAATTGAGAAGGAAACATTCTGCTTATAGAAGAATATCAGGAGCAGGCAGAATTAATGATAAAGCCTGAAAACCATTATTCAATGACCATCATAGCAGTGGCTGATTCTGAAGGGAGTCATCCCTGGAGACAGGCTGGTGAGAACAGGCTATTGTGGTCTCCTCCCCAAATCCTTGTCAGTCATGAAGGGGAAAATGGTAATTTATGGTGAAGAAACCAAATGATGGAGAGTAACATCTTCAGTGGTTAGACAGCTGGCAACTTCTCAATACACAGCATCATCTCTACGGGATTCCTGCCAAGAATGCATGGTCTAGGTCTGGGCATGAGGAGGTAACAGACAGAAGGGTCAGCCATCTTCCAAAATGAATAGCTAGCACTTTTTCACTCAAGATCCTGAATAGGAGAGGGAAAGACCAAGGAACTATTCCAAAGCAAAAGAGATTAAAGCAGCTTGGGCACTAGGTGCTACATAGGACCTTGAATTGTACCCTGGCCAAGAAAGAAAGAAATGACATGGTGGGGACAGCTGGCAATAGGTTAATGGAGTCTCTGGAGGACATGATAATGTGGGGAAATGACCCACATGGTTGTATGACATTTATAAAGGACAGTGTCCTTGCTTTGGGGAAATACATGCCTGAATAATCAGGAGTGATGAGCAGCATGTCAGCAATTTGTTCTCAAGAAGTTCAGAAAAAGACTATGTCTTCATTATTTATATATGTGTGACATGTACAACTATACTATATACATGAAGAGAGAGAGAAGACAAGAGAAAGAGCCTGAAAATAAACCTGAAAATATAAAATATTAATAAATGGGTGTTCTAGGGGAATGGGATACAAGACTTCTTTGTACTGTTTTTGCAACTTCTGCACATTTAGATTTATTTTTAAATAAATTATTTAAAAAAAAAAAAAAAACAGGAGCTGAGCAAAACTTGAGGTGACCAGAAAAGGAATCAGAAGAGTGGGGGAGTGGGGGAGCCAATGAAATGAGAGGTAAAGAGAAGAAAGCAATAAAGCCATTTATTACCCTCTCCCCCACCTTGTCCCTTTTACAATAAATGCATTGGAAACTATCTGCAAAGTAGCTTCAGCTGGTTTCCTCACATGTCAAACCTGACTCTATGCATGAATATTGGGCAGTAGCACAAGCCGGCTTTGCTGCCAGCCAGACCTGGATGCAGGCTCTACGTAGAGCTCTGTGCTTAGGGACACATTATCAACCTTCTGAGACCCAGCTTTCTCAGATGTAAAATGGGGATAAGCACACATTATCTAGGGTTGTTATGAAGATTGCGGAAGATCATTTACACACAACACACAGACCATCGAGGAGTAGAGGGCACAGGGTCAGTGGCTGAAGCCAAGTTCTCACAAAGAGCTCACTGTCATTTGGGGCTTACATTGCATGTCAGTGACTTCTGAATACTGAAAGCTTAACTTTCATTCCTCAGTCTGTCGCTTCACAGTTTGTGTTTAAACAAAACGAAGCAATCCAAAAACTGTTGCAATTACGGATCAGGGCTGTTGTAGACAGAGAATGATATCAAAGGGGCCTCGGGCACATTTATGATGCTGATACCCAGTGAGACACCCACTGTTTAAACAAATTTGTAATGTGCTGAATGTTATTTATTGACCCTGTGCTTGGCAGAAGGTGCACAGTCAAATTACCTCCATCCACTTCTGAAACTAGTATTCATCAGTCACGGTGCTTTTATTATACCCTGAAATTTATTATATTGCAAAGAAATGCCCAGCCTTGTGATAAGCTTTCAGTATTGACCAACACTGACTTGTGAGCCCCTCAGATCCCATCTTTGTAACTACAGAGATGTGGCCAGTGGTGGGTCCAGAATTTCCAGCCAGGAGAAGATGAGGTTAAAAGGGGAGACTTAGGGAAGTTGTCTTTTTTTTTTTAAAGACTTCATTTATTTGTTTGTTTATTTGAGAGAGAGAGAGCAAGAGCGAGCACAAGCAGGGAGACCAGCAGGCAGAGTGAGAGGGAGAAGCAGGCTCCCCGCTGAGCAGGGAGCCCCATGCAGGACCTGATTCCAGGACCCTGAGATCACGACCTGAGCGGAGGGCAGATGCTTAGCTGACTGAGCCACCCAGGTACCCCGGGAACTTTTCCTGAAGGGGTGTTTTTACAGCAAGCACACCTTAGAGATGAGATTAAGAAAACAGCAAATTTCATTTAGAATTTCATACAGAATTGGAAAATAACCATTGTCCAGATCAAAGGTCACTATATACGATCCTGGTTGCTGGCTAGCTGCAGCAGGGGGTGATGGAGACAAAGGAGGGGGCAAGTATACCTTTGGCTCAGCCACCATCCTCAGCCCAGTACCTGGCACAGAGCAGGCTCTAATGCTAGCCTCCTCCTATCTTGCCAGCTGAATTTTAGGAACTTCTAGACTCGGCTCTCAATCAAGGCTGAGTCAGTCACTATGTGCTTCAATGTGCTATCAGATGTGATTCTGTCTATCCTGAGATTCTTACATGCAAAAGTGGGAGACAAGACAGAGATCTGAGGAACAAAGGCAAATATAACCCAGTGTTCATTGTTGCCCACATCTAATTGAAAACAAAGGGAAAGGTAAATGTGATTTCAGATCCTCTCACCAAGATAGATAATTAAAGTGGCCATGAAGAGCCTTCTCAATTTTTTTCTTAACTGATGACACCTCTCCACGGAGTCTACATGGCTAAGCCACCCCCTTCTTCGCGGGTTCAGCCTTTCTTCTTTCCAGGGACCGCAAATAGCCTCAGCTTGCCTGTCTACCAATGTTCTTTCCACCAAAAGCAGGACAGGCAGGCTTTTGGAGGTTTGGGCAAGACGACCTGATAGCCACGCCACCCCTAATGGCTACTCAGCATCCACATTTCTGCTCTGTGGTTGCAGGACCAGGTGCCCTGTGGGAGTCATGAGCCCTCAGGGAGTAGCCTCTCAGGAGCCACAGTTGGTCCCCGGAGGACCTCTGCATCCAGGGACAGGCTTCTTAAAAGAACAAACATGTCTGAGCTCTGAATATCTTCTCCTATCTACAGAAGCCATCGTGGGGATCTGAAACACTTAACTGATCATGAATCACAAGGAGCAGGTTTTGTGGGCTGGACTCCCGTTTAAACCCTCAACTGCCATTAACTCGTACTGCAGATGTCGATATGTGAGAACACTAGCTCTGAAAACCAGGAATGTGTCTCTCTCAGATTGGAGGCCAATGAGGTGAAAAGGGAGATTTATGCAATGCAAGCTATCGCTCTCTCCTCTTTCTTCCTTGGATTTTTCTCTATCTTGAGTAAAGTTCGGTTTTCAGAAGATCAATCCCCGTTGTAAACTCAGTCTTTAAAACCTTTGCACTGCTCTCCTGCAGAATTTATGATTTGTTTACATTTGAGGCGAGGAGCAGCAAGAGGGGTAATGCTGAAGCCTTTGGTAGACACCTCGAAAGAAAAAAGGGAATGCGGGACACATGAGTAAAAATACTTCCTTGTTCCAGCCATTATTTGTGGGTGCACAATTCTCCAAAAGAGAGAGGTCATGCCCTAAGGAAATGGTCCACCCAACCGTTTGTAACCATTAAAATAAACCCCTGAGATCTTAAGAGAAAATTCCAGAAATCCACAGATTTCAACATTTGGAAAATGCATGCAAGAAAATTTCAGACAGGTGCCTCAGTGGCCCTTTGGGGTGTTTCTGGCATGAATGCCTCCTGGGAACTAAAGGACACTGGCCAGTATGGTGAGGGACTGGACAGGCCACACAGTGGAGTCCTGGAATGAGAACCGTCCAAACATAAACTCGGCCATGAACTGTCCTCGCGGTGGGGGCAAAAGCCAGAGGCCAAAGAGAACGGCTAAGCAGGAATCAAATAACCTAAGATTTTTTCAACATAAATCACCAAAGATTTAAATTCCTCCCTCATAGTTACAGAACTTTTGGCCATCTGTAACAGAAATGAATGGATGAAGGAGAAGAATTAAAAGACCTTGGATCTAGTGAGGCTAAAACCTTCTACATACTCAGAACCTACTGGGTACATGACCTCCAGCAAATAACACACCCCACCCCAGTTTTCTGGCCAGTGATATGGGAACACCAGCACTTGCCATTCAGAGTTGAAATGAGGATAAGATAGTGCATGAAAGATAAATGCAGAACGGCTCATCCTGGGACAGCTGGGGGGCTCAGCTGCTTAAGCAGCAGCCTTTGGCTCAAGTCATGATCCCAGGGTCCTGAGATGGAGCCCAAGTCAGGCTCCCTCCTCAGTGGCGAGTCTTGAGTCTGCTTATCCCTCTCTCCCTCCTGCCCCCTTCACTTTTCATGCTCTCTCTCTCTCTCTCTCTCTCTCTCTCTCTCCCCCCCCCGTGCGCGCTCTAAATAAATAAATAAATAAATAAATAAATAAATAAATAAATAAAATCTTAAAAAGAGAAAGAAAGTTAATCCTGTAATATATAAAATGTTTATCACCAATAATGGTGATAATGGCTGTGATAAATCCTTTTGAAATAAATCATCGGGGGCACCTCAGTGGTACAGTGGGTTAAGCATCCAACTCTTGGTTTCCGTTCTGGTCATGACCTCAGGGTGACAGGCTCTGCACTCAACTTGGGCATCTGCTTGAGAGTCTCTCTCCCTCCCCCCTCCCCCCACTGGTGTTCTCTTTCTCTCAAATAAATCAATTTTTTTTAAAAAAAGGGAAGAAACTATCAGTTCCTACTCTAGAATGAATGGGTGTTAGAAAGGGGAACACTCCCCTCCTCTGAGCAGGTCCACAGCAAACACACCCAAGAGGGCAAGTACCCCTTCCGCAGGTCAACCTCAGCTAACAAAGCTGATTTTACCTCAAGGGGCGGTGTGAGACTTCTTTCTCCAGGAGTACTGAGGTTAGGGCTGGGAGCAGGCATCACCACGGTAGCAGGGGAGAATCATTGTGGTGGGGTCCGAAAAACTGGGCCAGGTCACCTACTATCTCTGAAATTGGGGGAAAGTTCTTTGTTCCCTCTGGACCTCCAAGTGTTAGGTCTAAAATAAACCACAGTTTCCTACATCATTCCCAGTACAAGATTCCTTTGATTCTCTATCAGGTAATAAGCAGATAAATTCGAAAATAATAAGTAATTGGGGTGCGTGGGTGGCTTAGTCGGTATAGCCTCTAACTCTTGATCTCAGGGTCATGAGTTCAAGCCCCACACTGGGTGTGGAGTCTACTAAAAAAGAATAATAAAATAATAATAAATAGTTGACTTCAGGATAGTTTTTTTATTGCAAGTCACACATTAAGCAACAAAAGGGATTACACATATCTGTTGTGAATCAGCATCAGCAAGAATTAACTTGGGTTTTGTTGAAAAGATTTTTTTAGTTACTTTATAACTCATGTCTCTGCTAGGCTTGTCAGCCATTCTTCTGGGCTACTCTTTCAGTGTGCTATTTGAAAGACAAGATTAAAAATATTTAATCATTGATTTAAGGAATTTGAGTAATACTGTTTGGCTTTTTACCAGGCATCTTAAATATCTAAGAGAGAATGTGTCAATATTTGGACTAAACGAAAGAAAGATGGAGGAATACATACACGCTGTTGGTCACTGAGATGTTTCCCACTGCAGAAAAACAGTAGATTTTATTGCCAGCATTAAGCCACCCTGGTATCAAGCAAGAAGAAACAGAGTGAGAAACAATTTGAATTCGCCAGTGTTCTATCTTTGTGAAGGCATCTTTGAGTCCAGTCGTGTAAGTGTGGGAAAGCCAGGAAACTGGCTTCTTATGAGTTTGGCTTGTATTGTATCATTCTCAAACACAAAGGAGAATGTGAGAAATTGTAGACAATAAAGTTGTAATAGAGCACTCATTTTGATCTTTGATCTATAGCATGCCAAACTTCTAGACACTGAAATTTCCAAGCAAACCTGAAAATATTTTAAATGACCTCTGAGACATTCTCAGTATATCAGGCAGGATGCATTTTGTCACTGCCTCATTTCCGGAAAGCCACATCATTCCTCCACAAGTGCATGCATTCATTCCCACCTACTAAACCATTTGCTGGGCCCTGTGAGGTTGTTGCTGGGGACAGGGGCTGGCCACTCCAGTCCACCGACTTTCTCTCAGCACTCGCGTGAATGAAAATTTGTTGGCATGCACCATGTTTTAGGCAAGCAGTGTGTTGGCTGAATTCTTCTGCTCTCTGAGCAGGTTCTCTTGAGTGATGGGGGAATAAGTAAGAGGAAGGCAAACAAGCTGTTGACTCCCCCCAAGAACATGAAGAGCTCGTCAGTGAGGGCAGGCAGGGAAAGAATGCTAATGATAGAAAACTCTCACTTTCTAGCCCCAGAAAACAACCTTGTGTATTTCTTTTAGTAAAACATGTTCCGGGACGCCTGGGTGGCTCAGTTGGTTAAGCAACTGCCTTTGGCTCAGGTCATGATCCCGGAGACCCGGGATCGAGTCCCACATCGGGCTCCCTGCTCTTGGCGGGAAGCCTGCTTCTCCCTCTCTCACTCCCCCTGCTTGTGTTCCCTCTCTGGCTGTGTTTCTCTCTGTCAAATAAATAAAATCTTACAACAAAACAAAACAAAACAAAAAAACATGTTCCCCAGAGGACACTGAGGATTCTATCTGTTTTGGGTACTTCTAGAAAAATGTGTGAAATGTTCACTTATGAGATGTTCAAATTTTGTTGAATATTGCTAAAACGTGGCTATTAAACAAGTAAAATTACAGATGGTCTGGGAACTTGTTAACACAGGCCCTAAGCTCATCCACAGATTCATCAGAAGTTATGACCATGAGTATCTTACAGACAAGGCATACTGGAGACAGTGACTAGAGCAGGAGCTAAACTGAGAGTCATGAAACTGAACCTCTGCCATTTAGCTGGAGGGACGTCTGTGAACCCCTCCAGAATGAAGGAGGCAATGCAGTATTCTGGTGAGGGCTACGGACTTGGAGTGAATTCAGGATTCACTGTGACTAATGATGGGCCTGACTGTCTCTGAACCATAGTTTCTCATGTGTAGAATGAGGATACTAACAGTAGCTACCACACTGGACTGTTGTAAGACTAAGTGAGGGCAGGCATGTAATCCCACTGGCCCCGAGAAACCAAGAAAAGAAAGTTAAATCTCTGCACACAGATAGGTTGCCCTGTGCGTGGATGCTTCTGAGAGATAGCAGAGCCAATCTCTGTGGATGGAAGGGACCCTCTACTGGGTATCCTCACAGCCCTTGCCTCTCCCTTGGAGGACAGCAGTCAGGAGATCAAGGTCTGGGGAGAATGGACAGTGTCTCAGTCTCCCCAGCCCTCCCTATTAAAGAAAACTGGTGCGGGGGGAATGACCCCGGAAAGTGACCAAAAGGCAAACTGGAGATTAAGAGCATGACTGCAGGATGTTCCTAAACTTCAACATTAATGGAAAAGGATTATCAAGCAACATAAACTTTATGTAGCATTTTGAAGAAGGGCTCAAAGGGCTTCATAGGAGGAAGAGTTTTCCTTGCATCTGCTGGAGGCAACTTCCAACGTCTTTATCAGACATTTCTCTACAACCTTGTCATCTGCCACTCCCCACCACCACCACCCCAAGCATTTCTGGATCTGCTTCTCCCCCAGGAAATTCCTGGTCCTGCCTGGCTCCTCTCTCCGTTAGGTTTTTCCTTTTCCAAACCCCTAACTTTGAATTCTGTACACCTCCCCTGTGTAGAGCTGAGCAGCTCCCACTACTTCCTAGTCCAAAGCCAGCACATGTCCGCAAGATGGCATCCATCTAATGGCATCCAGCATTACTGGAAGGCAGCCGTGGTTACAGACGTTGGAGCATATTTCCCCCAATACAGCCTTACTTGGCTCCCATAGTAAATATACATATTAGTCAACCCAGCATCCATCTGACCCCTTTCCAACTGAACCCATATTCCCCTTCTGGTCTCTATCCTCCCCTTCATGCAGTCCAATGCTTTAATGGACACTGACCTTTATCCTAGCTCCAGTGGCGAAGCCTGAAGAATCTAAGAATTAGAGTATTCCCATCACCTTTGCCAAATTTCTTGATTCAGAGATGGCTGTGTAAAGAATGAGGGCCAATGAGAAGTGACAGGGGACTTTCTGAATTTCTGAGAATGGAATTTTCTTGCTCTTCTGAGCAAGCTATGGGATGTCAGCTCTCTCCCTCAGGACATGAAGAAGGAGCCGTAACCCTGACTGCCATCCTACAGCCCAAGATGAAGCAGCCCTGGCGTCAGCAAAGCGAAATGACTCACAAAACCTGGGTCTCAGCTAATGTTTTTGAGCCTCCGAACTTGTCGCTTAACACCAGTCCGCCTCTGATGTCTGGTTACCTGACTAGCTACTCATTTAAGCCAGCTCCGGCTGAGGGTTTTGTGTCTTACACTTAAAAGCTTTGAGATAGGCCCCATTGTTTCTTATGTAATGACCCCAAAATCCAGCTACTACAAATTCTTGAAGGACAGAGACTTTGATTTCTTTTGTATTTCCCACAGTCCTTGGGACAACACTGAAGAGACGGTGGGAATTCTGAGGCTTCAACAATGGGCTGGTCTGTTATTATAAGATTTTGAAGTAAGAAGGGTCCTTGGTATTTGAACATTCACTCTGAAGTATAAGAGTTCAGATTCCCGTCAATAAATAATTATCAATGAAAAAATGGCTTTGCATAGTTTGGAATCTTAACCACATGGGAGTCATAATTACAAATTACAACTCAGCCTGAGGGAATCTGAATTCTCCTCCATCTCGCCCTCCATAGTCCCAAGAAATGACTTCCACGCAGGCAGCATCGGGCCCAACCCCCAAATCTGTAGAGCCTTGGTGGTTTTTAATTAATGTACTGATGAATTTAGAAGCATAGATTTTACTGAATATAAAAATGAACTTCGAAGAACTAAGCCTTTCAAGAGAAATTCAACTGAAGATTCTCCAAGGTTGAAGAAAGAAAGAAAAATTAGCTTCATCAAGCAAGCAGCCGGTGAGTGGAAGCGCCCACCGCTCAGGGTGTAGACTCTCAAGGAACATCCAGAAGCCACCCAAAACCTGTGCCCGAGTCACAGCACACAGCAGTGCTGGACCACGAGTACTCTAAGGACTGACTCCGTGCACATTCAATGGCATCCATCTTATAAGCAAATACCTTTTTTCTTGCAGGGAAACCCTACTCAGAAGCCACACACATCCTCTTAAGGCCTTCAGGAAAACCCCACTGCACTCAAGGACCTGGCATTTGTGCTGATTTTAGAAAAAGAAAGATATTTATTAGGATTTCTTCCTACACATTAAAATGCTTCTGTGTTAACCCAGGACAGTGTCTTGGCCATTTACATAAGATTTCCTGCATGTTTCAGTGACTGACCTGCAAACTCTCCAAAGCTCCAAGCCCGCTCTGGAGCCTCACCCTGTCCCCTACCCCACATCTAGAACTTCCACGCTCTCACTCCAAGGGCTCCCGAAGTCCGCTGTCTCTAGGAAGCATTCCCTGACCCCCTGGGAGTTAGGGACATTCTCAGGCGCCCTATCTCAGGCGCATCTGAAAAAGAACTTCACAGAATTTCCCATCACTCAACGCTCCACAGGCTGTATTTACCATAATGGAAATACTTTATTTATCACAGATATTTATTAATGTCTTCAATATGTGTATTTATATCTCCACTGTATGAGCTTCTCAATGTCAAGGATCCTGTCAAATTCACTCAAATTGAACAACAGGGAAAACCATAAGCCAGGTGGAGCACTCACTGTTCCTTCTTTTGGCTCTGGACATGCTGCTTTTCGGACATCAGAATACCTCTGACCACAGGCCATCTGCCTCACCGCCTTCCTTTCTTCTTTCAAATCACACCCATCTCTTCCTCCTGCAACTCAAAGCTCTGCCTTCTGCTAAATTTTCAAATCAGCTGCATTACAATAAGCACATCTTACTATGTTATCCCATTCAGTTGTCATAAAAGCAGGACAAATGATGGGAACTTGACATAACCTGACAAAGAGAGGCAGTTTGGTTCTAGGAGCCTAAGTCATTCCATGAGGCAAGTATCTACCCTAAGATAGTAAAGCCAGCCTGGTAAAGGGCCTGCCAAGGTGCCCCACAAAAAGCAAAGCTTTAATAAGTGCTGTTGGAACAAGAATCATTTCCTATACATGCTTCTTTTACTCTTTTTTTTTTAAGATTTATTTATTTGAGAGAGAGAGAGATCACAAGCAGGGTGAGGGGCAGGCAGAGGAAGAAACAGACACCCCACTGAGCAGGACCCTGGGATCAAGACTTGAGCCAAAGGCAGGTGCTTAACCAACTGAGCCACTCAAGTGCCCTTCTTTTCTTCTTTATAAGGCACTTTCACACGTATTATTTTGTTAATGATGATGTGATACACACATGTATGAAAATAGAGCCTTAGAGTCCAAATGCCCCTCTAAGCAAGCCACTAGCATGTTATCCAACGGGACAATGAAGGTTATTTGCAGTTTCTTCAAGGGCAACTTTTACAACTGTGGGGACACTACTGTTTCGTTTGTAGGTTCGCTTTTCTACTTCTTCAAGATAGGCAGAAAAGGACTTGAAGCCATTCTCATCTAATTTTCTATTCCATATCTCTCAACTATGACCATCCCCACACCTTGGAATGTTCGTGGGAGGGAAGGAGAAGTTATTTCTTCCTGCTAAGAAACCTGATCACAAGACAAGCAACGTGTCAGGAAGCGGTGATCTTCAGAGGAAACGCTTAGGACTCTTTGATCCTCAAGGACTACATACGGGAGGTAGCCTTCCTCATCCTCTCCCTCAGGACCCCCCTGCCATCAGGACATTACCCCATCTAGGGTGGGATGAGAGAAGTGATCTCGGGAAGAGGAGGAAGCTGGGGACCCAGGAAACTGGGGACTGATTCCCCCAGGGATCAACAGCCTCTTAGACCCAACCCAGGAGATGAGTTTCCAGCCAGGACCTCTACACCTTCACACAAACATAAACATGCACGCAGGGGTGTGCCTGCCCAGCCTCCAGGTGGTACTGTAATTCCTGCCTTCTCCCCAAACACGTATGTTCACAACTCCCTGGATTCCAATTGGGAGTAGGAGGTAGAGAGTGGAAAGGCAGGTCAATCAGATACTTAAAGATGAAACATCCCAGGTGTGAGGCCAGAGGCCAGGTGGCTCTACATGAAAGAAAGGTGGCAGTTTTTGTTTATCTAGAAAATGCAGGAGGGGAGACCTGGCGTTCTCATATACCTCTTTCTTTATTCTTTCATCCAAACTGAAAGTTCAACGCATTGAATCACTGGAGAAAGATTGGATTTCACAACATCTTGTGGATTTAAAAAATTTTAGCCACTGCTTACCCAAATCTTACTTTTTGCAACATTCCCTAGGAGACATATTTTTTTTTTTTAAGATTTTATTTTTTATCTGACAGAGCATGAGCATGAGCAGGGGGGGGCAGAGGGAGAGGAAGAAGCAGGCTCCCTGCTGAGCAGGTTCCTAGGATCATGAACTAAGCTGCTGGCAGATGCTCAACCGACTGGGCCACCCAGGCGCCCCCTACCCTAAGGAGATATAAAAGCTCGTCAGGTTAGGTTATATAAGACACACTGAAGGGAATTCAAGGGCATTGTGCAGTTCATTATTTAGTGTTTCTAAGCCTTTGCTCCACAGAATGCTTAGGGTTTCACAGTTAGACTGCACAGGAAAATGCTACATGAGATTTCCCCCTCAAGAAAATTCCTACTGTCTGTCAGCATATTCAATGCTTTCTGGATGGCTGGATGGCTAAATTAAAACCTTTATCTCAAAAAAGACAAGAGGTAACAAGCGTTGGTGAGGACGGGGAATAAAGGGAACACTTGTGTCCCAGTGGTAGGAATATAAACTGGCACAGCCACTATGGAAAATAGTGTGAAGATCCCTGGAAAAATTAAAAATAGAACTATCATAGGATCCAGCGACTCCACGTCTCAGTATCTATCCGAAGGAAATAAAATTGCTATCTTTTTTTTAAATATTTTATTTATTTGACAGAGAGAAACACAGCTAGAGAGGGAACACAAGCAGGGGGAGTGAGAGAGGGAGAAGCAGGCCTCCTGCAGAGCAGGAAGCCCGATTCGGGGCTCAATCCTGGGTCTCCAGGATCATGACCTGAGCTGAAGGCAGACGCTCAACAACTGAGCCGCCCAGGAGCCCTAAAATTGCTATCTTGACGAGATATCTGCACTCCCATGTTCACTGTAGCATTATTTACAATAGCTCAGACACGGAAACAACCAAGAGTCCACTGACTGAATGGATAAAGGACATAATAAAGAAATTATTATCTAGCCATCAGAAAAAAACCCCACAAAACAAAAAACAAAAACCAAGGAAATCCTGCCATTTGCAACAACATAGATGAAGTTTGAGGGCATCATGCTAAGTAAAATAAGTCAGACAGATAAAGACAAGTAATGTATGATCTCATTTTTACGCAGAGTCTTAAAAAACTGAAATCACAAGAACTGGTGGTTGCCAGGGGCATGGGATCAGGAACAAGGCAGGAAATGAGTGAATGTGGTCAAAAGGGAACCAGTTCCATTTGGAAGATGAACAAGTTCTGGGGATACACCACATAATATTGTGACTATAGTTAACACTGCATTGTACATTTGAAAGTTGCTAAGGGAGAGTAGATTCTTAAAGTTCTCAACACACACCCAAAAACTCTAACTATGTGAGGGGATGGATGTGTTAACTAGCCTTATTGTGGTGATCATTTTGCAATATACACATATATCAGACCGCTGCAGCTGTAACTCTTAAACTTATACAATGTTACATGTCAATTACATCTCAATAAAGCTCAGAAATAAAATAACAGTCTCTAGGTGGTTGCTTCTGGAATCTTTAGGTTGTCAATAGTTCTCTTTGTGAGCTCTAAGTAACAACCAGGGCAGCCTCCTTTGAGACCATGATGCTCTTTATGTTTCTAGTCTGCCAACCTAAGTCCTCTCACATGTATTTAAAGACTTGTATATTTTTGGCACTTATAAGCTAAACAGACACAGAAGAGCTAAATAACAAATTCAGCCATAGGGATAACAGGCACTTACCTGAAAAGTTACATGTTAGAAACTACTCACAATAAACCTGTTCTGGGGAAGGATGAGAGCATTTTAAGTAGAATTTCAGCAAATTCTACAACTAACAATCTCAGGGAGATCGAGGTATAGACTTCCCATTTTTATGGAAGTCTGTGTATTCTCACATCCTTACGACCTTCAGAAATTGATCTTGTAAACTTCTGGCCTTGTCCATTTCAAGGAATGCAGTCAAATGACTGAGTTCAGTTTCACGTTTAATCCAGATGTCTAGATTAAGACCTGAGTCACGAACCTCTGAATCGTGGCACGTCGCACTTCTAAATGTTCTCTTAGCCACTAATTTGCTGACATTTCAAACAAATGATCTCCGCAAAGTGGATCTGAATCCCGGCCTTTACTTCGCAGGCTCAAAGTACTGATGGAGCAAATGAAGCCCGTGAAGTGGGTAAAAACAAAGTGGAGAGATGACATGACATAAATATTTGAGTGTCAGCCTCTCAGTTGCTCACAGAACAGCTGGAAAACGATTGCCTGGCTCTCCTCCCTACGGCCTGGTCACCCTGCTCGCTCCCCACACTGGCTGTGCCCAGAGCAGGACTCCAGATGCTGTGAACACAGCACCCACACCCATCCACAAGCATGCCTCCCCTGGTCTGCTCCTCACTTAGAATAGCACATTCTGCACAGAGCTGTACACTTAAAAAGAATTAAGATGGTAAATTTCATGTTATATATATTTTACCACAATTTTTAAAAATGAAAAAAAGGCATGTACTCATTACCAGCTGAAGAGCACAGCTAGTATCCATAAGGGTTGAAGAAAAGTTAGCCTTAAGACGACGACGACGACTACTACTACTACTACTATAATAATAATAATAATAATAATAATAATAATAATAGCTAACATTTACTGAGCCCTCACTAGGGCTCTCATTTAAAAATAATCAATCAGAGCAGAGACGACCGTGAGAGACTCTTGACTCTGGAAACAAACTGAGGGTTGCTGGAAGGATGGTGGGTGGAGGGATGGGATGACTGGGTCATGGGCACCAGGGAGGGCATGGGTTGTGATGAGCACTGGGTGTTAGATGTAACTAATGAATCATCAAACTCCACATCAAAAACTAATAATATAAAAAAACTAATGATATATGTATTATATGTTGGCTACTGAATTTAAATAAAATTTTTAAAAGAAAAACGAAAGAACAATAAAAAAGTAAAAATAATCAATCCACATAATAACCCTATGCTGTAGAGAATGGTTTCATCTCCATTTCATAAATGAAACACAGAGAGATGAAGTCACTTTCCCAAAGTCACACAGTAGTAACTAAGAGCAGATGTACCAACAGACACTAAAAACATATGTAGGCCATTGATGTGATTTAATTAAAAGGTAATTTGAACACTTACAGATTATCTATTAGCAATCGAAAAAAAGCGTTCACTCCTAGCAGGGCACCAAAATGCTATCAAGAAGAACCCAAATCTACTGGAGATTCTGATCAGCATTCTCGGGGCAGCACTACCCACATTATTTCTGGGGCAGTTATAGCATTTCAAACACGACTTCATACCATCAGTTCTCCTTCAACTCACCCACTGGAACATTTCTGTTTAAATGTGTCATGTGGCCTTCACATGGTATCCAATGGATCCTTTTAGTTGACTGCACTCCCCGTCCTCCCCTCTTCCAGTTATGTTTCCTGAAAATCCCTGAGGCTGCCATCTCTGGGCTGCAGATATTAGCTATTTCACCAAACAAAGTCCAATGAGTTCTCTGGAATTTTAACAACATAAGAATGATATCCACCAGGCAGATGATAAGAGGACCCAATGAGGGCAAATCACCAAATACTCATAAAGACAGAAAAAGGGGGGCACCTGGGTGGCTCAGTGGGTTAGAGCCTCTGCCTTCGGCTCAGGTCATGATCTCGGGGTCCTGGGATCGAGTCTGCGTCAGGCTCTCTGCTCAGCGGGGAGCCTGTTTCCTCCTCTTTCTCTGCCTGCCTCTCTGCCTACTTGTGATCTCTCTCTGTCAAATAAATAAATAAACTCTTTTTTAAAAAAAGAAAAAGAATGTTATTGCACCAGTAATTACTATTATTTTCCCTATCTGACAGACAGCATGAGCCTAGACAAATACATAATGTTGAGTTTAAATTCCAATCCAACAGCTTATCGCCTTGAATCCCTTAGCATCTTTTGCCTCTGTGTCCACATCTGTAAAACAGAAGTAGACCGACATCTACTTCACAAGTTGCTATGAGACTTGAGAGATATGTGTATTAAAGTACTTGCCAAGCTATCTAACAATATGTAAACAAAGTTACAGGTATGTTTCCTATGTCATTTGTATTTAAAAATTCAGAAATTCATAACCATCAACACATTTCAAATCCCAAGAAAGACTCTGATCACAGACATGTACCCCAAAACAAATAATACGTGTTAATAAAATAAATAAATAAATAACCACTCATTTGTACCGACATTCTACTCATCTATGTTGTTTGAAAACCTGATGTGAAAGGCCTTGACCAAACAGGATTTTGATTTCTATCTTCTTTGTACTTCCTATTCAACTAATGAAATACCTTAACCCAAATCATCAAGGGAGGTTAGGTATAGATCCCAAATATCTTAGAATAGAGTCAAAAAGGATAACCGTTTACCCTCTGTTGATGTCACAGACAATGGACAGTCCCAACAAGAGATTTTTAGACTGAAACATCCTCTGTGACATTTACTCTCCACTCAGAAACTTCAAATATTAAAAACACAGAAACTGGGGCACCTGGGTGGCTCATGTCTCCCTTCAGCTAAAGTCATGATCCCAGAGTGCTGGGATCGAGCCCCACATTGGGCTCTTTGCTCAGCAGGAAGCCTGCTTCTCCTTCTCCCACTCCCCCTGCTTATGTTTCCTCTCTCTCTCTGTCAAATAAATAAATAAAACCTTAAACACACACGCACGTACTGTGTGTGCGTGCATGCACACCCACACCCACACACACACACACACACACACACAGAAACCGTTGAGGAGTTCCAGCCCCACTGCTCAATGTCATTGAAGGAGCACCTCAGCCGTGTTTTTGTGTCACTCCCTTGTCTAAGACCTGAATTTAACTCCGGACACAAAACACACCACCAAGTGTTTATCCAAGTGCAGAGCACCCATCCAAGTGCCTACTTGGATGTCAGTATCCCCCAGCAGCAGAAACCCCAGACTGAAAACATTGTTGAAAGCTGGGAATCAAAAAAAAAAAAAGAAAGAAAGCTGAGAATCAGGGCGCCTGGGTGGCTCAGTTGGTTAAGCGACTGCCTTCGGCTCAGGTCCTGGAGACCCGGGATCGAGTCCCACATCGGGCTCCCTGCCCAGCGGGAAGCCTGCTTCTCCCTCTCTCAGTCCCCCTGCTGTGTTCCCTCTCTGGCTGTGTTTCTCTCTGTCAAATAAATAAAATCTTTAAAAAAAAAAAAAAAGAAAGCTGGGAATCACCCCTTTCTCGTGAAGAACTTTTCCTTAGTCGTCTTCCCTGGAAGCCCCATCCATTTCTAGCACAGTTTCTACCTCCGAGAAGATCTACTCACACCTTCCAGTCATTAACACCTTACAGCGACAACAGTGGGCCTAGCAGCACTCCCTGTTCTCCACGGTGCATGCAGAGGCATGGCCCCTGCCTTGAGGGCTTGTGACATAAGCAGGACAAGAAACAATATTTAGACAAGACATCAGATGGAAAGGCTGATAAGATTCAAATGTGAGCTGTTCTCCTCTCAGAGGGCAGTTCTTCAAAATGAGCCAGGACGGGAACGAAGGATCGATCATTCATAGACCCTTCTGGGGTTGGAGTGATAGATATTCATGGAGAGTCCAAGGCTGAGGAAAGATGGTTGGGAAAAGGTCGAGGAGGAAAAGAAGTCAGAAGCATAAGTAGGAACTGAGGAGGGCTAATTTCTTTTTTTTTAAATATTTATTTATTTATTTGGCAGGGGAGGGGTTGAGAGAGAGGGAGTCTTAAGCAGACTCCTCGCTAAGCACAGAGCCTGACTCGGGGCTTGATCTCACAACCCTGAGATCACAGTCTGAGCCGAAATCAACAATCTAATGCTTAACCACCTGGGCCACCCAGAAACACCCCGACCCCGAGGAGAGATATTTTAAAGGGACTGAGGAAGTATTTCAAAGAGCAGCCCCTGTGAGATGGCTCGAAAGCACTGAGCGTCCCCTTCCAGTGGGGACAGCAGTGGGAACAGAAGCAGAAGACTGGAACCATCTTTCCGGCAACCTTCTTTCAATTGTCCCTGCCAGGATTTCCTAGAGGAGACAATTTCAAAGAGGACAAAATTTCTACACACCAGAATGTTCCTGGTTGTTTCAGTAACAGAAAAACTAGAACAATCAAAATGTCCATCAAAGAGACCGGTTAGTATATGGAGGGTATCGGTGTTTTAAGTATTGTACAGATACATTGTGGAAAAGATCATTAGTAAGATAGTATATAAACATGGACAATATGTGTGGCTAGTGTTAGGAGAAGCACAATACTAAATGGCTATGTTACAACGAACTTGCCACATATACAGGGACAAAGACTAGGAAAAATGGAAATAGAAAAAAAAGTACTTCAGTCACATTCAGAAGGTAGTGTTAGAGGTTTTTACATTTCTTTCAAACTTTTTTGCCTTCCTTTTATGTGCATCTTTCCAGTTTAACACCCTTCAATGCTATGGTGGTTTCATTCGAGGAAACTCCCCTCCAGTGTTAATGCAAGATCTCAGAGAGAGCAGAGTGGGATGAGAGTTGTTCTTTTTTTTTTTTTTTTAAGATTTTATTTATTTATTTGACAGAGAGAGAGATCACAAATAGGCAGAGAGGCAGGCAGAGAAAGAGGGGGAAACAGGCTCCCCGCTGAGCAGAGAGCCCGACGTGGGACTCGATCCCAGGACCCTGAGGTTATGACCTGAGCCGAAGGCAGAGGCTTAACGCTCTGAGCCACCCAGGCGCCCCGAGAGTTGTTCTTTTTAACATCCACCTAGAGCCTCCGCTGCTTCAGCAGGCAGACCTGCGCTAACCAGTAATCTCTCCCATTTGCTGGTAAAGGAGCCACCTGGGGGGTCGGGGGACCAGTGAAGGTAAGGTACACGGGTCATTTGCAGGGCCCAAGGAGTTACTGGCTTGGAATGGAAGTTGTGAATGCCAAAGACACTAGCCAGCTGCGTGGACCACTTGTCTGCCATTCTGACACCCCCTCTTGCGAGCAGCAGCCCGGCTTTCCTGAGGTTTCCTCACCGCTCCGATGCGACCTGAGCTACGCGTCCCTCCGTGGAGCCAGGCCACTTCACCCAGCTCCGGAACATGGACCACAGTTCTGGGACTCTTCCCCATCCCGAGGTTTCTGGCCTTCTTAAGCCCGGGGTCTCACTTGTGCTACTGAAATACTAACGAGGTCAGCAAAGTAGGGGATACTTTTCTTGGTAGCCATCGAGCGAGAAGATTAACCCTGTGTATTTATATTTGTGGGATTTTCCCCAAAGTTAGCACTTTCTCAGGAGATTTACGATCCTGGGTAGAAAACAATAGGCAAAATGAGTCTTTAAGAGGACTTTTTTTCTTATTTTGCCCCATCTGTCTGTGCTCTTATGGCCAAGCCCTGAACCAAAGCTTTCTTATTTTTATCCATAGTCCTACTTTTAAGAAACAAACTTGGAACCGTGGTCCGTGTTGCCCATGTCCCCCTACGGCTCTGAGCTGGGGCAGGTCACATTGCTCAATGAATTTCTCTTTCTTCAATCCAGAAGACAAGCACACGGCCCCTCTAACACCATCATTCACACCCCCACTTACCAGATGCCATCATAAGAACCAAATGAGATACAGGAATCAGAAGTTTCATAAAGCTTTATATATAGGCTAGTAACATCATTACACAGACAAAAAAGCAAGCAAGCAAAACACATAAAAGCGTGTGTTTCAGGCATGTTAATGGCCCCTAGAAGCTGCCAGAGGGCACAGCTTGGGGAGTGGGCTGGAATGTCCCTACACAGAGAACCAGGGATGCCAGGCGTCAGCAAAGCCCTTGGAAGAGCCACCACCGAAGATCACAACCATCTATGGAAGAACAAAGTGGGAAACAAAGCCCAAAACAACAGAGAGAAGCAAAAGCCAGCGCCTGGCACTTCTGGGCAGGCAGAAGCCCAAGGTGGGAGCCTCCAGGCTCTCAAGACTCATCAGCACAACCTGAACGGGAACAGCACGTCCCCTGCCCCCTCCCACCAACTCCACACCAGGGGCTGCTCACTGTCAGCGGTGTGGGCCCCTGAGTCACCCACACATCAACGCCCTGGGTTTCCCTTGGCTCCTCTCCCACCGGTGTTGCCAGATGATGAGATCATGGCACTTGACAAAACCCTCTCTTTCAAAAGCACCTTTTATCCAAATGGATAAAAAAAGAATTTAACAGGCTTTATCTTTCTGGCTGTCCCATCTCTGGCAAAGCCTACAAGCTCACATATTCAGTTGTGTTGGGTTGGCTTTTTTTAATATATATTTTTAGAGCCATTTTGGGTTCACGGCAAAATCAAGTAGAAAGTACAGAGAGTTCCCGCGTGCTCCTCCTCCCCACAAAGGCACCGCTGCCCTCACGATGGACAGCCGCGCTAGAAGGACACATCTGTTAGAGTCCACGAACTTCCTCATCGCCTAGAGTCCATAGTTTACAACAGGATTCACTCCTGGTGTTGTGCATTCTATGATATATTCAGTGTTCAAGGAAGGAAACAGGCAGGAAGAGATCAGAAATTCACAAACCATCAGCCAGCAAGGACTTCAGGTTTTGAAAACAGAACTTCCCTGTCTCATCGTTAGTAGAAGGATTTCCTTCAGCCACCAAGCAAGGGAACACATGATATGTATTAACAGGTAGTACAAGTTTAAAAAAAAAAAAAAAAAAAAACAGTGCTTCTCAAACTTTCCTGTGAATATATAACCCTAAGAGTTTTGTTACAGCCAGATTTTGCTTGAATGGGTCTGGGTGCAAGGGAGGGGGTTTCCCAAGGTGCTCCAACAAGCTCCTAAGTGATAGCCATGCTCCTAGACACTGGACCCTACCCTGAGAAGAGAAACTGAATTTGAGGGGTGTTGGAAGAGTTGGGAGCTTTTAAGCTAAGTGTATTTGGATTCGGATCACAGCTCTGCCGCTTCCTGGCTGGCCAGCCAATGACTGAATCTATAAAAATAAGATCATCAAACTCACCTTGCAGGATTTCATGAGGTAATGACTGGGAAGTTTAGTTAGAGCTGGTACCAATGAACCTAGCAAGAATTACCATTATTTGTTTTCACTGCTTTTATCAGTGTTCTATTTGCTTCTATTTTTGAAGATTTTATTTGTTTATTTATTTAGAGAGAAAGTGCACACGAGGAGGGGGTGGGACAGAGGGAGAGAAAATCTCAAGTGGACCCTGCCCTCAATGCAGAGCTTAACCCAGGGCTCGATCTCACGACCCAGATCAGGATCAAGATCATGACCTGAACTGAAATCAAGATTCTGATGCTGAACCAAGCCACCCAGGCACCCCTGTTACATCTGCTTTTGATCAGTTCTGCTTTACCCATCTTTGTATAAAAAGCATATTAACCCCTTTTAGACAAAAGCTATACAATCTAAGAACACCTCATTAACCCAAATTAGCATGGGAGTAAATAGAACCATGTAATCCAGAATTTTAAACAGAACTCCCCTAGTTTTTTCTCCCACTGTGGTTTTTGTGAAAAATCAAAAGACAAGAGTTTCTTCTCCATCCTTTTCCTTCAAGGTCCTGGTCTGTATTCATGTGAATTACATAATGTTAGATTTGGACAAAATTTTGAGAGGTACCAGCCCAACTCTCTGATTTCAGTAAGAAAATTAAGGCCCAGGAAGATTAGGTTGTTTTCCCCAAATGACAGTTACGTTTTCTTAGAACCAGAAGAAATTGGGTTTTAAAGGAGGAGGCCATTAGACTGAGGTGATTCCAACACCTTAACAGCCTACATAAGCAAACCAAGCCCAAAGCCTGGAAATGCCTTAAGGTTAAGAAATCCAAACCCAGACAACCAATCACAGATGGCAACTAGACTTTACACACAAGGCAACCGCTTAAGCTTTAGCCAATCAAATCATGTCCTTGCTTTGCTTCTGCATTTTCCCTATAAAATTCTTTTGCCTTAAGACTTTATGAACACTCCTAGCCACTTCCAATTTGTTGGGGCCCAGTTCCAATTGGTTTCTGTTCAAATAAATTCTCAAAATTTTTAACATGCCAAAAAAAAAAAAAAAATTTTAACATGCCTCAGTTTACCTTTTAACACTGTAAGACAACCGTGAACATAATAAAAGGCAACTCTCCTGTTCAGGGGAGAGATGGCGGATAGCGCTAAGACAAGAGCATGTTCAGAAACCACAGACGAATGTAACAGCAAGGCTCTACATTAGTGGTTCCCACGATGTGGGATTTCACAGGCCAGAAAAAGGAGAAGAAAATTATAATTGGGGGTGTTATCAACTTTTGACTTTGTCAAGAACTTTTTCTGTAGTTATTACCATTCACTATCACCATTAGCCCATAAAAGGACAAAAAATATTTCAATATCAAAAAAAAATAGAATGGGCATAATCCCAGAATAAAGGCATTCTTACAACTTTAGGTTTATGAAAAATTCAATTACAGATTCTATTTTTCTCATTTTCTTACAAATGAGCAATCAGAAGTGATCACTAATTCTTACCTACTTTGAGTCGCAAGTGCCTCTGAGAATATGATGAAAATAATGGACCTTTCCCCCCCAAAAAATGTACATACTTACACACATATATTTTTCAAATAAGTCCAAATATTTGCAGGCCCTAGGTCATGATCACCTGCTCTTAGGTGGTAATTTAGTCTCCACCTGACTCACTAGTGACCTCAGCCTCTGGCCATCATTAATGGATCTGAGGTCCTCAACAAACTATAGGAGACTCAGGACAAGGTCCTACCCTCAGGCTCTAAGGCTCTCAGGAGTAACTGAAGGCCTGAATTTTCACAAGAGGAAAAAGGAGTTTCTTCTTTTGCCTGGACCCTGCCTATCAATGAAAATGCAAAATCCAAAAGATCCTCCCCTCCCACCCCCCAGCCCCTAAGAGCCCCCAAGACCAAAAATTCCTCTGGGTCCAGGACCAAAAAGTTCCTCCTGGTGGTGTAAGGTGATGGGATTTTGAGAAAGAAACTAAAAATAAAGGAAAAGTCGCTCTGAAATAAGACCAAGGAATACAGATTTAGGTCTATCTGGGTCTCACATCCAGAGCATTCTCCAAGCCCTGTGGAGGAGGCAGCCGAAGTTAGAGCAGCTAAAACTGGTCCAGATTCAGTCTAGCAGTCCATGCTATAGGATTGGGGTGGAGGGCACTAAAAGTCCTAGAAACAGTATCCAGCGACACCCAGAAAATGATGTGGGAGACAAAATCATCACAGCCTGCTTTTGAGCGATAAGCAATGGGAGAATCTTCTGGACCTTCGAAGGCAGGTAGATTGTTCAGAATGGCTTTTTAATATGACCAAACCTATCTGCACCATCCATCCACCCAGCTTGTAGTTCCTGAGGTTGCCCATATAGAACATTCGATATCATTCAACAGTATCCGTCTGAAATGGCCCATACAGAACATATGATATCATTCTACAGCATCCCTCTGGAAAAGCCAAAGAAAAGTGATCTTGCTGCAAGCCTCAGTGACTAAAATGAAAGAGAGGCAAATCTACTTGCAACCTCCCCTTCCACCCCTTCCCCTAAAGGAAGGGTATCTGCTTCTTCTTCCTTAAACCTATAGAATTCCTGACTCAAATATCTATAGACTCTAGGAAGACACAGGTAACTAAGTGGATGTTATTCATAGTTATTCTAGGTCTCCCTAGATGAATTATCAATCTGTTTTTTTTTGCAAACAAAGGTTAAGGAAAATCTCCAACGGTGGCTAGGGTGGAGGAGAGGCTAACAAAGGGTCTGGGGGGAAGTCGGGAATCCTTCAAAATCATTAAAACCAGTTTGCATCTGGGGTGCCTGGTGGCTCAATAATAGAACATGTTACTGGTCATCTCAGGATTGTGAGCTTAAGCCCCACTTTGGGCACAGACCTTACTCAAAAAAATAAAATAAAATAAAATTAAATTAAATTAAAATAAAATAAAATAAAATAAAATAAAATAAATAAAATAAAATAATAAAATAAAATAAAATAATGCCCATTCTTATCTAGCGAATGCCAAAAGAGGTGATAATTTGGCATATTTAAATGTAAGTGTATGGTAGATTCAGATATTTGACTAGTGAAATCTCTTCCTGGAGCCCCACAAGGGATTAAAATACTGTAACACTTTACTTCTTAAGCTGGGTGGCCAGTACCTGGGTATCTCATCATTATTCTTTGAACTGAATATATGCAGATACATATGCTTTTCTGTTTATATATCTCATCAAAATAAAAACATTTAATTAAAGTATTCTCTATTCCCATTGCCTATCCTACCTGAAGTTAACAGAATGAGCCAATTAGTGGATCAGATTTGAGAGTTTATCTTTCCCTCTGTTAAGGCCTCTCCCTCTATATTTCTTTCCTCTGTGCGGGCTTCCTGTTTCCTGACCCTGCTGAAATGTGAGCAACAAATCTTTAAGAAGAGAATTTGTGAAAAGGACTCAAGCCAGTCTCAGTCTTTTGTGTGTTCAAGGGTGAGGCTGAGCCACAGGCCCCCTGTCCTCCAAGGCCTGGAGGGAGAGACAGATCAGGCCCGTGGAAGGGAGGACTCCAACCTCAGGGCATGCCCTCCCTGGGCAAAAGACAAGCTGTTGGACAGGTCACAAACTCCGGCCTCTTGGAACCCAGCCCAGCACTGTAAGGGATGCCAAGGGCACAGGCTCTAGAGAGACAGTTCATCCAAGGCATCTTTAGCTCTATTTCTCGCTCTTCTCTCATTCTTTCTCTCTCCATATAAATGGCAGCCACCCATCTGGATAGAGCTGCTTGGGCTCCAGGCCTAGGCAAGCATCCACTTCAGGGATAAGCGAGCTTGCCTTTCTACTTTGGAAAAGAAGAGCAAGGAGCCCCAGATCCTGGCCCCTGGCTAAAATTAGCCCTGCCAGAAATAGCTTTGTGCGCTCCAAGTGAAAGTGAACTGAAGCAAGTGGCCAGCTGTTGGCCTGTTAGTTGACCTGACCAGTTTGTAATAACCAATCCCAAGAAGCCGTGAGTGTAATGGTGCGCATGACACCAGCTCCCCACTGCAGCCATTTGGGGGAGTGTGAATGAAAATCACATTCATGGGGGGGAGGGGGATCACATGAGTAATTTCTCTTAAGAACAGAACAGTTTGAAGAAACTGGTCAATGGTAATTAACAGCAATTTAGGGCTTGAATGAAGCCAGTGGATGTAGAGGGTGAGGATGTCTCGGTCGTCACAAATATGGCATAAAGAAAATGGTCAGACCCTTGTGCTCACCCCCGCTGGAGGGCAGCATAAGCTGGCCCTGGGTTCCAGAAGCACCAGACCCTCCCCATCTTCCACAGCTGGAAAAGAGCTTTTCTCCAGCCACCCAAGGAGGCCCATTTTTAGTTACTTATCATTATCTGCCATTGTTCCTATTGCTGATGGTATTCTAAATCTTTTGCTATGAAGTATCATTAAACAAATTTACTTTTCCATATACAGCCCCTGCCCATTGTGGCCTTGGAGACATCATGACAGGGATTAAGACCATGACAGAATTAAATAATTCCAAGAGTTAAAACTCCAATCCTGGGATGCCCATCTTCATGCTGACTTCCCCCAAAACTGTTTTCAACCAAAGTTTCTAGTCTTAATTACTTTCATTGGTAAGGTACTCGAGGAAAAAAATTCAGTACAAAACTATTTCCTGTAATGATTAATAACTTCTTCCTAGAATGGAAGAAAGGCTGATTCCTGGAGTACAGCATGTCTGTTTTAAAAAACAAAACAAAACAAAACAAAAACAAAGTACTTCACAGCCTAATCCTCCCCTTTCTCATTTGATAGACTCAGATGGTAACCACACCCTGACATGGGTTTTGGGAGCTTTTTGTGTTTTTTTTAAGCATATAAACTCTTCCACACCCTCTGAAAGTAAGCCTCTTGCCTCACACTTACTAGTGGCACTGTTGGTCTCCAAAACTTCACAAACAACTCGGGGGAGGAGAAAGGAGCTCATCTTTTTTTTTTTTTAATTTATTTTTTTTAAGATGTTCTTTATTTTTTTTATTTTTTTTATTTTTTCAGTGTTCCAAGATTCATTGTTTATGCCCCACACCCAGTACTCCATGCAATAGGTGCCCTCAGTACCCACCACCGGGCTCACCCATCTCCCCACCCCCTTCCCTCCAAGACCCTCAGTTTGTTTCTGAGTCCAAAGTCTCTCATGTTTTGTTTCTCTCCCTGAATTATCCCACTTCCCATTTCCTTTCCTTCTCCTACTGTCCTCTATATTACCCCTTATGCACTGCAAGTAAGTGAAACCATGTGATTCTTGACTTTCTCTACTTGGCTTATTTCACTCAGCATAATCTCTTCCAATCCAGTCCATATTGCTACAGAAGTTGGATATTCATCCTTTCTGATGGAGGTGTAGTATTCCATTGTATATATGTACCACATCTTCTTTATCCATTCATCTTTTGAAGGGCACCTTTGCTCTTTCCACAGGTTGGCAATTGGGGCCATTCCTGCAATGAACACTGGGGTACATATGTCCCTTCTTTTCACTATATCTATATCTTTGGGGTAAATACCCACTTGTGCAATTGCAGGGTCATAGAGTAGCTCTATTTTTAATTTTTTAAGTAATCTCCACATTTTCCAAAGCAGCTGCACCAACTTGCATTCCCACCAACAGTGTAAGGGGGCTCCCCTTTCTCCGCAGCCTCTCCAACACTTGTTGTTTCCTGTCTTGTTAATTTTGGCCATTCTGACTGGTGTAAGGTGGTATCTCAGTGTGGTTTTGATTTGAATTTCCCTGGTAGCTAGTGATAGTGAACATTTTTTCATGTGCCTATTAGCCATTTGTATATCTTCTAGGGAGAAATGCCTCTTCATGTCTCCTGCCCATTTTTTGATGTGTTCATCTTCTTTTTGGATGTTGAATTTGAGTAATTCTTTATAGATCTTAGATATCAGCCCTTTGTCTGTAGTGTCATTTGCAAATATCCTCTCCCATTCCGTGGGTTCCCTCTTTGTTTTGTTGACTGTTTCCTTTGCTGTACAGAAGCTTTTTATTTTGATGAAGTCCCAAAAGTTCATTTTCACTTTTGTCTCCTTTGCCTTTGGAAACATGTCTTAAGAGAAGTTGCTGTGGCCGATGTCAAAGAGGTTACTGCCTATGTTCTCTTCCAGGATTTTAATGGATTCCTGCCTCATGTTGAGGTCTTTCATCCATTTTGAGTTTGTCTTTGTGTGTGGTATAAGAGAATGGTCTGGTTTCATTCTTCTATACGTAGCTGTCCAATTTTCCCAGGACCATTTATTGAAGAGACTGTCTTTTTTCCAGTGGATATTTTTTCCTGCTTTGTCAAAGATGATTTGACCATAGATTCGTGGGACCATATCTGGGCTCTCTGTTCCATTGGTCTCTTTGTCTGTTTTTGTGCCAGTACCATGCTGTCTTCGTGATCACAGCTTTGTAATAAAGCCTGAAGTCAGGTAATGTGATGCCCCCAGCTTTGTTTTCTTCTTCAACAATTCCTTAGCGATTCAGGGTCTTTTTTGGTTCCATATAAATTTTAGGATTGTTTGTTCCAACGCTTTGAAGAATGTTGGTGGGATTTTGATCGGAATGGCATTGAAAGTATAGATTGCTCTGGGCAGTATAGACATTTTAACAATGTTTATTTTCTGATCCATGAACATGGAATGCTCTTCCATCTTTTTGTGTCTTCTTCAATTTCTTTCATGAGGGTTCTGTAGTTCCTCAAGTACAGATCCTTAACTTCTTTGGTTAGGTTTATTCCTAAGTATCTTATGGTTTTGGGTGCCTTAGTAAATGGAACTGATTCTCTGATTTCCCTTTCTATATTTTCATTGTTAGTGTATAAGAACACAACTGATTTTCTGTGCATGGATTTTGTATCCTGCCACATTACCAAAGTGTATGAGTTCTAGCAGTTTGGGGGTAGAGTCTTTTGGGTTTCCACATAGAGTACCATGTCATCTGCAAAGAGAAAGAGTTTGACTTCTTGTTTGCGAACCTGAATACTTTTTATTTCTTTCTGTTGTCTGATTGCTGTTGCTAGGACTTCTAACACTATGTTGAACAGTAGTAGTGAGAGTGGGCATCCTTATCTTGTTCCTGATCTCAGAGGGAAGGCTGTCAGTTTTTCACCATTGAGAATGATGTTCGCTGTGGGTTTTCCATAGATAGATTTTATGAGGTTGAGAAATGTTCCCTCTATCCCTATACTTTGAAGAGTTTTGTTTGTTTGTTTGTTTTTAAGATTTTATCTATTTGACAGAGAGAAACACAGCAAGAGAGGGAACACAAGCAGGGGGAGTGAGAGAGGGAGAAGCAGGCTTCCTGCTGAGCAGGGAGCCCGATGTGGGACTCGATCCCAGGTTTCCAGGATCATGACCTGAGCCGAAGGCAGTCGCTTAACCAACTGAGCCACCCAGTTGCCGCATTTTGAAGAGTTTTAATCAGGAACGGATATTGTATTTTGTCAAATGCCTTTTCTGCATCAATTGAGAGTACCATGTGGTTCTTCTCTCTTCTCTTATTGATTTGTTCTATCGCATTGATTGATTTGCAAGTGTTGAACCACCCTTGTATCCCTGGGATAAATCCCACCTGGTCATGGTGGATAATCTTTTTAATGTATTATTGGATCCTATTAGCAAGGACCTTGTTAAGAATCTTGGCATCCATATTCATCAGGGATATTGGTCTGAAGTTCTCCTTTTTGATGGAGTCTTTGTGTGGTTTGCAGATTAGAGTAATGCTGGCTTCATAGAAAGACTCTGGAAGTTTTCCTTCTGTTTCTATTTTTTGAAACAGCTTCAGGAGAATAGATGTTATTTCTTCTTTGAATGTTTGGTAGAATTCCCCAAGAATCTGTCTGGTCCCGGGCTCTTGATTTTGGGGAGGTTTTTGATCACCACTTCAATCTCGTTACTAGATATAGGTCTATTCAGGTTGTCAATTTCTTCCTGTTTCAGTCTTGGAAGTTTATAGGTCTCCAGGAATGTATTCATATCTTCTAGGTTGTTTTTTTTAAAAAAATTTTTTTTTAAGATTTTATTTATTTGATAGAGAGAAACACAGCCAGAGAGGGAACATAAGCAGGGGGAGTGAGAGAGGGAGAAGCAGGCTTCCCACCGAGCAGGCAGCCCGATCTCTGGGATCGTGACCTGAGCCGAAGGCAGTCGCTTAACCGACTGAGCCACCCAGGTGTCCCCATATCTTCTAGGTTGTTAAACTTCTTGCCATATCATTGTTGATAGTAATTTCTGATGATTGTTTCTATTTCCTTGGTGTTAGTCATGATCTCTCCCCTTTCATTCATAATTTTATTAATTTGGGTCTTCTCTCTTTTCTTTTGGATTGGTTTGGCCAATGGTTTTTTGATCTTATTAATTCTTTCAAGGAAAGAGCATCTAGTTTTGTTGATGTATTCTACTGCATCTCTAGTTTCTGATTCATTGATCTCTGCTCTAATCTTAAATTACTTCCCATTTTGGGGGGGTGTGTTAATTTGTAGTTGATTTTCCAGTTCTTTAAGGTGCAATGAGAGTTGGTGTATTTGGGATTTTTCAATTTTTTGCGTGAGGCTTGTATGGCTATGTATTTCCCCCTTAGGACTGCCTTTGCTATATTCCATAGGTTTTGGATCGATGTATCTTCATTCTCATTGGTTTCCATGAAGTGTTTCAGTTCTTCTTTGATTTCCTGGTTGATCCACAGATTCTTGAGCAGGATAGTCTTTAGCTTCCAAGTATTTGATTTTTCTTCTGAACTTTTTGTTGTGGTTGTGTTCCAGTTTCATGGCATTGTGGTCAGAGAATATGCAGGGAATAATCTCAATCTTCTGGTGTCGGTTGAGCCCTGATTTGAGACCTAATATGTGGTCTATTCTGGAGAAAGTTCCATGTGCACTCGAGAAGAATGAGTATTCTGCTGTTTTAGGGTGGAATGTTCTGAATATATCTATGAGATCCATCTGGTCCAATGTGTCATTCAAGGCTCTTGTTTCTTTGTTGATTTTCTGTTTAGATGATCTGCCCATTGCTGAGAGTGGTGTGTTAAAATCTCCTACAATTAATGTGTTCATATCAATATCACTCTTTATTTTGTTTAACAGTTGGCTTATGTAGTTGGCTGCTCCCATGTTGGGGGCATAAATATTTACAATTTTTAGATCTTCTTGGTGTATAGACTCTTTGAGAATGATATAGTGTCCTTCTGTGTCTCTGACTACAGTCTTTAGACTAAAATCCAATTTGTCTGATATGAGAATCGCTACCCCGGCTTTCTTTTGAGGTCCATTGGCATGAACGATGGTCCTCCATCCCCTCACTTTCAATCTGGAAGTGTCTTTAGATTCAAAATGTGCCTCTTGCAAATAGCATATGGATGGGTCCTGTCGTTTTATCCAGTCTGCAACCCTCTGCCTTTTTATTGGAGCATTTGGACCACTGACGTTGAGTGATTATTGATAGATATGTTCTTATTGACATCATGTTGCCTGTGAAGTTCATGTCTCTATAGATTACTTCTGTAAATTTCTATTCTGTATAACTCTTGGGTTCATTTATGTTTTATAAAACCCCCTCTTAATATTTCTTGTAGTGCTGGCTTGGTGGTTGCATAATCTTTTACAACCTGGTGGTCTTGGAAGCTCTTTCTCTCTCCTTCCTTTCTGAAAGTCAACCTTGCTGGGCACATTATCCTTGGTTGCATATTTTTTCATGTAATTTCTTGAATATGTCTTGCCAGCCCTTTCTGGCTTACCAGGTTTCTGTAGATAGGTCTGATGTTATTCCGATGGTCCTCCCTCTATATGTAAGGGATCACTTCCTCTTAGCTGCCCTTAAGACATATTCTTTGGTTTTATGGTTCATGAACTTCACAATTATGTGCCTGGAAGTTTTTCTGCCCTCACTGATCTTGGGGGGTGACCTCTCTGCCTCTGGGACATGAACATTTGTTTCATCCCCAAATTAGGGAAATTTTCATCCATTATTAGTTCAAGTATATTTTCTAGGCTTCTCTCTCTCTCAACTCCTTCGGGGATTCCAATAATTCTGATATTGGAGTGTTTCATGGAATCATTTATTTCCCTAATTCTATTTTCATGGGATTTTAGCTGTTTGTTCCAAGACTTCTCTTGCTCCTCCTTCTTAATCCATCGTCTTCTAAATCACTAATACAATCTTCAGCTTCACTTACTTTAGCTGTTAGTGTATTTAAATTAGATTGCATCTCATTAATAGCCTAATCTCAGCTTTCACTTCTGTCATTAGGACTTCTATCTTGAGATTAATGTTCTTTTCCAAGTTAGCCATTGCTTGGACGATTGCTGCCTGAATTCCATTTCTGTCATATTGTTTATGTTCATTTCCAATAATTCTGTGACTAGGGGTTGCAGTCTCTGGATTTTTTTTTGTGTTGGTTGTTCCTCCTCTGAGTCATTTTGGTGAGGAGTGGTTGAGGGGATATATAGCTGAATATATCAACCACTATCCAGGTGAATTGTTTGCTGGAGGGTTTGAAGCAATCAGAAGTCACCACCAAAAAGGAAGAAGAAAGAAAAAAGAGAATAAGAGAAAGGAAGCAAGAAAAAAAACCCGGCCAGAGTAGGCCCCAATGGTAGGATTTTTATGGTACAAAACTATAACAGGGTGAAGAAAAAGACCATCAAGAATAAAAGAAAGTTGAAGAGATCAAAAAGCTAAGCCCAACCCAAATGACCCCCAAGACCAGTATTTATATATTACAAAGGCAAAAACAATTACACAGAAACACTGACAGACTAAGCCGGGAAGTTGAATGCAAACCCTCCTTGTGGGCAAGGGAAGTATTTCAGATCCTCCTGGGTTTGTCTTGTTATTATTGTTAGAGGAGTCCACTTTCTAAAGATATAGGGAGATTAGAACTGGTTTGTATATCGGGGTAGTATTGAATAGGGATGCAGGATTACCTTGAAGCTTATAATTATATGTATTATTTAAAAGAAAAAAGAGTAAAGGAAGGAAGAGAGAAGAAAGGGAAAAAACAAACAAACAAAAAAAAAACAAACAAGAGATGCAACAACAACAGAAAACACAGGTATGTGTTTGAAAAAATTTCAAGGTAAAAAGTTATTATGGAGTGTTGTATTAAGTATCATGTTGTAATAATAAGTAGGTTAAAAATTAAAGGAACAAAAACCATGAGAATGAATTTTCAAATTTAAAGTGGGAACTTTAAAAGTAAAAATAGAAAAAAAAGTTTAAAAAGAAAATAAAGTGCAAATCAGTATCTATAAAGCATACAGCTTTTGGGGTAGTACCAGGAGCTTAATATGTTGACTTTCCCCTGATGTTGGGGTTTTACAGTTTTGGTGTTGTCCTCTTGTTCTTCTGGCTTGCCTTCTGGGGTAGGGGCCTGCTATGTTGTTTTTCAGTCCCTTCTACCTGGGCTGGGTCTCAAGGAGCTCATCTTTATTTCAAGTTTACTCAGTGTCAAGTACAGTGCTTTGCAGTTCACATGTAGCAATTCATTTAATTTCTCAACAACCCCAGAAGATATCCCATTACTCTCACTTTGCAAATAAGCATAAACAGAGGCTCAGGGAAGTTAAATATTATGACCAAGTTTGCACAGCTGGTAAGTGAAAACATGGGATTTAAGTAGAGATGTGTCTTCTTCCAAAGCCTTGGTTCTTTCCAGTATACTCTACAGTTCCTTAGTTTCAAGAAAGCTGACACCAAGGGCAAGTCTGCCTATTGTCACCCTAGAACTTGGGCTGGAAACATGTCTTTTTAATGAGGCATAGTGTTTAAAAAATATTTTTTAACCTAAAAACACCTCTCAAATGCGGACTAGATGAATGGCATCATCACATCACCGTGATAAGAAGACACCCCTTTTCTGGTTCATAAACATGTGATGTCAATTTTTAATATCGTCTGAAAACATGGAACCGTATCAAAAAAAAGTGAAGCAATCCCAAGTTGTGAATTCCTAACAAGTCTCTGCGAATCCTATACCCCCACTAGAGGAGCAGAGAAATGTGGTGTTAAAAAGGAAGAAGAAAATGTAAAATGTGTCAAGTCTAAACATTCCAGAAGAAGCCCAGAAGAGTCCAGTGACTTGCCCAGAGTCACACAGCTAAACCATGACAAGCCAGGCTCTGGACTGGGTGGACGGGAGTCGAAAACTCCTACCCTTCAGGAAAACACCTGTACGGGACGGTCCCTGTCCCAGCCTATACAGGAGTCCCCAGTATTAGTCCACAGTTGCTCTGAAGGTAATTTTTAGATGGAATTAAGATATGAACAGTAGGAGCGCCTGGGTGGCTCAGTTGGTTGGGCAACTGCCTTCGGCTCAGGTCATGATCCCGGAAAACCCAGGATCGAGCACTGCATCCAGCTCCCTGCTTGGGAAGCCTGCTTCTCCCACTCTCACTCCCCCGCTTGTGTTCCCTCTCTCACTGTGTTTCTGTCAAATAAATAAATAAAATCTTCAAAAAAAAATGATATGAACAGTAAACTGAGTAAAACAGATTACCCTCTGTAAGAAGGGTGGGCCTAATCCAGTCAATGGAAGGCCATATCCAGTCAATGCAAGGCATTAAGAGTTTCCAAAGGAAAAACTCCTCAGGAATGCAGCATAGAAATGGGGCCAGAGTTTCGGGACCTCTGCCTTGCAAAACAGACTCAGGACTCCAACATCAACTCTGTTTTTTTTCTTTTTTTCATCTTCAACTCATTTCTCCCACCTCCCACTCCCTGTCTCTGGCAACCACCAATCTCTTGTATCTGTGATCTTGGGTTTCTTGGGGAGGGCTTTGTTTTTGTCTTAGATTTCCTATGTAAGAAAGATCAGATGGTATTTGTACTTAGTTCACGTAAAATAATGCCCTCTGGTACATCCATGTTCTCATAAATGGCAAGATTTCCTTCTTTTTAGCTGAATAACACACACACACACACACACACACACACAAAATCACATTTCCTTTATCCATCCATCAATGGATACTAAGAGTACTTCTGTATCTTGCCTATTGTAAATAATGCTGCAGTGAACAGAATGCAGCTATCTTTCAAAGTTAAGGTTTTGTTTGACCGTATCATAGTTCTATTTTTAATTTTTTGAGGAAGCTCCTTCCTATTTTTCATACTGGCCACACCAGGTTGCATTCCCACCAACATGTCACAAGGGTTCCCATTCCTCCACAGCCTCACCAACACTTGTTATTTCTTATCTTTTTGATGCTAGCCGTTCTGACAGGTGGGAGGTGGTATCTCACATGGATGCTCACATGGATCTCACATTGGGCTTCCCTCGCGACAAGTCTGTTATGTCTTCTTTGGAAAAACGTCTATTTAGATCTACCCAATTTTTAGTTAGATTTTTTTGCTTAATTGCTGCTGAGTTGTATGGGTTCTTCATATATTTTGGATACTAGCCACTTATCAGATACATAATTAGCAAATATATTTTTCCACTCAGTAGGTGCTTTTCCATTTTGTTTGATGGCTTCCTTTGCTGTGCAGTTGCTTCTTGGTTTTTGATGTACCTTCACTTGTGTTGTTTTTGACTTTGGTGTTACAGTCCAAATATCAATAAGGAGTTTTATGGTTTCAGTTCCTACAGTCAAGTCTTTAATTTTTGTGTATAGTGTCCGATAGTGGTCCAGTTTTCCCAACATCATTTACTGAAGACATTGACCTTTTCCCATTATATATTCTTGGCCCCTTTGTTATAAATTAATTGACCATGTGTGTGCAGGTTTATTACTAGGCTCTCTATTCTGTTCCATTGATTTATGTGCTTTTAAGTTAATGCCACACTGTTTTAATTACTATAGTTTGAAATACATAGTTTAAAATCAGGGAGCATGATGCCTCCAGATTCCTTTTCTCAAGATTGCTTTGACTATTTGGGTCTGTCATGTTTTCATATGAATTTCAGATTATTTATTTTATTCCTGTGAACAATGCCCTTGGAATTTTGATGGCTATTGCACCAAATCTGTTGAGTGCCTTGAGTAAACAGACATTTTAACAACATCGATTCTTCCATTCTGTGAGTATGAAATGTCTTTCATTTGTGTCTTCTTCAATATCATTCATGTCTCGTAGTTTTCAATTCACAGGTCTTTCACCTCCTTGATTCAACTTATTCCTACGTATTTTATTCTTTTTGATGCAGTTAGAAATGGGACTGCTATCCCCCACAATCACTGAATAAGGCAATTCCTTAGAGGGAGGGAGGCAGAGAGGAGAGGGGAGAATATGCACACATAGAGATAATATATACATTCACACACAAATACACATATAAAAGTACATATATTTATATGGTTCTATTTCTCTAGAGAACCCTAACAGATGGCAAATAAATGAATGCAGTTCTTCTAGGCTTCCTATGGGAAATAAAAAGCAACTAAATCAGAGAGCATCTATCTCATAACTGCCCTATAGTAGAACCATGCCCAGAGTTACAAAGGCAGCTCCTCCCTTTACAGAGCTCGCATCGAGTGAGGCTTCAAGGCTGATGACCGGGCTACGAAGTGTTAATATCGCTCTCCTTTTCGAACACTGGACACCGCAGCCTGGAGAGTTTAAGCAACTTGGTCAAGCCACAGGGCTGGGGTGTGGATCCAGGATTCAAACATATGACTGCATGAGTCCGAAGTCCGCTGTCTTTCCCACCTCATCACACTCCTGATTTGTAACATCATGAAAAGTCAAAAGCGGACATTTCAGGAAAAATGGAGTAGGCCACAGTGACAACTGCTTCAGAGAGGTCAAGGAAGGATGGCTGAACCAAGCAGCTTCTTCCACTGCCCCAAGTGAAGATATAGCCACCAACCAAAAGGCTTCTCTGGTCCTTTCCAAAGTAAAAGAACCTTTACTCATTTGGAAAGGAAAGGAGGCACCTTCTAGGAATTTCTCCTGGAAGGACTAACTAAAATTTCATCAATGAATCCAATGCTATCAAAGTATCAGAAACATTTGTTGTAGACTCGAGTGTTCGAGAAAATGTAAATGGAAGACTAGAATTAAGTCCTGGTCAAAGTATATGCGGAATAGTAAATGTGTAAGATAGAGCAACAGGATGATAAGAGTTATAGAAACTTTAAGTATTATGTAATCTATGCCAGTGTGTTCCCTATAGACCAACTGGTATTCAGTATGTCTTTATAAATGTTTGATAAGACACAGCAGGTGCTCCCAATATTGTTTACCATGAGTTTAAGATGGCTTGTGCTCTCAAAACGTACGGTGCTCTGAATTAAATACACAGGCTTTACAAATTTCATTGGACAAATTTCATCACTCTCAGCCAGTTTAGCTACTGGTCACTGCCCAGTTGACTGGAGCCAGAGATCTTCCCTCTGCCAGATTCAACAAGAAGGGAGCATAAAGAATGTAGTCTCTTATTTATAAGCTGTGAGGCCTACAAAAACTTTGCACAGTGTATCTGTCCATTTGGTGATAAGTGATCTCCAGGGCTCAGAAAGGGAAGCTGTTTGGGTTAGCAAGCGTAGGTGTGTGTCCTGATTTCCTGCTCTCATAAGGCCTTCATTTATTCCAGCAAATGTGGCCTGATGATTCACTGGAGACCAATGGTCATTTGTACTACTCCCTAGAGGTGACTCTGAGCTGGTGTTTGGGGACATATGCAATCTCTGAACAACTCTTTTGGCCCAAGTCTCAGCAGCTTGTTAATTTCTAAACTGATTAATGAAGCAATGCTCAGAGGAGCAGAAGTTACCAGCCTCTGACAAAGGCCAAACTTTTGCTCACAGTGTTTGGTTCTCTAGTTTCATTTAGTGACCTCTCAGCCTAGCCGAAAGCCAAGGCCACTGAGTCAGGAGCCTGGAAACCCAGGGTCCACACTGGCCAGCAGGACTTAACTTGTCAAGACTCAGTTTCCTCTACTGGACCTCAGAAAGGTCCCTTCCATTTCTAAAAGTTAATTGAATCCATGATTTAAGTGAGCAAGTACATTAGAAGGTATGTATTTCCTTATCCAAACACCACCAAGAGCAGGGTTTCCCGCCAACACCCAAGCCACCAGCAGTGCCCCCCAGAAACCGCATGTCCCCCAGAAAACACCAGAGAATCAATTGAAACAAGATATGAAAACTCAGTATGATTCTGGGAAACAAGCTCAATATATACTTAGCATATGTAAAAACCAATTAGCAGAGTGAGCCCTAACATCAGAAAGTGTGAATCACCTTGAAATAAACTTAACTAGAAACATGCACAGGATCTCTAAATGAAAAGTTTAAAATGCTAATGAGGGATGCAAAAAAATCTAAACAAATGAAATGATATACTTTATCTTGGACGGGAAGACTTAACAAAATAAAGATTTTAATTCTCCCTAAGTTAATTCAAAATTTTAATATCCCAATAAAAATGCCAGTAGCTTTTTTTTAACTGAACAAGTCGATAAAGTGAAAATAGTGAACAAGTTCTCATTTTTAAGATTAATGAGAAGGGGTTAGCCCACTACATATACTGAATAGTAAAGCAATTGGGATCGAAGCATGGACAAACAGATCATTGATACAGAAAAATCCAGAAATAGAGCAAAATATATAGAAAATTTATATTATATAAATCCACATAAGAATTTATACAAGAATACATATACATATGAGAATCTACATATTTTTTTAATTCCCATTTTGAATCAGTGGGAGGTAAATAGATTATTCAAGAAATGATGCTGGGACAATTTGGTTGCCATTTGGAAAAATATAAGGTTAAATATATACTCTACATAGTACAACCACCAAAAACAAAAATTCCAGATGGAAACAAAATGTAAACCTCAAAAGCAAAACCATGACGGTACTAGAAGGAAATGGGATTAAAAAAATCTTAACAGTGGAGAAGGCTTTCCTAAATATTACACAAAACTCCAAAGCCATAAAAAACAAGATTGATAAACTAAAATACCTTTAAAAAAGAAAAGATCATCACGTTTTTTTTAAAAGCATAAACAAATTCAAACAAAAAACCAGGAATAAATATCTCTAAAGTATATTTCAAAAGGCTAATGTCCTTCATATGCAAAGAGCTTCTCAAATCAATGAAACCAATAACCCAATAGAAAAAAATAGGTAAAGAATACCAACAGAATCAGGCAAAGAGTTCACATAAATGACTACACACATGGCTCTTAATCATAGCAAAAAATGTTCAACCCCATTCACAATAAAATAAAAAATAAAACTCGGGAGATGTGAAAATGACAAAGATCAGAATGTTTGATAACGTGTCCGGCTAAAGGAAAACATGCACTCGTGTACAATTTGCCTGTGGAGTGCAAACTGAACCAACCTCTATAAGACCAATTAGGCAAAGCTTTCAAAATTGAAAGTAGAGATACTCCTTGACTCAATAATGCCACTTCCAGAAACCTCATAGTTGTATTTGCATCTGAGTGAAATGACACAGATCCGAGATAACTGCAGCATTGCTCAAATAGCAAAAGGTTGGAAACAAATGTTCTTCAGTAAGGCACTGATTAAATGAGGAACTACCCAGACATACTAAGTGAAAGAAGCAATTAGTGTGTATAGCACACTACCAGGTATGTAAAATTAAAAAAATGACTACATATACTTGTATATGCCTATGTATGCACCAATAGTCAAGGCATATAATCAATACAAGAAGTAAGCTACATCTGGGAGAAGAACAGAGTGGCTGGGGAATACATGATAAGAAGGGCAATCGTTTTTCACTGTATTCCAATTTTTTAACTTTTGAATTTTATACTATTCAAGAAATCTTATAACGCAAGGCCAAAAAATGCACATTCTTCAGCCTTACACAGGACCTGCAGAATCAGGTTCTCTAGGGAAAGAGTTTTAACAAACACTACACATGATCCTCACGCAAATAGAAGTCTGAGAACCCCTGACAGGGAGCATGATTAGTAATTTACACTTAGCAAAGTAGTAATAGCAACAATGATGTAAGCACTAACGAACACTTATTTTAAAAGGTAAAGCCTAAGACACCACTGCCAACATCTTGCACAAGTTTTTCTGAAAAAAAATTCCTTGGCACAACCACAATGAAGCATTCTTTGTTCTCTCATGTTCAGTTTTAACCACTATCAATTTTGCCGGCTTTCTACACTTTGCAAAATGCTTAACCTTCATCTTTTGTGTCAGGTTAAGGGCCTAACAAGCCTTACTTGGAGTTCCATGTAAGGAAGACAAGTAAATTGCTCAAAATACCTGCAAACTCTTTCCCTTACTTTCCGGGTAACAACTATACCCTACCTTCTGTGTTCCAAAGAAATCTGTCTTTGGAAAAAACACATTTACTAGGTGTCTTCAGTCGAGGCATACCTGTACTACAAATCACAATTACCTATTTCTGAGATGCTGGGGGACAGAGGAAGGACCTAGCCTCAAGACTCAGGCAATGCTAGCTTCTCTTCTGCATTCAGTTTCTTCCCCCTTTAAATCAAGATGAAAAAGACAGTATGATGGAGATATTAAGCATGTGCTTTGGAGCTGCAACACCGGGGTTCATACTCTAGTCGTGCCGCTTGTAACCTCAGGCAAGTTACTTCTCTGTACTTCTGCAGACACATCTGTAAAATGGGGCTAGCACCCCTTTGTTCCCTTGGTATGACCATTACATAAACCGACGTATGTGCAACACTTTGTATAGAAACTGGTACGTCTGTGCTAGGTAAGTATTTACTATTACTATTTCAGACAAGTCTTGGAGTGTTAACAGAATTCACAAAAATAGAGGTAAAATCCGGGAGGGGTGGAGAGATAGGGAGGAAAACTCTCAAGCTAAAGACACAGAAGTCAAACAACAATGAAAAGCTGGTTGTTTCCAAGAAATAAAAAACCAACTACAAGATATCGAAGCAATGGGCCAAGCAAAGCAAAGCTGTTTTTTCCTTGTTCTGCGGCTCAGCTGCCAGACGTTTCCATTTTCCGGTCTGGGTCCGTATCGCTTTTAAGTTTTGTGTATCAGGGGCCCCAGACCAAGTAGGTTTAGCATGAGGGGGTAGGGCAGCACCCCTTACAAAGCCCCTATGTTCATGAATATGACCGGATTCCCACCCTCTGTGGCTTAAGGCAGCAGGCGGATGTGCCCTTCGTACATCAGAACCTGAGGTGGTAGCCCAACTCCACCAGCTTCCCACAGACACACCATCGCCTCGACACAGAATCCGCACGTGGGCCTGTGGGCAGCAGATGCAGACGGGAGGGACCTCTGGGCTGCCACACGGTCTGATTTCTCCATTTTATGGTTGCTGCAGAGACAAGGTCCAGAGAGAGGAAATGACTTGCCCCAGAGTGAAGACACCCCGAGGTGATTATCTTACCACATGGAACCACTGATGAAATAGAAGCCCTTCCACTAATTAAAATATTATTTCATCTCTAATTGCTATATTTAAGCCTTTTTTTTCAACATCCATTCTTTAAAAACAAGCAAAAAAGAAAAAAGCTTCCAAGCAAAGTATCTCTCCTAACTAGAATGGTGTGGTCCGTCAGTCACCTCCCTGGGCCCGTCACGAGCAGGAAGCACCCTGCACACCAGTCATCCTACCAGTTCTCAGGTGCAGCGTCGGAAGATGCCGTACTGGTGGGAGTACTGGTGGGAGCGTGGTCGCTTGCTCTAATGTCTTAACTCAGGGATTCGACGTGTATCTGCCCCATCCTAACTTAGCTCTGTTTAAGTATCAACCATAATTTATTTTTAGGACCCCTATGAACTTATTAGGCTTTCAGCCCTTCTAGTATTTGACATTTGAACCAGCCTCGGACTCCATAGGGTTCTTTTCCTCTGCAGGTCCTACAGGTGGCTCCCACGCGGTCCCACATCCCCCAGTCCCCACCAACCTCCAGGGACCACAGCACAGGGGGCTGCTTTCATTGCAGCTAAAGGTTCGATCACACAAAATCCATCTCGAAGCTTCCAGTAGCCAGAGCTGTAGGTACCAAATTTTTACCACAGACCCTGGATCTAGTCTAGCAAATGTATTGGTACGTTTCTCACTTAAAATAATCAAATTCATTCCAAACAGGATAGGTAACCACTGTTGGCAAGCTGACTTGGTATTTCAAGCCAGAAACAAAATGAATTTTAATTAGCAAGAGCTGCCTTGCACTGAATGATCAATCCTGCTCCCCAGCCTGGCCTCGCCTACACACTATTATTTCCTTCTCAGAGTCTTAGGATCGAAAACTCTGTGGACAATGCCAGTACATAGAACTACCACACTGCCCCAAATCAACCGCCTGGAATCTGGCATAGCCACCTAGGACTTACTGCATTGCCCTCCCAGCAGCTAATCTAATGATCTGAAATTACATTAAATTTCCAAGGACTGGGGAAAACATTTCCCCTAGAGGGAAATGAATGGCTTCCTTTGCTTTCCTGACCCTCCCATAGGCACCAGGAAACACCACATTGACCCCCGGGAGAGACCCCAGACAGAGCCTTCAGTGATAATGTGGCCTAAAATTGACAAATTCTGCAATCCATGGTAATAGGTCTGAGGACTCTTGAAGCTGACATGTACCATCATTTAAACGCAGTCCCTTTTGAGATATGACTTGTTTTTTGTAGGTCACACTCTGGGGGAACAGTCCTAAGATCATGTATTTGGAAGAAATTATATCTAAGTTCTTTATACAATCACAGGTGGCAAAGTTCATGTTGAAAAGCCTACTTTAGGAGAGTTCATGGTGTTAGGACAGGCTACATACAAGCAGCCCCGTTCCCCTCCTTCTTGCCCCTTGTACTTTATGAAAGCTCTTAATTCTTTCCCTTTTGTGTTTTTTTTTTTTTTTTAAAAAGGTACTTTAGCAACATGCTGTCTTGGGTTTGAGAGGAGCAACATCTGAGACCACCCCCAGAAAAAAAGATTATCTGAAAGCCCCAATAAAAAAATTCATTTTCCGGGGTGCCTGGGTGGCTCGGTTGGGCGACTGCCTTCGGCTCAGGTCATGATCCCAGGGATCCGGGATCGAATCCCACATCGGGCTCCCTGCTCAGCAGGAAGCCTGCTTCTACCTCTCTCACTCCCCCTGCTTGTGTTCCCTCTCTGGCTGTGTTTCTGTCAAATAAATAAAATCTTAAAAAATAAATTTCATTTTCCAACCAACGTGTATTAACTCTAACAAAGTCCCAACCCACCAGAGAGCCCTCTGAAGTAATGAGAACCAGTAGAGGAAGAGGAGGAAAAAAAAAATAGGATAACAGTATTCTCAGACTAACCCTATGGTTTTAAAGTCAGCCGAACTCAAGACTAGTGTCTCTCACGCGCTTCCTCCTTCCAACTCTGCCGCCCCCTGGGCTAGGGGGAATCCCTCATTCCACTCACCTCAACCTTGTTCAAAAGGCGTAAGCTGAGCCAAGGGACAGCAGACCCTCACAGACCATACACTTCTAAATACCCCACAGGGAAGAAGGCACTGGAAACACCCACGTGGTTAGAGCTCCTGCCACCGTATCTCGAAGCCAGCACTTAGTGCTTTCTCTGTGTCAACACTGCTCTGGGCCCTTCACACAGATTATCTCATTTAATTCTAAGAGTTATATGCTAACTGGACCAATTTTATGGAGGAGGGAAATGAGAATGGGGGACCTTGCCCAAGGTCACAGAATCTGTGCATGCAGAGCAAGGATCCGAAGCCTGGCAGTCTGACTCGACACTGTTCTAGTCCACCGTATGGTATCAGGGCACGTGTGGGACTCAGCGACTTCCCCAGACACATACACGCCCCCCTGCCCCAGTTTGGAGTCTTACTTGCACGACTGCCCACCACAAAAAGCAAGCCTCCCCCCCGCCCCCAGTTGGAAGACGCAACACAGAATGATATAATCAGTGCACGGAAGTAGTAAAACACGTCCCACACTTCAGAAGCCAAAATGAAATGCCAGTCTCCTGGTTTTCTGAAATCCAGAGACTGTTCAGATCATGTCCTACCTTCTGGTGAGTGTTAAGGACCTCAACCTCAGACGAGCTGGGAGACATGCTGGCACTTTTGCAAAAGGAGGAACTAGAAGGGAAAATAGTTCTGTTTCTGGGTCTTTCAGAGTATTTTTCATTCAGAGGGAGAGAGACTCTGGACTCCCACTGTTTTCAAGGATTAGTCCTACATAGAATACTTAAAATCTCAGACACTATCATGGGTCCTTTTCACTGGAAAAAATTCATCCCCAACGCGAACTGAAGATGGTAACTAGCCTCATGTGCCAACTTCAAATAAACCAAGGCAGAAAGCAGCTCCAAAAGGGCAATTTGTTGAAAGGAAAAGCCGAAAAGCAACTTGCGAACATCACATGCACTTGTTTTATGTGAGCATCTCTAACCATATTCAGCAGCCAAATGAAACTAAAAGGGAAGGAACTCACTGTACAGAAGACAAAACATTACCCTTTTTATTTTTAAAACTTTGGTGAAATAGGTTTCCATAGGATATCCCATTTTTTAAAAAAATTAATGTAAACCAACCTGCCTGTGGGTCAGTCACACTCTAGACTTCATCGTAGTGTGTACAGATGCCTAGAATATTTACAAATGTTACTGTTAGGTAGTAAAGTTTTGTTGCAATTTTTCCAGCACGTATTCCACAGTAAAATAAAGAGGGGATACCGGTGTTCTTGTATAAAAATTCTTAACAGATGGATAAAGGCAATTTTCCTGAGAGAAGATTTGTTCTTGAAATATTTTTTCTTTCACAATTGGAAATATAGAAATGGGACGCGGTTGTAAAAGAAGTATAAGAATGTCTAAGTCAACATTTTTTTCTTTTAAATTATTTAAGTACCATTAAGTTAAAATGTTTACATTCATTATAAAAAATGTTGTTAAATCTTATGCAAATGATTTAACACTGATTGCTGCAACGCAAATTGCACTTTTTAAAAAAATTATTGTTTACATGGAAGAAAAATATCTTGTTTGCTACCCTGTTTACAAATCCCGACTGACTTGAGATCAGTCACACGATATGCACTTCGAGAAACGTCAGTCACAGCGTACGTTACAGTTACAATCCAGTCTTGCAAACTGAGTCCTAGTTTTGACTCAGCCTCCAGGTGTGTACCAAATGGCCTCAAATGGTCTTCTCCATGAAAGCAGGTGAAATTCAGGTGTGGAAAAGGTACGAAGAAATTCTGGAACAACCAAAACCGATCAGAAGAAGCACATAATTTGGGCAATACACATAAAACTTTCCGAAAAAAGAATTTTTTCTCTCTCTCAATTATTCCTTCGCCGGCAAGGCCCCGGTCCTAGTCCCGGTTTCTGGAAGTGGCACGGCATTTATCGCATCTCCTGGCAGGCCCAGAGGCAGGCAGGCTGGCTGAAGGGGCTGTGGCCAGGGATGAGGCGACATTGCTGTGGGGGCTGCCCCGGTCCTTCCCTAGAAGCTGTCTTTTCTCTGGCTCTTCAGAGACAGGGGGCAGGGCGGTAAGGCAGAGCAGGCCTCTTGGGAAATACATCTCTTTCAAAATAAAGGCACGGAAATCACGCATCAGAGGAATGTTCCATCAGCATACTCGCCCCGGTGTGGCCGCTGAACAAAATCCCCACAGGCCATGCGCCCCTCTGCTCCCGGGCGGTGGGCTCAGGCCAGGGCGAGGGCGCACCAGGAATCCTGTCTCACCGAGGACGTGACTTCGGCTGGCGAGGCCAGGCTAACGCCTATGTACAACCCATCTTGACCTGAGTACTTGAGCTCGCTGTTCTCGGGGTTAGTGCTCTCTCCCGCGCCAGACATCACTGAGGCGCCCGCCTGGTGGAAGACAGGGGCAGAGAGGGAAGAGAGAAGGGAGAAGACAGTTATCCATCCATCTGCCAGGCGGCACTCTCCTGCAAGGAAAACACGGGGGGACAAAGGAGATGGGCAGTGGGGCCAGCGGGAGGATCGTCGCCTGCCATACTGCACGGTGTCATTAGCCTCAGCCTGGCAGTGTAGACACTTAGCGGCATTCTCCAGCGGCAATCGCCCCAGGTAAGACGCATGGTGGGACACAGGCAGAGGCCTATTTGTAAAGAAGGGTCAGCAAAGCACGCCACCTAGGGAAACAGGTCTTCATGATGCCCACACAATCTACTGGCTTCCACAGAAAACACAGCGCACAACACACACACACACACACACACACACACACACACACAACACACCACACACCCCAGAGCCACCACCTTAGTTAGCACTTATGCCGAAATCTGAAATGGAAAGCTACACAGCTCAGCAAGGCCTACTGAAGGAATTTTTGAGCACCAACTTCATGGAAAATTAACTCATGCGTACAGCCGTTAGTATCTATCGCATTTACCTTTAATTCTTTGCAAGGAGAACAGGCCATTTTGAAAGCCGAGCACATTATAAAGAAAATGCTAACTAACATCCAGTATCTTGTCATGGTTGTGGCAATGATTTGTTGAAGCAATGCGATCTTGTTTCATAAATAGAAAACATGATATAACTTAGTAGGATCAAATGAAAGTAAACTAAAATCATGTTTAGACTACAATTTGAGATTGAGTCCCATATCTGGCTCCCTGCTCAGCAGGGTACCTGCTTCTCCCCTTCCTTTCTGACCCAGAACCTCACCTGAAGTCAGACAGACCCTCAGTGAGGCTCACTGTGAAACTCACGGCCGAAGCAAGCTCAAAAGAACTGTGAGACATGAAGAGGGGGCCTTGCCAGGCCAAGTCTGAGACAAACACTCTTGCACTCTGCCTCCCCCACCCCGGGGGATGGGTGTTGGTGGGTACAGCACCTCCCATCAGTCAATAGACCAATGCCACTTCCATGATTTGGACAAAAGGATCCTGAAACCTGCAAGGCCAGCACCTGGGGAAACTGAGGGAAGGAGACATGAGCCCTCTGTGTCATCTCTGCAACTTCTCTAAAAACCCAAATAATTCCAAAAGAAAAAAAATTTTATTAAAAAATAAAAAAACAGGGATGCCTGGGTGGCTCAGTCAGTTAAGCGTCTGCCTTTGGCTCAGGTCTGTGATCCCAGTGTCCTGGGTAGAGTCCTGCATCAGGCTCCCTGCTCAGTGGGAGTCTGTCTCTCCCCACTGCTTGGGCTCTGTCTCTTGATAGGTAAATCCTTCTTTTAAAATAAATAAAAGTTAAAGATCACAAAAATAAAAATCTAGCCATGATTCCACACTTAAATCATGTCTTCTTCCCCTAAAAAAAATACTCCGAAGTCTATTATTTCTTCCTTTCAGGGTTTTATCCCTGGCTATTTGCTTTTGGACACAGGCAGAATGTTTTGTGTTTTTCAAAAACATCCCTTTGTCTGGTTGAGCTGATGTGACATCGACTTCAGAGAATCACTGGGGACCAGACACTGGCTGACTCAACACAAGGTCTGCAGAGCTCCTTCGGCTCCACTCGTGGGCCTGGAGGTCAATGTGGAACTAAACATCTGGTTTTCCCTTTCATCCTCATGATAACTGCATGAGGCTGGAAAGGAGGGCTCCAGGAGGTCTGGCCATGGGAATTCCTAACTGCCCATCCCAACTTCCCAATTCCACCCCCCACAAGTAACCCAATCCTTCCCTTCCCTAGCAACAATGAGGGTTTGTGAAAAATCCAGCCACAACAGTACCACCACACTCCAACTGTTCTTTTTAACATGAGATAAACTCGAAATGGATGAAAGACCTCAACGTGAGGCAGGAATCAAAATCCTAGAGGAGAACATAAGTAGTAACTCCTTTGACATCAGCCACAGCAACTTCTTTCAAGACACATCTCCAAAGGCAAAGGAGACAAAAGCCAAAATTAACTTTGGGGACTTCATCAAAATAAAACTTCTGCACAGCAAAGGAAACAGCCAACAAAACAAAGAGGCAACCCACAGAATGGGAGAGGATATTTGCAAATGACACTACAGACAAAGGGCTGATATCCAAGATCTATAAAGAACTCCTCAAACTCAAAAAACAAAAAAAAAAAGATGATCACATCAAAAAATGGGCAGGAGACATGAACCAACACTTCTCCATGGAAGACATACAAATGGCTGGACACATGAAAAAATGTTCATCATTAGCTATCAGGGAAATTCCAATCAAAACCACACTGAGATACCACCTTACACCAGTCAGAATGGCCAAAATTAACAAGACAGGAAACAACAAGTGTTGGAGAGGCTGTGGAGAAAGGGGAACCCTCTTACACTATTGGTGGGAATGCAGGTTGGTGCAGCCGCTTTGGAAAAGTGTGGAGATACTTAAAAAATTAAAAATAGAGCTACCACATGACCCTGCAATTTCACTACTGGTTATTTACCCCAAAGACACAGAGGTAGGGAAAAGGGCAACCATATGTGCCCCAATGTTCATAGCAGCAACAGCCATGATCGCCAAACTGTGGAAAGGGCCAAGGTGCCCTTCAACAGATGAATGGATAAAGAAGAAGTGTACATATATACAATGGAATATTATGCCTCCATCAGAAAGGATGAAAACCCAACTTTTGTAGTGGACAGGACTGAAGGATATTATGCTGAGTGAAATAAGCCAAGCAGAGAAAGTCAAGTATCATACAGTTTCACTTACTTGTGGAACACAGGGCATAACATGGAGGACAGTGGGAGAAAGAAAGGAAATGTGAACTGGGATAAGTCAGAGAGAGATAGATGAAGCATGAGAGACTTTGGACTCTGAGAAACAAACTGAAGATTTTGAAAGGAGGGGGGAGGTAGGTGAGCCTGGTGGTGGTTATTGAGGGCACAAATTGCATGGAGCACTGGGTGTGGGGCATAAACAATGAATCTTAGAACACTGAAAAACTGTATTATTATTTTTAAAAAACCCAAAAAACCATGAGACTTAAAAATGAGGGCTTTGGGTGCATAAGAACGCAAATTTCATTAAGTCATTAAGATACCTGAAACTTAAAACAGGTTTTGGAATGGCTGAAATAATCCTGTCAAACACACCAAAGCAAATCATTGGTTACCCATAAATATGGTATTCACATTAGCCACTAATTTCAGGAACTGCACCATGAGCAAACTCAACATGGACCCAGATTTATCCCCCAAAGAAATAAGTGAAAGAGTGATATTCAGTTACAAAAGCACTCATTTGAGGAAGGAGCTACTGCACAATAAGAGTGAGTGCAATCATAAATGATTTATGTCACATCCAATCTCATACTGATCTACCTAATCCCAGAAAAAGCCAGGTGCATTTATCTGACTAAATCTGACTTCACCATAGCAAGTGTGAAACAAAGAGGTACCTGGACTGGCCCAGGAAGCAGCCCACCTCACCTGGCTGGACATGCTGAAACAGCAAAGGGGGTCAGTCAGAGGAACATTCGCAAGGTGCTTAGGAGAGCCAGACACCAGGACCATGAGCCCCAAAGAGACAGTCGCACCCTGCCTGGACAAGCTCCCAGGCCACGTACACACTTGAAAGTAGTAACAATCAACTGCCTATCATGAATGACAAATGAGTGGCTGAGACATGGGGGTGGGGCAATAGATCAAAAGGAATCAGAGGGGAAGGATTCCTGGGGATGGGCCACATGGAGCCTGCAACAGTGGGAACCCGTGTGGGTGAGCTTCCAAGCACTACCCTGGTTCAGCCATCTGTACGGCCTCCTCCTGGGTAGAACTGCCTTCACATCAGGTAGGGCTGTGATGATTCAGTGCTCCTGAAAGATCAGTGTGATGCCTTGCAGTGCACGCAGGACATACCACAGGCCTTCTGGAACAGAAGGATAAATGAAGGAGGCAAGGAAGACCATGGGGAGTAGACTAGAAGGCCAGAAATAAAACTTTCTATGCCTTGGAGGAGTTCCTCACCTAGAAAATGGTTTTTGTTTTTTTGTTTTTTTTTTTTAATATATCATTTATTTTAGGGAGACAGAAAGAACGGGCGGGAAGAGAAGCAGAGGGAGAAGGACAAGCTGACTCTGTGCTGAGCACAGAGCCCAAAGCAGGGCTAGAGCCCAGGACCCTGAGATCATGACCTGAGCCAAAATCACAGCCACATAACTACCTCAGCCACCCAGGCACCCCTAGGAAACGGAAATGAAGAGAGGCACCTGTGTCCTGAGGTGATCGCAAGAATTAAATTCGTTACCACGCATAAAGCATTTCCAAGAGTATCTGACAAGAGGAAGAATGGACGATACAAGTATACAATACTATTAGTATTTTATTATTCTTGTTAAGGAGCATAGACCTAATTTAATCTCAAGTCTGCCCTTCACCAGATGAGTTACCACCATCACTTAGTGGGAGCAGAAGGGGAATTCATTCAGAGCTAAGTGAAAACCACCCACCTCAGCAATGACCTTCTTCTGTTACTGACAACTCTTGAGAAAAAATATAGTAAGCTGCTCTTCAAAAGGTTCATAGGCCCTCTTCAATTAAATTACACTGAAGAAATCCTAATACCTTGAACATTATTAACACTTGAACATTAATTCCAAAAGCTACCAACTCAAATACCTGTTGTCTTCGTTGTTCAAAATTACTATGCTATATGGCAGACTGTGACTCCTGCATCAGAGGGTAGGCAAACCCCAACTTACATGAGTGACTCATCAGCTCATCTGAAATCAAAAGCAACATCTGACTTTCTCAGGAATAAATGGAACAAGTGCTTGTGCTAACACTTGAGAACCTTATTTGTACTTGGGGATATGCTATTTAAACATGAAATACTTCAATGTACAGTTTTGTGTATCAATTAGACCTTAATAAAAAATATTTATGTAATAACACATAAGGAGATCATAGTGATGAGATCTGATGAGAACGTGATAACCCTCCCTAGTCCCCCTTCATTCATGGTCAGTAGAACTATATTCTCATATACACCTTGGAAGGCAGTTAGCAAAGCCATCAAGAACTTTATACCCTGGGCGCCTGGGTGGCTCAGTGGGTTAAAGCCTCTAACTTCAACTCAGGTCATGATTTCAGGGTTCTGAGGGAGCCTGCTTTCTCCTCTCTTTCTGCCTGCCTCTCTGCCTGCTTGTGAACTCTGTCAAATAAATAAATAAAATCTTAAACAAAACAAAACAAAAGAGAACTTTATACCCTATTTAGTCTGTAATATCATTTCTGAAAATGTATTTGTAAGGAAAAAATTCGAAAGAATGGAAAGGCTCCACAGGGAAGACATCCATTGCAGGGTAACTTATAACAGTGGATGGACACCATGGAAATAATCTAATACCTAATAATATGGAATGGTTTGGAAATCAAGGTTTCAATGAACTGTTATGTAATTATTAAAAATAGTTCAGATCACATAGCAAAAAACCTGTAATGCAATGTTAACTAAAAAACAGCAGGATATAAATTGTCATCATTACAATTTATGCACACACGAAAGTATTTCAAGGGAACCAGGCAGAGTGTGGGGGCAGAGGACCATCTATTAGTCATCAGTACCTTCCTTTGAATTATTTTAACTGAATGGTGTAGTGCAGTCTAACTTTGGGGAAGGTAGGGAACGTTAGGACCAGATATACAAGCACTTAAGGGAGGAGCCAGGCTAGAAAGTGTCATAAAGTAGCAAGAAAAATAGGGAGGACTCTGAGTGGAGGCACTAAGTGAGAGAAGGGAGGACCAGAAGAATGGGCCCCCATGCACCCCTCCCCCCAAAGTCACCTCCATCCGTGCCACCTGCCACTGGCTGGAACCTGGCTGAGGGGAAACGTAAGTTCCAGGTATGTTAAAACACCGAATACACTACAATGGGTACATCCATGTAATCTGAGCTTGAGACTGGTATTCTAACTATTTAGGAAATCTAGAATTGGCACAACTCTCCTTAAGGAACCTGGCTTGTCACAGCTCTTTGATGATGTCCAAGAATTACCTATCAAGAATCAGTACAGGAGCACCTGGGTGGCTCAGTCGTTAAGTATCTGCCTTCAGCTCAGGTCATGATCCCAGGATCCTGGGATAGAGCCCGCATTGGGCTCCCTGCTCAGCGGGAAGCCTGCTTCTCTCTCACTCCCTTTGCTTGTGTTCCCTCTCTCGCTGTGTCTGTCAAATAAGTAAGTAAAATCTTTAAAAAAATCATCACAACTTGGGGGGAAAAAATGAGAGAAAACTTACGATCCTGGACCCAGTACACACACAGAATATAAGCATAAATTGATAATGTTTTCCCCCATCTCGTTAAACCCTTGAAAGGACTTTAGTTCAGATTGCAGGCATCTGAACACAGCAAAAGTAGGCACTTCACTAACCCCACCAGTGTTCCTAACAGGTGCTCTGAGAGGAGCATTTCAGAATGCTGAACCATCCTTCCTTTTCTTCGTGGGCAGCTAATGCAGGCTGAGTTCCTAGCTCTTTCTCTGATCAAAGCGCATTATGAGGGTGGGGCAGAAATCTGTTGTTTCCATTCAAGGCTTATCTGCCCTCCACCCTCCCACAGACAACTGAAAATGGAGGTACTTCCTGTTGAAAGAATGTGTTATCAGCTCCAGTCTCAGCCAGGGCTCAGCACTGAACTCAGGCCAGGTTAGGTAGGAGACCAGGCTGAATGGCTAGGCTGACTCTCCCTCTTCAATGACTCCAGGACAACCGAGGTTTCTGAGAGGCCGCCACATGGAAAATGTCACTAGCCTGTGAAGTAGCACAATTTCATTTTTAGATCACATGAATTTTTTTCTTTTCCCGTGAGAACGACTTTTGGACATATATCTCAAAAGTCAAGGATTTTTTTTTTTTTACAGATTTTTACTTATTTGCGAGAGAGAAGAGAATGAGAGCGAGCACACAAGCAGGCAGAGATGTAGTATCTCCACTGAGCAGGAAGCCCAACATGGGGCTTGATCCCAGAACCCTGGGATTATGACCTGAGCCAAAGGCAGCTGCTTAACTGACTGAGCCACCCAGGCGTCCCTTGAAAAGTCAAGGATTTCTAATACGATAAACTCCTGGAGTCAGTGCCCAGCAGCGTCTGGCTCATAGTGGGCTCACCAACACTATCTGTTCTCTTTAAAATTTTCCACTACCTCACATTTCCCACAGGCAGGCCCAGAGACAGCTCCTAAGTCATCTCAGAGGGAAGGAAACCCTTAGACAACACAGCCATTCCAGAAAAACAGGGGTTCTCTAGTTTGTGAATTACAAACATCAATTTCATCTTTGAGGAATGAAACCAAAAGGAGTTAACTGGGATGTGTTCAGTCCTCAGGTTATAATCTCTCTTAAGGGAGCCCTGAGGTGACGATACAACACAGCACCCCAGGCAGGTTGAGGTGAGTGTGTGATCATCCCCAGAGCTTAAGACTTTGATGATGATCACGGTGCCTTCTTAGCTCGAATTCAGACCGTCTATTTCCCTGGCCCCTGATTTGTCCTTCCTACACATCTAAGTAAGCTTGTGGTTATGGCTTTTTCTTGTGTGAAGGGAATCCAGCCATCCCTCACTGCCAATGTGCTCTTCTCTGCTTTTGTAACCTCTAGGTTAGGATCAAGGGCTTTATAGCAGACTGCCTCAAAAAAAAGGTAACGACTATATGTAAATGCCAACAAAGAATAAGTAAGTTTCACTTGAAAAACTATACTTCAGTTTGGAGGGAGACACAGAAGTGACTCACTAGGAGTTTAGGAAGTGGCTCAAGAAGATACATAGACAAGGGTTCTGTTTCCATCAGGACCCATAAAAATCGTCAATCACAACAAAACCCTTTAGGTCTCCCATTAACAATTCCATGAGAAAGAATATAAGCACATTCTCTCATAAGGAGGAGAGTCACCGTCCCTGCAGCCAATGGCACCTTACTCAGTTTTTAACAGAATATTTAAAAATTTTTTTTGTAATTTAATAAGCAAATTCTTTCATGGCAAGCTCATTGGCTCTCCCCTTGGGCCCTTTCATCCTCTCTGGGCCTGAGTAGGCCAGGTTCCATCCATACCCCGGATGCTTTTCTTTTTAAAAAATTTTTTTTTAATTTATTTGACAGAGAGAGATCACAAGTAGGCAGAGAGGCAGGCAGAGAGAGAGGAGGAAGCAGGCTCCCTGCTGAGCAGAGAGCCCGATGATGCATGGGCCTCAATCCCAGCACCCTGAGATCACAACCTGAGCCAAAGGCAGAGGCTTTACCCCACTGAGCCACCCAGGTGCCTGATGCTGCCCTTTTTAAGGGAAGAACAATCCTATGCACACAATCTACCCTAGGAAAAGGAAGATTGTTTTATACATCAGTACACATTTGAACAGCAGGCTTGTCATGGTGAAGAAAGGTATAGCCCAAAGTTCAAGTGCCCTTGGACTAACAGTAAAATGCTAATTACAGGGGCACCAGAGTGGCTCAGTTGGTTAAATGTCTTTGGTTCCAGTCATGCATAATGGTCTCAGGGTCCTGGGATGGAGACCAGCATTGGGCTCTCTGCTCAGTCAGGAAGGAGCTTCCTTTTCCGTCTCCCTCTGCTCCCTCCCCACCCCCGCCACTCCTGCTCTAATTAATTGATCAATTAAATAAATAATAAAATAAAATCTCTTTTAAAATGCTGATTACAAACATAAATGGTAGGGCAGGAGGGCTTGTCCCATGACTTGAAGTCACTGGCATTCTAAAGAGAAAAGTTTCTCTTCCAAAATGAATCAAAACGGATGACCCTATTCTAGCCAAAGTCCTAAAGGATCCTGAGGCAAGATTTAAAACCTGGTGAATTATGATCTTTTTTTTTTTTGAATTATGATCTTTTATAACAAAACTGGCTTTTCAAATTGGGTATCTTAATCTCACCATTTCAATCGGAGAAAGCAGACCATGGTCCAAGAACCAAGCAGCATTTACAAGAAAGCTTTATGAAAGTACTAAGTGTCACAAGAAATGAAAAATTGTGTCTATCAGAAAAATAAAAATATTTGAAACATGGTTACTTTAGGGGCACCTGGGTGGCTCAGTCTGTTAAGCCTTCAGCTCAGGTTGCGATCTCATGATCTCGGGGTCCTGGGATTGAGCCCCATGTCCTATTGGGCTCCCAGCCTAATGCAGAGTCTGCTTCTCCCTCTGCCCCTCCCCATCCCACACACTCCTCTGTGCTCTCAAATAAATAAAATCTTAAAAAACAACAGCAAAAAAACCCCCACAAAACCCATGGTTACTTTGTCAATGCAGTAGGTCTACATCTCTGAATTTCCCCCATCAGAAAAATAAGGATTTCTTTGTAACATCTTGCAGTGGGAAAAAGAAGATGCCATGTAAATAAAGCACATCACTATTAACTTCCAAGATTAATATATTTAAATATTGCTATTCTCCTTGAGCTTCAAAGAGGTCTGCAGGCATCTCCCACTTAGGCTCCACAATGCTCTTAAGGACCAGATGGTAGGAATTACTTTTTCCTTTTAGGAGGAGGGAGAAAACAGAGGCTTTACAAACCTTGGCAGCTTACTAGTCACACGTAGAGCTGCAGCTAGTGCCTGGATGCCTGAATTTGTTTCCTTCCAGCTGCTAGCTAATCTGTGAACCCCCAGAAGAAACTTTGGACCCTACGGAGGGTTCACCAAGAATCCAACAAATAAGCTTCATCAGAACTTTACATTGAAAAGTATGTGTGCTTTGTAAGATAAAAAATAGGATTCCTGAGTGTGTACCCCAGCTCTGGTGAAAAAACCATGCCATGTTAACAATGGAAACAGCAGCATGGCAGTAAATTTAAGTATCATCAGATACTGACTTAGGACTGTTTACTCATAAGCCTCCAACAGGACACGGAAATCAATACCTGCCGTTTATTTGTTCAAGTCTTTCTTAAAACCGGAGGTCAACAGAATCATCTGTTTGCCGTTGGCCCCACACATTCCAAGTGCTAGGTCTGGTGCAACAGGTAGCCGAATTATGAATTATCGCATATAACAACACCTGTCTTTGGAGATGCTCTTATTTAAAATCATTAAAACTTCAGAAAAAATTAACAGGTAGATCTCAACAGGAGCAAAACTAAGAGACTGTGTTTAATTCATATCCATTAGATCTTCATATTGCTAGTAATTCTTTTGGCAGACACCCATGAAATGCATAATAAATTACTTTTGTTCCAGTAAAGGAATTCATTTTCTTCGAAGATTCATTTAGCAATAACATTTCAGAGCATCCTAAGCCAGGATTTCTTAAATTTGGCCATGTTTTCCCGTAACATTATTTCATGTTTTGTGACAATTTGTATATTCTTACAGAGGCAGGGTGGAAAAAAACTGCAAAGAATCTGTAATCTACAGAGAAACACTGTGTTCTGAGATGAAGCCTTGAGAAGGCACATGAGAGCCTGCCCACATTTCTTCTTTACCTAGCATTCAGGCTTTCAGATTGTGATAATGAGTCACTTATTAAATAAACCACAGTCCTGTGATAAATTGGGTGGCTCTATATTATAATCTATTTAAAGGACGATGCTGTCATGCTGACTCCTAATACATAAAGGTATCAGATATTAACGTAGTGAAATGCATCTCGTAACTCTTCCTCCTCACTACCCTCCCCATCACACAGGCATACGCGTGCACACACATGCGTGCACACACACGCACACGCACACTTGCGCACACAAGACAAAAGGGAGGGGAGGTCTAGAAAAGGCCTTGAGATCAAAATGAAAGTATGCGAACTCCACACGCGTCCATGTTCCCTGCCAGGATGGCGTGTGACTTCTCAGCAAAGGCCAGTGTGGTCAGACAGGAACGTGAGTTATTAGAAGGAACTGAAAGAAGAAAGGGAGCCTGGCACGTAGGGAGGGTGAAGATAAAATGCCAACAAAATATTTACGTTCATGGCTTGTATTGAGCAGCAAGTGGGATATTAATAACTGCGATGATTGGTCAACTCCCAGGGAGTGGTAACAGCCCTGGGAGGGGGAGGCAGGAGACGTCGCTCCCAGCCCCGGCTTCAACACCGGCTTCAACACCGGCTGGTTTTGTGACCTTCTGGAGTCACTCTGGATCCTGGCTTATAAATGAGGCAATAATAAAACCTAACTGCAGCACTCTCACAGACACTGAGAGGAGATTAATGACTTTTTAACTCTTTTTATTCATTTAGAAGAGAGTATCATGGGCCATAAATTCTGCAGGGAAATGGGACACTTGCCTACTAAATGCTTTTTCAATGATTTCACAAAAACTAACTGAAGGCAAATTGAACCTTCTAAATAGTTCCAACTAAATTGGCACTCATGGTTATTACATTAAAATCACACCATCAAAAAAATGTTAGTGCTACAACCTTGTTTTGTTATTGTAAAAACAGCCTTTTTAATAATATTAGGTACACATCAGCGACACTAAATTTCACTACCCGTTATCCTTTTATTATCCAATTAACACAGTCTTAGTGCTGTAACACAATTTATTTAGAGATACATGAAAATTTGTACAGTGTGCCTTATATATTTGGTTATAAAAAAGTCACTTCTCTGGAATAATTTTCCCACCTGTTTCCCGCCTGCAGGATGATTTTTCATGCTCAAATTACTAATGAAAATTAGCCGGATTTAAGAAAATATTATTTCTTCTCTCTGAAGAGTTCAGTATCATTTATCACGTCTTATTCTTGTATGCCATACTAATATACATGTTAATTAATAACTTAAATTAGGAAATAATTAAAAAGTTAAAAAAAATCTAGTATGCCATAATGGTAACACTGACTGAGAGAACGGAGTCCAAATCCTGCCTGATATGTACATATCCTTGGGCCTGCTACTTTGACCTGCGTCTCACTCCCCCACTCCCTGAATCGAAAATGGAAATGTACTACCACAGGTAGAGTGACAATTATGAATACAAGAGACAACGTACACAAAACACCAGACACATGGGGCGCCTGGATGGCTCAGTCGTTACGCATCTGTCTTCGGCTCAGGTCATGATCCCAGGGTCCTGGGATCAAGCCCCATATCAGGCTCCCTACTTGGCAGGAAGCCTGCTTCTCCCTCTCCCACTCCCCCTGCTTCTGTTCCCTCTCTCGCGGTGTCTTTCTCTGTCAAATAAATAAAATATTTAAAAAATATAAAAATATAAAAAGAACACCTGACACATAAGAAGTACTTGACAGAAGCAGGTTTCTGCTTTCCTATGCCTCGTATCTTAGAAATAATAAAGTATGGAAAAGGGAGAGATCTTCTCAAGAGCAGGAGTACAGCGGTAAAATGCAAGACTAACAGTAATAAAATGCTCTGCTCTTGGGCAACATGGAGGGTCCTAGGAAACACTAAACTTAAGAGATGAGCAATCAATTTTTTTTTGTCCCCTTTCAGAAGCCTCCTCAGTCAGAACTGCTCTGCAGCCTCTGCCTTCGGCTCAGGTCATGATCTCAGGGTCCTGGGATCGAGGCCCATGTCAAGCTCTCTGCTCAGCAGGGAGCCTGCTTCCTCCTCCTCTCTCTGCCTGCCTCTCTGCCTACTTGTGATCTCTCTGTCAAATAAATAAATAAAATCTTCAAAAAAAAATCTTTAAAAGAACTGCTCTGCAGAATCAAGTTTCTCTGAAAACAGCTCTTCCTGTGTATGCAAGTCTTTCACAAATGCATCTTTCAGCTACCTAACTAGTGTAGGAATAATTAATGACAGGAATTATTATGCCATAGTGAATCCAGTGTAATCCAATCACTTGAAGAAAAGACAGTGGAGTCTGATTTGCTAATATGGGAAGTAAGCTATGTGACTATGAAGTGATGTTTCCCAATTTTCAGCACAGAATGCAAACATTAGCACATAAAATCTATGAAAATTAACCTACAAAGTACCTAGCCTTCCTTTAGAAAGCCGCCTGAGGACAGGGCACCCAGGTTCCCTAGAAGCAAGCACTCGGGGTGCCGTTCTTTCAAACCACATACAGCCCAAGATTTAGCACCACACAGCTCAGAGGCAGTGTTTCTTATAACCAGGTCATTGAATACAGTTATCACCAAGGAAGGATGGCAGTCAGGAAACCAGTCTATAGGCACACAGCATCCCAGAGGAACGAATGCAGCAGAAATGAAGACACACCTATTTAGTATGAAGAAAACGTGCAAGTGGCAGTTAAGGATTCCCCCCCCACCACCCGCCCCACCAAAGGGGTGGAAGCAGCCAGTGTCAAATTTGAGATGAGGTCCTTGTCTCAGTCTGAAGATATCTGCCTCTCTTTGTGGAAGTTGTCTGTTACTAGCAATGAACCACAAAGGCACAGAGACATTTCCTATCACCGACACACCATGCCTGTATGTCTCCATTTAGAAAAAAGACTCGTCAGGCAGCTAGCCCAAACCACCTTGCCCTGAGAAGCCATGGGCACAGAGGAGCCAGGATGCCAGGCCTACAGATTATGCCAGGCCAGTGCGGGCCACCAGCTCTGACAGGGGGAGTCCTTTCCTTATGAGGAGAAATCCTGCTTGTAAAATGTACAGGCAGGGCATGCTAGCATTTATTTACATCAATTATCAAAATACGAAAAATGCTTGCATTCTGGGACTCTAGCGTAGAGAGACCCGTTTGTCACCACAGATGGGGATTAGACGAAGTCCATCATTTAGAAATGAAGGCACTTTGGGCCTCACATAGGCTGCCTTTATATTGATTTGAGCCAGTTTCAAAGGCATGCCCTTCCACTTACCACCCAGTCTCACGTCCTATCCTTTGGCTCCCCACCCTACGCTCCAGCAACACTAGACACTAACAACTTCATCCTCCGAGTATAGATGCAATGTCCACGCTCTTCTTCCTGGACAGTTCCAGCCCAGCATTTCCTTTGTTCTGCAAAAATCCTACTCCACTAGTTCAAATGCGCTCTGTGAAGCCATTTCCAACTCCGAGGTAGGCATTAACCCCTCCCTGCTTTCAACTCCTACCCCAAGGTGTCCCTCATTTAAGGCATTTCCACATCTGACCCGTAGTCAGCTCTGTCTACCCTTGCTCCCCACCCCAACACGTTATCAACAATTTGAGGTCTCGTACCTCGTTGCTTCACTCAAGTGTAAAAACGGCACAGTACTTTCTAAATTGAGCAATAACCATAAAGCAAGGATTAGTCTCAGAGTTCATCTCCATTTATCCCAACATTCTATCTTTAATGATTGACTTCAATATTACAGTTGCAGTTTTAATATAAACTTAAGTAGCTTTTAACTTTTTAGAGTCATTATTTACAGAACTATTTTTAGGCAGGCAAATACCTTCAGTGATTTCTTATTCTCAGACATTACATCTTACTGCTAATTTCATCCCCAAATTAATTCTTCGTATCATAAAGGAAATTAAGAGAAATACCTTTTATCTGTAAAATTTGGGGACTGAACTATACAACATGTATGTAAGTTTATATATCTATGTAGTATATAATATATACATCTATTTCACATACAGGATATGTATTTACATACATGTAAAGAATTCTCTCCAGTTTTACTAATTTTTAATTACAAATCCTAAGAGGGAAAGAAATTTATAGATTATTAAATCTTCCTTGGAAAATAAATTTAATTTGGGAATTGCTAAAATAGAACATGTTCCCATATTTCCCTCTGAAATAGTAACAAAAACAAATCTATAAAATGTAATTTAGTCAATAAATGAATTCAGTAGAAGATTTCAATATTCTTACAATCTACCAGAGAATATAAATGCCAAAGGAAGTGTTATTTAAGTCAATCAAATACGAATTTTTCAGTAAACCTCTATGTTTTAAGAAAAATCTTTCATATCAAGACTTTTCTTGGAAAATGTATTTTTAGTGCAAAAGGCACAAAAATTAGTCAACTATCAAAATTTAAGTTTAATAGATTTCTTAAAAAACACAAGAATCTGAAAGGAAGAAGACAGGGGCTATTTTAATACAAGGCTGCGTGGCTGTCAGCCTTCCCAATCTCACTCAGAGAGGAAACACACTGCCGTCCATCTCCAACACACACCACACAGAAAACCTACAAAGAGAAACGGAGTCATAAAAAAGAGAGAGAGAGAGATAGAAACTGTGTCATAAGGCAGCCAAGTCAGCAACCTGATGACCATCAGGAGGAAATGTCTTTTCCAAGAGGTCTAAGTTAAAACACAAATTAGCAAGAAGTACAGAAAGCTAAGACACTGTAGCTTTATCATACGAATAAGGGAATACATGAGGCCTCAGAGCACCACAAAAAATATTCTCTGTGGCCCTGAGACACTTGTCCAGCCTTTGCTCACACAATCGACAACTACCCTCCCTCCAGAACACTCAACTCCTGCCAGGCTAGCTCAGGAATCAGCCATGGGAACCTGGTGCCCCCACATGCAGGACAGGGCAGAACACCAGGATTTAAGGGAGCCTGCTGGGACGGCCTACTGACCATCTCCTAGGCTGCTTTCTTGGGGGAGAGTTAAAAGAACAGCAGGTCTACCGCAGACGGCTGAAACCATCTTTGACTTCCCTGCTGTTACAGTCATTAAGGAAGATGGCAAAGCAGTTACGTTGCCCCTTACATCATCTGCCACCCCCTTCCTGTCTTCCACTGGGGGCGTGCCTAAGATCAGCCTTTGTTTTATAGCTCCGATGACCATCCATATGCAAGTGATAACCCTGAACTACAAACTTCCACATCAGCCACAGGAGCCACTGGAGAGCAATGGGATGGGCCCATCAGAGGCGGCGGCTTAAATGCTGAGCCAACCAGGGTGCTGTGTACTGTGTACCAGGCACAACCTTGGCGTGCGGATGGAACTTTCCTCACCTTCAGCACTTCCCCAAACCCTATGATCATCCAGTCACATCAGCTGCCCTCCAACACTAAACACTGTGACCAAAATGGGAAAATCAGCACAGCCACCTTTCACAAAATGCTGCTGCCAGCTGCTCAGATAGCTCCCCCAGCAAAGTCCCCCTCACAGCTCCTCAGCAGGGGGCGGCACATGCCAAGACTCAAGTCCACCCTGAGAAGGCTCTGAAGGTCCTCAGGGAACACAGGGTACATGCTGGCACTTCTCGGTAGTCAACTGGGGAGACTGCTTGGGTCTATGGCCATTATTCGTGGAGGGGACAGTTTCCAAAGGAAGCCGGCAGACTGGCTTCTTTCTGACATGTGGCTTGGGTTCTCCATGGCACCCCTGTCAATTAGGGGGGCTGTTGGAGACGTCCGTGAGGGACTAAATGGTGAGAGATCCCTGGGGGAGTGGGGTCCCTGAAGGGATGAAGGGAGAGGAGGAGGGCAGGCAATGTGCACCCTTGCCCTGGGAAAAAGTGTCAGGAAGCCTTCAAGGCTGCTTGGGCTCTGCAAACTCACAAAGGCTCACACACACACACACACCCGTGTGGTTGTGGTTGCCAGCTCACACAGCTGCGTAATGGAGTGCTGGGGCTTACAGCAGGAGACATCGCATGAACTGCTCTCAGTCTCCACCATTACTGCTGGGCAGCCTGGCCTCTAGCAAGGAACGGACTGTTCCTCCAAAGGGCAAGGGCCCATGAGCAGTCTCCAGCATGCCAGCTCTCAGCCGAGAGATGCCCAGCGAAGCAGCCGGAGGACGGCCAGCACACCTCCCAAGGCCCATCTTGTAGGCAGGCCACGGCAAGACCTGCGGACTTTTCTACTGCTCCTCCCTCAAGAGGCCGGATCAGCCTAGCAAATGGCCCATTTTGAAATTTCACATCACAAAACCATGAAAGCAAAAGAACACCATACCCCCAAGGTCCATTGTTGGGCAAATACCTGTATTTCTGTGCCATTTATCATTCAAATTTGGCTTTTTCCAGGCTTCAGCTGGCCTTAAACACAAGTGACCTGAAGCTGGCAGCAATCTTCCTTTGGGCTGGAAGAGACCGAGGGCCAAAACCCTGGCTGCACCCCCAGCTCTTTCAAAACCAGGACCTTGTTCTGCCTTGTTCAGCTGATACCGAAGTACTGCTGAGGACTTAGGGCAAATATGGGGTTTTTAAAATAATCTTTATCTTTCATTTCCACATAACTGTTCTATTTACCACCTGAGAATCTTATTAAAATTACACCAAACCCTTCCGCAAAGAAAAAACAAAAAACTAACATCATCTTACACCAGAATTCGCCTTCATAAAGGCTAGAAATGTTCTTTTAGATCTATCTGCAACCAACAACGGAAAGGCTTTTTTGCCTCAAAACTCTGAACAGACTTCTTGGGTCATTAAAGCAAAAGAAAAAGCCCAGAAGAATTTGGTATGGAGGACCAACAGAAATATGAAATTTAATTTTTTTTAATGTTTTCATTTTTCCTTGTTTATTAAGCCTTTCAAAACACGAGGAAAAAAGAAACCAGTTGTCTGGCTCCAAAACCCGGGTCTGAAGACACCCCGAGGTCAACAAGCTTCAATTTCACCTGGGGCACGGGTTTGAAAACACAATTCTCCAAGCCCCACCCTCAGAGACTTTGACTCAGAAAATCCAGGGTGGGGCCCAGGAATCTGTAGCATTTCAAAGTACCCCAACCAGGCAAAGCTAAATGTAAAAAAAAAAAACCAAACAAACAAACAAAAAAAAACCCACAACTAAGTAAATAGGGATTTTAATGCTGGTGTTCTGCCTTAAAACTAGTCTCCGCATAATCCTAAAAAAAAAAAAAAAAAAAAAATCACCAGGGCCTGCTGTAATGTCCTGTGGCCCAGATCTCGGCCCAGATCTCACTTGGGGTCCCACGGGGATCTAGGATAAGGCCCAGCTATTCTTCAAGAGTGTTCCAGGTAAATTTGGAGAACAAATTCAGGGTGGGAATTACACTTTTACAGAACCTAACTGGGATCCTCACAAAGCCCCGGGATCCTTACCTTTAGGGACAAGAATTAATCAACAAACCTCACAAACCAAATTGCTCCCAGGCTTGTAAAAAGGCTAAAATAAGCCAGGGGACCATGAAGGCGCCTTAGAAGGCAAAGGCACCCCCAACAAGAGGCCAGCGGGTAAAGGAAGATCAGTAAACACAGCAGCAGAGAACACATGATGATTAAAGGGGGGGGAACCACAAAGGGAAAAAGATGGAGTCGCTATGGTAAGCAAAAGCAATTTTAAGCATTCTGAGTTCATAGTTCTTCTGATCTGCATCAGAAATACGTATGTATAGCAGCTCATACAGACACCTGGAAATAAATCAACTTCCCGCACTTCAAACCAAAACTTCTTGCTTTTACGTGGGTTAATTTAACCATAAAAAAATGATACAGATCTTAATTAAGAGGTTTGTAAAGTACTTAAGTTTGTCATTTTGTTGACACTCAAATGTAATCTCCTCTGAAAACTATTCTTAGGTATCAGCTAACTAAACTGAACTGTTGGTTTAGATTATTGTACTACCAGATAAGATAAAATTTGAGATAATATACTAGAGAACAACCCACTAGCTTAGAAGAGTCTAAGCTGCTTTCACACTTACCCCTGAGGCTGTTGGTTGTGTTGTAGGGGAAGTATTTTTGCTGCAGTCGTCGGAGTTCGAAGAGGTGGAAGTTGGAGTCATAGGAACAGAATTACTGCTATTACCTGCAAGTCAAAATTAACCTTATAAATATACACATACTCTGGAGTCTTACAGTTGGCCAATATTTTACAATCAAAGAGCACGTTGTTTTATTTACCGGAGCAAGCCTTTGACTTATTTATGTTCTTAGGTTTCCTTTTCCTGGTTTGAATTCCCTCTTTTTTCATAGCAAGCGGTCGAGGCACCTAAAAAAATTTTCATATTCGCCTTAAGTTTAATGAATATTATACTGAAGAAAAATCCAACGATAACCGAAGTACTCAACATCAGTACTGAAAGCCCTCATTTAAAAGAAGTTGGCATCAATTTCAGTCCAATTTTTTATATATGCTCGATAGATCCCAACCTGTACAAAGACTACACTTTCTCCATCAAATGCAGAAAATGAGAATTTACCAGGGAGAATTTTTTTCCTTCAACTTAATTGGTTTATTGTTTTACAGAACTTCAATTATACAGTAAAACCAATGGATTCATATTTTTTATTTCAAAGAGATTGTGTATTCTTCCTCCTACACATACAAAGTTAATTTCCTTTTTAATTTTTAAGATTGATGTGCTTATTTCATGCTATCCTTAAAATGAAGGACAGAATGTTGCTAACTATAACTACCAAATGTATCATTGCTCCTTCACATACCTGGACTTGATTGCACTCAAAGTTAGGATATAAACTAGTTACTGTGCATTTCTAGTTGGTCCTGTTTTTCTTCTTTGAGTATACGGTTTTTTAAAAAGGTTACTACTACGTTAGATTCTAAAAATGCATCTTTTTCACTTTTTATTATTTCTAAAATTGGGATGTCTTCCCATGATGTGTGTAACAGTTTGGCAGTATTTTCTGTTTCTTACAGAATCATTTATAATTAGTAACTTCCTCAATTCAATAACGTGCATCTAGAACATCAGATTCTTCACTTTTGTTCCCTCTCCTTGGCTGAATTTTTTTTAACAGACACCACGTACAAATGAGAGACTAGACACATATACACATGAGCAAAACAGCTGGCGCACCCCATGGAGTTTCATGTAGAGTCCACAAGCATTGCACACAGGTTCCCCCTCGGCATTCCTGCGCCACAAAGTCGTGGTTGTGGTGTGACAGTTAGCACAGGACAATCCAAGTCGCCGGGACGAAGGCTAAAAAGTAGCACAAGAAAATAAGTGTATAATACAAGTGACTACGTATCTGCTACATACATCAATGTATCCTTTCCCTGTAGTCAATAAGCATGGACCTTTTATTATTTAAAAAAATTAGAAGGTTCCTTGAGAAAAAGATACAAACTAATTAGACTAACCTTCCTGAACCAAGACCCTGGAGTTTCACGTAGGAATCATTCTCTACCCCACATGCATGTTCAGTTCTCTCCAGAACACTCACACAGATTCTAGAATAACGGGGACTGAGTCACAACCTCCGCCCGTAACTGTACTCACTGTTGTCAGAAGTCTGAGATATGAAAGTCATGAAACTCCATCACAACCTCCCCTCCCCTACCCCACTCCAGTGCCCTAAGTGGCTTTGGGCAGTCTCTACTTCACCTGGAAGCTAGAGATCTCTAAGCAGGTCTATTTCTCAGGTATGTGCAGAAGAATAACCCCAAAAACTAGAGAAAGAAAGGTATAGATAGATAGAAAACAGACAGATAGAAACAGATCTTGTAAAATGTACAAAATCTTCATAAAGAAGTATATTCAAATGCATCTCGGAATTAGGATGCTTGCCTGCCGCCTGAGTTTTTGTATTATAAGCCTATGTTAACAGCCCTGTTTCAACGCTGGCATTGTCTTACAATGATAGGGATGTATTTTCTTTACCCTGTTAGCACAGTATCCAACTTTTGCTCATATGAAGGGTTAAATGCTATCATCAGAAAAGGCACCATCATTCCAATTTCCATGTTCCCTTTATGCCCATAACATCCTTAGAGAGAAATTATCTCATCTGAATTATGTATGAGTTATAAAGAAGAGTTTAAGCTAGCAATGTATGTTCCTCCCCAAAATGCCAAAAATCTAATTTGTTTTTAAATTACCTAGATAGGCAACTAAAAAACAGCTCCATGACTTCAGTAAAAAAGCTGTGAGGGAAAATCCAAGGACCAAAATAAGTTAAAAAAATTTTTTGACAGAATTCAGGAAGTTAGCTACACCAATTAATTTCAGAAAATAGTTTTTTTAAAAAAAGGATAGTTTTAAAGAATAATTAGAATTGAGGGTGTACTAAATATTCTGAAGTTAAAGGACAGATTTATCAAATCTTTTACTTATTTAATAAAAAAACTGAATTTCATATTTACAATTCGCATCCTATTGTATTATTGTAGCACTGTTCTTGACAAATCATAGACACTGGTAAACCTCAACACAACAAAACTTTTAAGAAGTTAAAGCTAAGAAAAAATTGCTTTGACTTCTGGTTGAAATGAACATGCTTAGCTGACAGGCAAACCATTTGTGGGATTGTTTTTGCCAAAGTGACAGAAATATGTAAAACCTTATACATCGGGATTTGTTTCTTTTTCCTTTTATAGTTAAAATAAGATAATTTCCTAGAAAAGCACTCCTTTCTCCTAATAAATGTAAAATCTGTAAAATCAGTGAACCAGGGACAAGGAGGTTCATTTTATAAACAGGTCATTTATGACAGTTTCCAGTGGAATTTGAAGCCAATGTGAAGTAACCTTGTTATCAGAATTCGCCATTATAACACAAAGAACTTTATGACTGTCAACTGCAAATCATAAGTGAAGCCAGTCTCCATAAACATGAGAAATGAAGGTGAATGGGTTATAAAAGTTCCTTGTAACAAGTGATCTCAGTTATATTCATCACTGACAAGGAATTCAAGTTGCACCATAAATCTCTTATTTTGCAATGTATTACAAGTTCCAATTCACAATGATTGGTTCTGGACCGCTGGCTACATAAACTTGGGTTCAACATTCTGAGAACTAAGCTAGATCCATCAAAACCATAAATAAGAAGCCCACAAGAACTAATTGATGAACACACCCTTCAATTGGTATCATTTATAACCCATTTACAAAGCACAATGGCTGACCTTGGTCACGGCCAAGACACCTGCCACACAGAAGGAAGACCAACAGATTTAAGAGATGTTAAAAACTCTTTTCTGGTAAGTACACAAAACAAACGGCACTATCTAAATATGGACGTTATTAGATCAAACTTACAACGCAACTAGAACCTAATCAGCTACTCTTCCACCCGTTTTTCCCTCAATCTCAAGAAAAGGTTACCTTGCTGAACTCAGCAAGGACTCAGCTTTCCAGCAAAAAGAAAAAAAAAAAAATCAATTTCACTGTTCAGACACAAAAACAACAAACCTCTGGAAATATTTTCTGGCCACTACTTTTTCTTTTCTTAGTATGATGCATAACAAATGAAAACCACAGGGGGTCAGATAGCTAAAATGAAGGATGCCATTTGAAGACAATTTTAAACTGAGGGAGAGATTGTAACAAGTTTAAGGTACTTACATTAAATTAGCCTCAGCCACTTTATTTTAAATGCATTAAAAACAAAACAACCATAAAACTAATTGCTTCTCTTTGAGGTGTCAGACTTCCATTGTGATGCAATATCACCCTAATCTATTTAACACAAACAACATGTGTAGCATTTGTTCCTGCTAATTAGAGTATAACAATTAAATAAATTACTTGGATACTTAAGATGTCTGGCATCTCACAGTAAAATATTTTACTCTGAAAGGTATTAATTAAGAATATGAGTGCTCGGTTAAACAAATGTTAGCCCTACAGTGGGGCCTGTGAACATTCTCCTTTATTTTCTCTAATCATTACAGCAGTAAATGCCCTCTCCTAAAACCACACCTAACTCAGATTTATCCCTGAAGAAAATAAAAATTCCCACCATTTAAAACACAGTAAAAACATGCATTTGGACTGTTGAAAATCCCAACTTGAGAAGCACGTAATACTGCATTTTTTTCTTTCCTCCAAGTTTTAGGTAGTGTTCTGAACAGGTAGATTTTTCAAAATAACAGAGGTTAGTGTACATTTTCATCAAAACTCAAACACAATCCAAAAGACGGATGGAATTTGGGGCTAAAATCTGTCTCATTCCCAGGAGAGGTAGAAGGGACCCAAACGTTTAAGGGACAGTACAAAGGAACCCTCAAGGAGCTATGGGGAGAAAGGGAGTGTGGCTTTGGGATGGTCGACAGATTTAAGAGTAAAATCCAAAGCAGAACAAACTTCATTTGACCTGGGTTGGTAAACTCAGTTTCCCCCCCACCCCCACCCCGGAGGTTATCATCATTACTAATTTCTTGTGCCCTTCCAGAATTTTTCTACCGCATTTAGAAGTACATCTAGAGACAGGTCAATACAGATTTGTGCCTATTTTAAAAGTGGTAGCTCCCACACCTTCCCCCTTCCACGTTTATAGACGTCACGCCCCGGGTGTAAATGTGGGGAAAGGCTCTCTTCGTTCCCCAGACGCTGGTTTCAGGACAAGCTGCGCTAGGGCGCTCTTGAGTGTAAAAGGACAGCTGGGTCCCCGCGCTCCCGCGGACCCCCCGCGGCCCGAGGCCGCGCCGCACCTGTTCCCCGGGGCAGCGCCGGCCACAGCAGGAGCGCGGCTCGGGGGCCCGGCCGCAGGCGAGGGTGGCGCTCGCACTCACCACGCGCTTCTGCGGCTTGATGAGGGGCCGGCTGAGGCCGTTCATCTTGCTGTAGAGGCCGCACGCGTTGCACAAGTAGTGGCCGGTGCCGTCCCGCCGCCACAGCGGCGTCTGGATGGAGCCGCAGTTCACACACTCACGGCTCTCCGGCAGGTCCTCCAGCAGGTCTGCGGTGAGAGCCGAGACAAGAAATCCGGTGAGGCCCAACCGCTCCCGCCCCTCCCCGGGCTCCCCCCAGGGGAACCCCGGCACCCCTGGCCCCAGTAGTGGGGACGTGCTGCCAGCCTCCCCGCCCGCGACCTTCCCCAGGGATCTTTCTGCTTTGCAGCCAAGCCGGGAGCCGGCCGTTGTCGCTATCGATCTGCTGCTGAGCATTTGTCCAATACTTCTGCAGCCCTGGGTGCGCCCAGTAAGGCCCCAGGAAAGTAGCAGGACATGGTGCTGGAGGCCGAGCTGCAATCGTCTGCCTTCAGTCTCCAAGAACGTTGAGATGAGCTGTGGGGAAGTCGGTCTGGGTCCCCTGACCCCTGCTTTCCGGCTCTTCCCAAGCGTTTCAGAACTGAAATCCATCATAATTACAGTGTGCCACTTGCCATACTGAGCAAACCATACAGCATCAACACTGATCACTGACCCCTGCACCAGACCCACAACTATCCTGGGGCACGGGGGAGACACCTTATCCAGCTGTCTTATTACTTTTATCCCACGTAACTTTTAAAGTATTTACTATCTGTCACCCTTCCTTTTCTCCAATTCAATTTTTTAAAAATGGACAAGTGAATCAAATACGGTTCTTTGGTACTTTCTCAATTAAATACAAAGTGACTCAGGTCGTCCCAGGGGGGCGAAAGCACCAACATTAACCAGCACAGAAACAAATGTTAAGTTTCTTCAGTCCACAAGGACCAAACTGAACTAAAATATTTGGAGTTCCACGTGGGACTAACTGCTTCTATCTGCAAAATTTCTGCAAACGGTTGGTATTTCACTGATTCAGAACATTACTGAAACCGTTTCAGTGCTCAGTAAAACTGTTTCGTATTTTCGTACACTAAACTTCAACATAGGCGATATATTTAAAGTGTGTTTTGTGTGACTTTGTTATTTGTTCACTTTTGATGTTTACAACTAAACTAAACCTGTTAAGAAAAAAAAAATCAAGAGTAAATGGTTGTAACATTTATTCTTCTGCTTAAACTTGTTAAGTATGAATAAATAAATACTATCAAAATAAGATATGTACTTATTACTTTTAAAATAAAATAGACTTCATAAAAAATAAAAATAACCTTCTGTTTAGGGTTATTTATAGAGATTTAAATATTCAAATTTGGCTTTGAGAACCATTTCTGAATTAATTTTTAAAGTAAATAAACATTACATTTTTAAGCTTTATTTGAAGATGGGTACCAGCAAACCTTTCTCATTCCTGAGCAGTTTACAGCTGGTTTCTACCGTGGACTACTAGTGTAAAGATATTTAAATGTGCCTTTGGCATGAATACTCTTTAATTCCATTCATACTATTTACTCTACAAAACAAGTCTCCCTCCTCCTCTAGAAGTTTAAAAGAAACTAGCATCCTACGGGAACAGGAGTTCAAAGTTGTCCCAGGGATACCACAACTTACAACACATCACAAAGATTTATTCTTCTCCACCCTAAAAGCCACTATTGACTACGGTAATCAGTAAAATGCTCTGGACTTCAAGGACACTGAAGTTAAACAAGGTATTTGTCTTAGTTGTTGACTTTAAAATGTTACCTATCAGAGACCCTCTCCATAGAGGAGTGGGCCATTCCCTGGAGAACCCAGCCCTTTGCCTGCCCCCCTCCCCCAGGCTGGGAACAATAAAGACTCCCCCCGAGAGACAGTGTGAACTCTCCAGGTAAACCTCTTCGGTCAAGTGAAAACCCAAAGACAAAACTTTAAAAGTCCACTTCGGATAAATAAAATTTATGAAGTTTGCTTAGGTATAATTAAATCATATCTAGAGCTCCCATTTTCTCCCTACCACTACGGCTTACCCAGCAGCGACAATCCTACAACGGACTAACATTAAGAAAAACTTTAACAATTAGAAAACCTAGTTGTGCTGGACATTTGTTCACCAGTTTCCCCCTACTCATTGTCTCCCAACACTACTGCTTTGGGTTCCCCTGGAAAAAGTAAAAGGCTCTGGGGAGAAGAGCATGCCAGAGAATGCCATCCCAGGACCCAAAGAATGGAACACAGTTCAGCGGGAGCTTAGGAGGGTGCTGGGCTCAGGGACTGAATGAAGCACCGTCAAAACTCATCCCAGGACTTCCTCCTACCCACCCACCACCAAAACGGAGGTGTGTATGGAGCAGGTTCCTACAGGCCTCCACACTGGGAAGGTTGAAAAACTCAGTGCTCAGGTTTTAGCCCTGCTGTTTGCCCAGATCAATTAAAGAGTACCTTCAAAAATGTTTTTTGTTTTTGTTTTTAACGAAGTGGAATCGGTGGGAATCTAGCTAGGAAGGAGGGGGGGAAGGGTTGGAGGTCAAGGTTTCTTTAGCAGGAGAACACCTGTGAGGACAGCAAAAATTAGGTCTTTCGCCTCTCCCACCCCTAAATTGGCTGATTCTCAGTAGCTTCCTGCCTTCTTTCAAGACTCTATGCAAAAGCTGGGTGTTCCCAAAACCCTTCCCGGAAATTTTTGGTTCTTACTTTTAACATACTCTGGATCCACAGTTATTTCTAACTTTGCAATGTCCTACCAATGTGAAAAAGTTGAAATAAGCTAGGTTTAGAATGAAATCTGTTTAACTCCCCTGCGACTTGAAGTATTTTCTATACAAATCACATTAAGCATCGCAAGACTTGGCTTCTGTCTTCTGAGACTACTCCTCTTTCTCAGCCCTGTGAAATAGCAAAGATGGGAGGGGGGGTTCAGAGACCTTGAAACAGGTGGAGCAGCCCCCTACCCAACTCACACCCTTTTGGATTCCCTGCTGGATTCCTGCCCGACAAAAGTCTCACCCTAACCACCATTCTCCTTCCCATTCTTTGAAGATTCCTCTTCTCCCAGTCTCTCAGCTAGAGCCAAGGAACCAGCTGTGGGTCCCTAGGCTGCCCAACGGGTGACAGTGCTCTCAAGTCTCTACTCAATAGGGCCCTCCTCCTCTCTCCAAGATGGTGAAGACCGTGGGGGGGGGGCTGGGGCGGCGGCAATTTCGTTGAGGAAAAGAGGAGGAATTCTGAGTCCAGAATCTTAGGAGTTAGAAGAGAAGAACTTATACCAAAACCCCTGTTGCCCCCTCCCACTGTTACCAGGAGGGCTGTTCAAGTCACATCCTTCAATTTCCAGGCCACTGGCATTTCCAGTATGTCTTTTGAATACAAGACTGGCAGTTCATCACTTCATCCTACTAGTTAGGCCCCTGAAAGATTTGTTGTCCCAAAATTGAGCACTGAGGCTCCCAGGAAAAGTCCGGACATCGGACATTGAGTGTGAAAATACCAGGTAGAATAATTTAGGCTGACCTGTCTCCTGCCTCTTTGCCACCTCTGTGACTCTCACATCTCACCTCAAACAAACTAGCCTCTACCCCCCACCCAACAAGCTTTTGTCTTGGGAGTCTGTCGTGTTATCAAATGGATGAAATCCAAAGAAAAACTGACCCATGAAAGCACCTGGAAAGATCCAGAATGCTGCAGCAGCGGAGAAAAACAGCGCTGAGTGCCTTGTCAGGCCACACACCACAGTTCATTATCTCTGCTTGAGCAAAAAACGCTTTTCACGATGGGGTATTTCCAGGTGTTGACAATTCTATTTTCCCAGTTCACCCCGCATTGCCCCGAAACACTGGAAGGAAACTATAGGTGGCGTGGAAAACTTAAAAAAGTGGGGAGGAACTCTGGAGGAAGAAGTGATGTGGCAGCTCCAGGATCCCTGGGTCTCCGGCAGCGGGGACCACCAGCACCACCAACTCTGCACACCTCCGCCCAGCTAGTAGAGGCTCCTCCATCAGCTTTCCCTCGGGACAGTCACAAGGCTGACCAGTCCAGGTCATCTCGACATTGCTCACCTAGGAGCAAGCCAACTAGCTCCTTTTCCACCGTGGAGCTCTTGGGGGGTGGGGGAAAAAACAGTTCACCTCTGTAAAGTTGAACCGAGAGACAGACTGTATTTGAGGAGAGAATGAACACTACTGCCCAACATCCTTCTCAACGCGCCCCCGCCCCCGCCCCGTCTCAGTCTTCCACTAAGGCGAACTAGGGTCTGTGACAGGTCTTGGCCCTGTCTGTGACAGGTCTTGGCCCCGTCAGTTCCTTCCCAGGCCCTTTCTTCTATTTACCCACCCCACTCACTGTTCAAGTCTCTCGACTTGGTACTCCAAGGTACTGCGATGTATACGAACCCTAAGCCTCTTTCGTGGAAAAAAACTGAAACAATGCGCAGAGTAAAAGCACCTCATCAACACTGCCAGACTCTGGGTGGCCCTGCCAAAGTTCTGCAAATCCTCCCTGGGGCTGGGCCTACCTTTAGGCACCGAGACAGAAAAACCCTAAGAACACCAAGTCAATCAACTGCTCCACACCCCGGTTCACTCCAGCTCCTTAAGCCCCCACTCCCGCGCGATGGCGCACCCCTTACCTGCGCTGGGGCCCCGCGGCACCGGGAGAGGGGCTCCCGCACGGCTCTGCAGACTGTGCAGCACTGGGGTCTCGAAGGGTCCTGCGGGCCAGGCGGGGGTCAGTGGTGCACTCACATAGGGCGAGTAGGGGTTCGGGTGGTGATGGTGGTGGTGGTGGTACGTCCCATTCAGCGGCCGCGCGGCCGACAGCGAGCTGTACTGGTGCTCGCGGCCGCCCATGGCCGCCAGGCTGCCGCCTCCGCCGCCGCTCACGCCGCCCGCTGCCCCGCCACCAGCTGCGGCGTAGCCCCCGGGGTCCCGTGCCGCACCGTTGGCCATCGGCGGGCTGGGCGAGTAGGGGAAGCGCGCGGAGACGTGCGCAGCAGCAGAGCCCGCGCTCCCAGGCCCCGCGGCTCCGCCGCTGGCCGCGCCGCCTGCACTGCCGTACGGGGGGCTGTCGGCCGAGGCCTGAGGCCAGCCAGGATGCGCGCCTGCGCCGCCCGCGTGGTTAGCGGGTCCGCCGCTCGCCCCCTGCAGGTACGGCAGGCCGGGCAGCATGGAGCCCACGCGGGTGGTGGGCACGTAGACCGGGGAGCTGGCCGCGGCGGCGGCGGCGGCGGCGGCGGCGGCGGAATGCACAAAGCCGCCGGGCGCGCCGTCGTAAGCGGATGGCCCCTGGCTGGAGAGGGCGGCGAGGGTCTGGTACATCTCCTCGGGCTGCTCGGGTGCGAAGGGACTCAGCTTGGCGCCGCGGCTGGACCACAGCAGCTTGCTGGCGGTCGCGGCCTGGTCGAGGTCAGTGAAGAGCAGTAGGTCCTCCCAGCTCGACAGGGCGCTCCCGGGGCCAGCGACCCCGGGCGCCGAAGGTCCGTGGGGAGCCCCGAAGGGATGCGAGGCGTAGGGGCTGAGGAGCAGTGAGCGGGCTGGGGGTCCCGCCGCCGCCTCCGTGTCGAGCTGCGGCGTCCTGCAGTTGCTGGCGCCGCCGGGGCCACGCTCCCCACCCCGAGAGCAGCAGGAGGAAGAGGAGGAGGAGATGGGGGAAGGCGGCGTGGAGGACTCCCGCACTGGAAAGGCTCCGGAGTCGCTGGCGTCCGCGGCCCCGAAGCGCTTCGGCAGACACCAGCCGTCAGTCAAGGCCATCCACGGTCCGGCGCCTCTCCAATCTAACTTCTAGCTCCTGAGGCGGGATGAGAGGAGGCAGGAACGGGAGGAGAAATCAAAGAGAGTTACCAGAAGCGTAGGCCGCACAGAATCTCACTCCCACTGTGTTTTCTAGCTAATGGGATTCCTCACTCTGTTGCCGCCCCGGGCGCGGGGGAAGAACAGGGGAACAGAGCCTGGGTAGCCACCGCATGGTCTTCCGAAGTCCGAGATATCCGCCCTCCCTCGCCAGCACCGCCGGGGTCCCCTCGCCTTCCCGCCCACCCTCTCCGCAGCATCCTCCATCTGCGCACGCCAGATCCCAGGGGTGACGGTTGAGACTCGCCGACGTTTTCCTTCCGCACCCAAAGTGGCTCCCTCTCGGCCGATGACACCCCAAAGAATTTTTTAAGTAGTTGTGCTTGTCGGCGATGCCTTCTCCCGCCTCCCTACGGACGCCCTCCACCCGGAATACCCCAGTATGAGATCAGCCCGCGCGAAAATCATTAGCCTAAGAAAAGCAACCTGTCCCCGAAAACGAAACCGCCTTGTTCTCCCACACTGGCTTTCCCAAAGCTTCCAAAGCTGAGCTTGACGGGACGGAACGCGAGATCCAGAGAGAAATACGACTCAGCCCAGGGAAGGTGGGGCGCCGGGGCGGAGGCGACAGTCTCTGACCTTCCGGGCTCAGGCACTGCTGGGTGCCCGCGGGGCTACAGTCTCACGCCCAACCCTCTTACCCGTGGCGCCGCACACCTTAGACCAGGCTGGCGTCTGCAGCCACCGGCGCGTGCGCTTACGCCGGCTAGGACACCCCCGCCCACCCCGTGGTCAACCCCAGCCGCGGAGAGGCCAGGCGGTTCCGGAATCGGACGTAGCGGGGTGGAGCGGAGCGCAAAGAAAGGGAGGAGGGGGGAAATGCAGGGGGGGGGCGGGGGCGTGAGACCGCCCCGGGGCCGAGGCCACCCCAAAGAGGAAAGCGGGAAGAAAAGACGGGGACCCCGGGAGACAGTGGGGTAGGGAGGCGAAATGCAGCGGGAAGGGCCTCCTCGGAGCTGCTTTTCCAAATCGCCTCGACTCCTCCGAGATAACCATACTAAAATGCCCACACACAGACCCGCGCTAGATAGCAAGAAAGAAATCTCTGCCCGCCCGACTACCGGCTCCCGCCCCTCTGCGCCAGATAACTCGGAGATAAGGCTGCGCGCAGATAAGCGCTTCTGAGAGAGGAAGAGACAGCATAAGTTGGTCCACGGTGTCCCGGGAAACTGGGAGCCGCTACAGCCAGCCGCGAGAAGGGAGACACCTCATAGCCGACAGCGGCCGGTAGAAGAAGGTCGGATAGCCCGGCACCGAGGGGCCCGCGACGGGATGAGGGGTAGAGGAAGGAAAAAGGGGAGCCCGAGCAAGGGAGAAAACAGCCGAACCTCGGGTGCGCGGTGCGCATGGAGACCGGCCGCGGCGGAGACTGCTCTCGAGCGTGGAGAGAGGCTGTGGGCGCCGGCAGGCGAGCGCGAGTCCGGGGTCTGCGCGGCGCAGCTGGTGAATAAAAAGGAGAGAGGAGGCGCCTCTTACTGCTCTGCCGGAAAACTGCAGCCTGCGCTCCTGATTGGATTCACTGAGCCCTAAACAAACAGCGCTCGCCGAAGGGTGCCAGGCTGTGGGTCGGAACTGCCTGTGCGAGCAGCTGGGCGCTGGAGGTGAAGAGGAGGAGGAGGAGGAGGAGGAGGAGGAGGGAGCGAGGGGAGGAGAGAAAAGAGGGTGGGGAGGGCTCCGCGGGCGGCGGGGGGAGGGGAGCCCGCCACCCCAGCAGACAATGAGCGCCGCGCAGCCTGCGGGTGTGGGCCGAGCTGCGAGTACCTTCCTGGGAGGGGGCCAGTCCAAAGAGGGGGCGCCGAGCCCTCGGACGCCCGGGGAGGGGCGGCGGTGGCAGAACGCTAGACCTGGCTAGCGACCCACACCCATCCGGCGCTGCACTTTCTTCCGCCTCCAGTTACACTCGCGCTCACGGGGGCAGGGGGATGGCACCGGAGGAGCTGGGTGTGCACAGCCCTACGCAGCCACTGCGGCGGGAGGGACGCTCCAGTTCTCGAGGGTCAACGTGCCCCCAGAATGAGGGGGAAAGTGCTTTGCTCCTCGGGCCTTCCCCGCTCATTCGTCCACGTTAAAAGAGCGTTATGCTCTGCCTTTGTATGTGAACTACCTTAAACTTTCCTCGACCTCTAATCGAGCCCCTGGGTCGTGGTGACCGTAGGGGATCCAGGCTCCAAAGATAGAGAAAAGAAGGAACTCTAGTGCCTTGCTCCCTATTTCTGCCCTGCTTTTTAGAAACAGACTAAATTCCTAGGAGGTTTCGGGAAGTTCCCGTCGACACTCTCCAGCTAACCTTTGGAAACTTTTAATTGGGGGTCGTGGTATACGTAAAGGCTTAGTCCGCGAGGGTGTAATGAAAAGGGCTTCCACCCCAGTCGCGCCCCGAGATGCTTTCCAAGTTTTGGTGTCCCGTTTGCTCTGAGCTTATCCTGGAGAAAACTTCAGGTAAGTCTCGGATAAGTCGTTGGAAAGGGGGGAGGGGGTTCACCTTCCCTAACCCAGCGGGCAATACCGCTTCCCCACCCCCACCCCCACCCCCACCCCCCCCACACACACCCCTTCTTCGCTCCCTCCAAATGGTTATCACAACTGTGTACAAACTGATACGGTCCTGAGCCGGCAAAGGGACTGGAAATGAACGTCGCGGGGTTATCAGCGCGGATCTGTCAGCAGCGGGGCGCGCGGCCGCAGGTTCGTCCGCCACAGGAGCAGTGATATATGGCTCGCTCCCTTTCGCTCACAAAAAGAGTTCTTCCGACAGATGCGACCCCAGAAGGCCGAGGAGAGAAAATTTTAACTAGGGCAGGAGGAGTTGCTTTGTGAGGATGGATTTCACATTTTTTCCCCAGGTAAATCTAAGTAAATGATTTTCTAAAGGTCAGTCTCCGTGAAAGCTTTTGGGCTTTTTTTTTTTTTTAATTTTGTGTTTTCCCAGTTGGGGAAGGGAGCGGAGCCTAAGCAGAGTTGAACCGGCGTAGCTAAGGGCATTGTAAAATAATGATTTTGAGAGATTGTGAACTGTGAGCCTATCCTAAGGGGGAGAAGGGGACAGGGCCTGGCAGTGAGGGGAAGAGCTCGAAATCGAGGGAGTTGAAGAGAATTCTTTTTTTTTTTTACATCCTTCGTTGTAAATTGCTGCTAAACACTTTTTGCATTTTAAATTGCTACTACGACGGTCCATAAACCGTTCTCATCCAATTTAGTCACTTTTATTACATTTCGATTTGCTTCCGCCAATCACTGTGGCGGCTCCCAGTTTCAGTGTGGCTACAATTCGGGACGAGTGACGGTAGAAAACTCTGGAACAGAGATTGGCGACCGGAGCAGGATTCAGAGCTTTAAAATTTAACCTGAGTTCGATCGAATGGGACTAGCAGAAGAGATGACCCGGCGTCCACCTCCAACTTAAATCCCACCGAGGCTTCCAAAGCTTTCTCTTTTGGGTTTTGCGTGAGTTCCAACCAAATTTTGAGTTTTTCAGAAGCTCATTTGTCAGCAGGTAGAAAAACCTTGTGGACGTTTGACTTAATCTTTTGAGTCCAACTGTTTTTGAAATGCTTTTCAGTTTTACTCCTAAAAGCGGGGTCTTTTTTCCCCTTAATTCATATCTGAGTGAGGTGATTTCCAAAGGAGACGAATTTTTTAAAATCCTGTGGCTAAGTTAGATTCCAAGCTGTGAACGGCCTCCAAGTCTGAGCCCTGAGAAGACCTAGCCCCGAACTTGGTTTCTGCTGTGTGTGTTTCTTTATATCAGCAAGTATGAAGGTGTCTGTGTGACTTTCCTTGGACAATAGCTAAAGCCCTAGGGATCTGCTTTTCCAGCAGCTCCCCCGCGGCTGTGAGGGGGTCCGCTGGCCTTGGCCCGGCTGGTGAGCAGCAGGGGCTGACGCTGACTACAGCATGTGGCTTCTAAGAACTCCAGAAACGTCCGGGTATTTTACCTTCCAGATTCCCAATCTCTTTTTAGGACTGCCTAAAGCAAGGGTAGGAGGTTGTAATTTGCTCCTTTGCCGGCAACAATTTTTGAGATTGGTTTGCCAACTAAAGAAGGAAACGGATAGTAAAATATTTTTCTTTTAACTTAAAAATAAAACTGTTTAACCCGCAGAGTTTATCTAGACAGAAAGGCAAGGAAAGCCTGACCTATCAAGTTTACCATTTTCCCAATACATTGGATTTGGCCCTAGGGAAAACTTCCACTCCTGGGGCGGGCTGGGGCGGGGGGGTGGGGGGGGCGCGGTGGAGCGGCACATTTTCAAAGCCACCCCCTAGGGGTTCCTAGGTCCCGCGCCCTGAGTTTCCTTTGAGCATAGCTGGTCCAGAAAGACGGGCAGAATAGGGGACCGCGAAGGGAAGAACCCCTTGTGTACCCTAAACTAGGGGGGAATCCAAGAACTGGAGAAGTCCCCCATAGTTCATCAGTAAATAGGCTATTAGAAGTTCTATTTTGTTCATGGTGTTTTGTTTTGTTTTGTTTTGTTTTCTTGGTGTTTTGTTTTGTTTTGTTTTCTTACTTGTTTGCTTCTTTCTTTTCCCTTTTTCTTGTCTGTCTCCTTTGGGGGTGGGGGATTGCAAATCTTAAACGAAATTATTTTTCTCCGGACTGTTTAGACTCAAGGAGTGGTCCCTCCGGAGTGTGCCTTCCGTCCTAGAGCCACTCTCCTCGTCCTCTGAGAGTTGCTGGCTCTCGGGCGCGACCTATCCCCAGGGCTAATTTATTTGGGGCTCGCCACAGTACTATTCGGGATTCGAATCCAGCCAGAATAGCGCAGCCAATTGGGCAGGGGGCGGAGGCTTTGTTGCCAAAAGCTAAGGGATGTATGGGGACCCAGTCGCGCTCTGCTTCCAGAGGAGCTTCGAGACCCCATCGAGGACCCACATAACGACACGCCTTGACCTCTGCAAATTTAAGCTCATTATACTGTCAGTTCCCAAAGCTCCCGGCTGCTCCAGCGACGTTTCAGAAAGAAAGAATGCAACTTGTGACTTAAAACTTAGTTTTAAGTTGAGAGTTTTTACAAAGTCAGGTCTCTAGGGCCTTCTCGCCTACACCGGCTCTCTTTCTGTCCCTGGAACACTTTTGCCGAAGGACAAGGGTCACCCTGGTGCCCCCCACCCCAGACATCCTCCCGGCCCAATAGTCTGGTCGGGGCGGCCTGTTCCCAGACCCAGAGGCTGTCAGTCTAATGCAGGCGCGTCCAGAGAGTCCTGACGGTGTTTGGGGTGGAGGAGGAAGGGTGGTTTTATTTCATTTATTTATTTTTTTAATTCTCGAAAGCCGAGAAATACTCGTTGGAAATGTCAGGTGGTGGCGGCGGAAGCGCGAAAACTGCGCAGCCTTTTAGAAAACTGGGTCGCCCCCCCCCCGGCTCCCCGCCCCCTTTTCCCGCAGCCCGTCCCTTGGGGTAAGGAACTCGCCCCGCCAGCGGCCGGCCCCGGCGGTCCGCATCGAGTCCCGGCGCGCGGCGGCTGCAGGCCTGGTCTGGGTGCCCCCGGCCCCGCAGCCCCGGGCCGCCTCTCGCGCGCCGCCGGCGGCCGCCAGCGCGGCGCGGAGGTGGGCTCGCTGCGGCGGCGCGGGAGAGGTCACCGCGGTGGCATTCCTCCCCGCGCGCTGTTTACGTGACTTAATGTACTTCATACGCCGCGGGTAAGTTAGGGCCGCGATAAGGGGGCGGCCGGAGGAGGGTCGCTGTAAAAGCCCCACGCTGGGCGCCTCCTAGCCCTCCCCTCATCCATTAACCTTTTTACTTTCTTCTTCCCTCTCTCTTTTAAAGCTTGTTATCTAGGCCACCCATGACCGACGAAAGATCTTCCCTTCTGGCTTCTCCCAAGGCCGCTTTAAGCCAAATAAATGTAGCTGTTAAGGGCCAAGATGTCTGACAAAAGATCGAAAGGTGTCTATCCGTGATCGCTTAAAGCAGCGAAGGAGAAGCTTGTGGCTCTCTGATGCCGATAAAGACATTCCACACGGCGCCGGCCTCCCTCGCCGCGGCCTGGCTGCGTCCTGACACCCTGAGATCTCCGCTTCGCTGGCCGGATCTCCATGGGCCCGGAGAGACCAGCGTCCGTTGTCCTGGGAATGTGGAGGTCCCCAGACGGCCGGGCTTGGGGGTGCCAGGCTCCAGGGTCCCGGGAGCCGTGGAAATCCAGGCCGGGAGGGGCTGGGCTCCGAAAACAGACCCCCTGCACTTGACAGAAAAACTAAGCCGAGCTCTTTAGGGTCGGAATTACTATCCCATTTTGATTATTTTCCGATGCTGAATACTACTACTGTCAGTCCACCCCTGCCTTCCCACCCTCACTCCCGGCTGCTGTGCCGAAGGTCCGTGTTACTCCACACGGCTGGTCGTCGGGAGCAAAACTTCTTTTGAGCCGGATCAGAACCTGGTGTGTGGAACTGGGCGGCTAAATTGGACTGAGGCTAGTGGGGAGGGTGTGGACTCCCAGAATAAGAGCGTGCAGGTGGGAGGCGGTGGTCCAGTCAGTCATCCCCAGGTTTGGTTTGGTTATGAAATGTGGTATTTATTATCATTATTAATTACTACTAGCATCACCACACAGAGCCTAGGGCTGCCAGCTTGGCCGAGGCCCTGCCCCTGCCGCGATCCTTTCCCTTTCACTCAAGGTAAAGCAGGTAATACCCACTTTCCTCATCCAGGACTGGGAAGTGGTCCTGGGGAGCCAAGTACTATGTTTTGAGGGTTTCTGCACTGAGTCATTTCTTCTCCCCTTAGGTACCATTCCCCCATACTCTAAACACACACGGAAGCCTTTCCTACCTCTTTGCAAATGGGTGGTTGAGAACCTCTGGGTGACTGAAGAGACTCCACTGGCTTCCCTGCGGTGGAGATTATTCTTCCCGTATCTTCTGCCATCCCCTTGTGCTATATGATGAAGTTGGAGACAGGACTCTGAATTCCAAAGGCCAACCAACATCTTCAGTTTCCATTGCCTCGTGCTGGTCCCTGGAAGTGAAATCTGCCTTTCTTTTCTCATTGCCTCATTCCAAATAAGGTGAACTCCAAAACCATCTACCTTATCTATCCCCCCCCAACCCAGCCTCCCAGGATAGGAAAACTCTGAGCATCAGAAGGAAAGGGGCCATTTCTGCTCCCCCAAAGGGGGAAGATACAGAAATTTCCAACACACTAGACAGACAGGACCCGGGCTTTTCCTGGAGTTTGCTGGTATCACTAAATGAGCAGACAAGTGCCAATTCTAGGGTCAGAGTCCAGATGCCACTGCCCCAGAGCTATCTCAGCTCAGAGACCTGTTTTTCTTTTCTTGGGAGGGAGAGGGGTTAGATGTTGCTAATAGGCAGCAGAAAAGGAAGTGATAAGCTTTTGGAGGTTTGCTAAGTAGGTAATGCTCCTTCTTTAAGTCAGGGGGAGAAGTATCCCCAAAGTAAAGAAATGACTGCATTTGCCCCGCAAACTATGACCTCTGCACTCAGTTATGTTGCAAATATGCAGAGAATCAGGACCAAGAGTTGTCTACCCATATGCAGGCCTCCAGTCTCCTGCACTTGCCCAACAGCACTGCGTGTATACTGCACAAAGAAGAACTAGAAGGGTTAGCAACTAGTTTTGAAGTGTTTACAGTCTAGAAGTTTGGCACTTCTGTAGAGCCGGTTGGGCAAAGTACAGACAGACAGCTTCGAAGATGGAGGGAGATGCTTGATCCTCTCTCTGGAAAAGTACGCAGGCTCTCGTCCTCAAGCCTTCACAGTGAGTTTGTAAAGAAGGGAGTCACTCTGGCTCAGAGACTGAGGGAATTGCCTGGGTTTGAATCTTAATTCCACCACTTTCTGTGTGACCAGGACAAATTGCCCAACCTCTCTTTTCTCATCTGAAACCTGTTTTCTCATCTGTAACATGGGGATGAGAAAACTACCTGCCTCCAAGGATCATTAAGGGGATTAAAAGATTACCAGTATCTATATTGTAACAGACTCTCATGTACTAAACCAGATTTTCCTTTCTTGTGTGACCCAGCTATTCTTGGAGCTGATTAATTTCCAGGAAAGAACTTCTTTGAGCATGCGGTCAACTTTCATTAAAAGTCTTGGGCTTTTCCCTGTGTACCAGCAGTGAGGATTTTATTTATTGCATTAGAGTAGGAAGGAGTGGGCTGAGACAAACATAGATCCTTTGCTTGCTTTTGGTTCCTTTGAAGAAGAAACATTCCTTGTCATTCCCCCTTTGCAAATGCGAGCAGCAGACTCCAACGTCCTCTTTCCTGGAAATTAATTCGCTCCCGGGAACAGTTGGGTCACACAAGAAATTGAAATCTGGTGTAGTACATGTGAGCCTATTACAATATAGATAGTAATATTGAGATTCATTCCCTGAGAAAACCATCCCAGTCCTCAGCAGCACCCCTCCCTGAGAACAACTTTCTGGCAACAGGGGTGAGTTAAAGGATGGGGCCAAGAAGGAGGGCAACCTGTGGGCCGGCATTAGATAAAAGGATGGGTGGGGCCTAATTAAATGGACCTGGTCATCTGACCATACTCCTCCCATGCTTTGTACCTTCCAGTTTGGTATTGCTTTATATGCGGAGACTTCTCTTCTTCAATCCCATTTTGTTAAGAAATAGAAAAATAAAGATCACTTAGAAGCTATGGAACACATTATTGATAGAAGAAAATCTAGAACATTCCAGCCATTTTTCAACTGATTTTCTTTCTGGGTTGTTGGGTTTTGGGGTTGGTTTTGTCTGGTTTTTGTTTTTGTTTTTTGTGTGTGTGTGCAGCACCCCAATTTCTAAAATGTGATCTCAACTTCAATAATGAAAACTTAAAGAAATCCGTGGAACCAAGCAAAGAATACTGTTCTCTAGATAAAATGACAGGGAAAGAGATTTGTTTTTCAGAAGGCACAGTCTGGAGGGAACATAAAAGTCTTCTGCCTGCCTGCAGGTTTTCAGTGGGGCTTGTGCCCAGAGCCTGTTTTTCTCTTGTCTCTGACAGTCCTGATCTTCTCTATGTTTGATTTACTGAGTGCTGTCATTTCTTTGCTCTTTACTTTCACAATCACACATTCAAACCTGATAAAGTTCAAGACCCTGAATACTTGCAGCTTTCCCAGATTTACAGTCCCCCTGCCCCCCACCCCGGCCAGCAGCCCTGAGCCTGATTGAATCCTCATGGACAGATGCCTTGGCGGATCAACAGCGAGCCAGCCGGTCCGAGAGGGCTGGGTCCATGGGGACAATATCCCTCATGCCAGCTCTGTTAGCCAGAGCAACCCTTGGGCTCTTCCTTCCCCTGGAAAATGATTGGCAACATCCTCTCATTTAGTTTCAACTTCCAGTTTGTAACTTGCCCATTGGGCAGGTACAGGAACTGTAACTTGCAAAATTTAAAAGTGGTGAGAGTTGAACAGGAAGTCGGCTTGCATTAGTGCCTGATTTTCCTGGATCTCCTCGAAACAGCTTTGTGATCAAGGGCAAACCACTTAACCTCTTAGTGCCTCAGTTGCTCCATCCATAAAATGGTAGAAATATTACTTTCTACAAACATTAATCACAAACTAATGACTTGGGCCCTCCTCTCTGCATGTAGCTCTCGATCTCAGAAAAGACTACCAGCACATGTCTGATCTGGCTTTTTGGATTCTGTCAGGTTAAATACAAGCCTACAAGTTAATCTAAATACTAAACCAATGGGCTAAACAAAAGGAATGAATCATCTCCAAAGACTGAACAGTTAACTCTGCCTCGAGTTTGCAAACCACTGAAATGTCTTCAGATGGAAGATGCTGTCTAAAGAACCTATTTTTTTCTATAAATATATATTAAACCTAAATCACAGGACATTGATTAAAAAGTAACCACCGATGGTAAATATTCTACTTACAATATGGTCACTGTATGGGGACTTCACATTTACTAAATTATTTTTACATGATTTAATACTTTTATTTTTCTTGAACTCTCAATATTCTGAGTAAGGTAAACATTTCAGGCAGTCGTGATTGAAGTAGGTCTTTAAGAAAAATCATTGGGGGTGCCTGGGTGGCTCAGCTGGTTAAGCGACTACCTTCGGCTCAGGTCTTGATCCCAGAGACCCAGGATCGAGCCCCACATCGGGCTCCCTGCTTGGCAGGAAGCCTGCTTCTCCCTCTCTCACTCCCCCTGCTTGTGTTCCCTCTCTAGCTGTGTTTGTATCAAATAAAATCTTAAAAAAAAAAATCACTGTTCCAAATCTATGAACTAAAAAAGGTGTGGTTTTTTTTCCCTTTTAAAAATTCATTTTCTAAACAAAGCTAAACTGTTGTGATATCTTAAGGGAAAACTGCTCACCTATTAGGGAAGCAAGCAGAATTGTTCCCTACCTTTTTCAGAAGGCTCTTTTTTAGCCAAGGTGCCCTTCAACAGATGAATAGATAAAGAAGATGTGGTACATATATACAATGGAATACGACACCTCCCTCAGAAAGGATGACTATCCCAAGTGTGAGAGGAGTCACCGCAGGTAGACCTTGGGGACTTTCAATGATGTTTCTATAGACAAATACAGAAGGGTTTAATATCACGATTTCAAGCTAAAGACTCTATGCAAGTGTTATATTTCTTACGCTTATGTGAATCTGACTAGGAAAGTGACGGTTTTGGAACTCCAACTTAAGTTATGTAATCGAATACGTAATTAAATATGTGATTTTTTAGGGGGCGCCTGGGTGGCTCAGTTGGTTGAGCGACTGCCTTCGGCTCAGGTCATGATCCCAGAGACCCGGGATCGAGTCCCGCATCAGGCTCCCTGCTCGGCGGGAGGCCTGCTTCTCCCTTTCTCACTCCTCCTGCTTGTGTTCCCTCTCTGGCTGTGTTTCTCTCTGTCAAATAAATAAAGAAATCTTAGAAAAATAAAATAAAATAAATATGTGATTAAAAAAAAAGAGGATGACTATCCAACTTTTGTAGCAACATGGACTGGATTGGAAGAGAATATGCTGAGTGAAAGAAGACAAGTAGAGAAAGTCAAGTGTCACGTGGTTTCACTTACTTGCGGTGCATAAGGGGTAATATAGAGGACAGTAGGAGAAGGAAAGGAAATGGGAAGTGGGATAATTCAGGGAGAGAAACAAAACATGAGAGACTTTGGACTCAGAAACAAACTGAGGGTCTTGGAGGGAGGGGGGTGGGAGGATGGGTGAGCCTGGTGGTGGGTACTGAGGGCAGTATTGCATGGAGTACTGGGTGTGGGGCATAAACAATGAATCTTGGAACACTGAAAAAATAAATTAAAAAAAAAAAAGAGGGGCGCCTGGGTGGCTCAGTTGGTTAAGCGACTGCCTTCGGCTCAGGTTATGATCCCGGAGACCCAGGATCGAGCCCCACATCCCGCTCCCTGCTCGGCTCCCGCCTGCTTCTCCCTCTCTCACTCCCCCTGCTTGTGTTCCCTCTCTAGCTGTGTTTCTCTCTGTCAAATAAATACAATCTTAAAAAAAAAAAAAAAAAAGAAGGTCTCTTTTTGTTCCGCCAACCTATCCAGTCAGGAGGCACCTATTAGAATATATTACAATATGGCTTTTTCTGGACCATAATAATCACCTCTACAGAGGTGAATGAAAATAGCAGCTTGACTTAATGGATATCAAATAACTTTTTCTGGCTACTCCTAAATGAGATTACTGCTCTGTTTATAATACCACAAATTAAAGCCATGCAATTATTCAACAAAAGCAGAGTGAATATTACACCATTTTTAAAGACTGACTACCCCACAGCCCGTGCCCAGCAGACTCCAGCCAAAAACCACAGTGTGGATCCACAGATAAAGCTGTCAACCTTTGCATTTCAAAGGCATCTTTCTGTAAAGAGCTCAGCATGTCAGGGCCAAAGTGAAAAGGCCTGGGTAAGTAGGAAAGAGCCTACCAAGTGATTGAGCAGGTGGGCCCAAGGCAGAACACAGACCCGCTTCAGCACGTGGCTGCACTTAGCTCCCATGTGGACATTGAGAGCATGGATCTCTGGGTTCAAATCCCAGCTCTTCAGCTTGCTCTTTGGTTGTGTGTTCTTCAGGGAGTTTTTAAGATCTCTGACATCTCATTTTTCTTACCTGTAAAAAAGGGGTGGCGGTAACAGTAGCCACCCCAAAGAAATGTGAGTTGATTAAGTTGATTTTTACAAAGTGCTTAGAAGAGTGTCTGGCTCAACATGCAGATTTGAATTGTTTAATAAGTAAAAATGCACATTTCTAGTTCAGGCCACCTCTTCAGGGGAAGGGAGAAGAGGGGGAAGAGAGGCGGTGTCAAGGGCTCAAAAAGTTAGGAAGGTGATCAAAGGCATAAAACTAAAGATGGGGGGAGGCATTTCCTGTTGGGGATTACTTAAGATCATAAACTCACCCTCTCTGTATATATAGTACCTTCTAGTGTGCTGTCTTGACAGTGACACATGCATCAACAATTTGATCTGTGAATGAAATTTCAGGATTTTTTAAAAAAGATTTATGTATGTATTTGTTTGAAAGAGCGTGCGTGCACATGCACGAGAGGAAGGTAGAGGCAGGGGGAGAGAGGCAAGCCGACTCTACACCAAGTGTGGAGTCCCACACAGGGCTCAATCCCACAACCCTGAGATCATGACCTGAGCCAAAATCAACTGTCAGATGTTCAACCAGCTGAGCCAGCCAGGCGCCCCTGGCATCCTAAGCTTTTGCCCACCATAGCATGCTTATGTCAGAGGCAAAATGGAAGGTTGCAGAGGCAATGAAACTCTTTCAAGGTGCAAATATTTTAACGTTTAACAAGTGTAAAAGATTCTTCTTCCTGGCAAGTCAATAACCTTTCTCACTTGGGGAAGCACTGCATGATAGCTAAAACTCGGCCCCAGGTTTCCACACCTGTTTTGTCCTCATGAGCTCCCATAGGCTGTGTCCATATGGCATGCTTCTAATGATTGTAAAGCTTATTCCCGGAACCAGCAAAGACCATCACTATGTGTCTGTGCCACACAGCAGCCCTCTTCTTCCTTCCCCCACCCGATCGCACGCCCACAATTGATGGCTGCTGCCTTTATGCCCAGGCAGCACTGTGATCATTGTGACACAATAATGAGTCAGGGGTGGCTCATCTTCACTACATCTCTGTGCTCCTCTAGTCCATGAGATCTGAGATCATGTCTCATTCATTTTTGTCTCTCCATTAACACACAGTGTTAGCACAAGGAACTCGCTAAATACTCGCTGAATAAACGAGTTGAAATATTGAAAATATTGAAATATTGAAAATTTCAGATGCAATACTCCAAACTCAAAGCATAAAAATCTAGCATTACCAGCACCATGTCATACCACACTAAAAACAGTGATCTCTTTATAGACTTTATAAAATGCAATTTTTTCCTTCTACTCCAAATAGAATCCTCAACCAGAATGTTTGAACATCAACTTTCACATGGAACTTTATATTGAGTAGAGCTGATTATCTGATGATATCTGTACGAGTCATTTTCTGATCCAGTAATCCTAATACACACAAATCAAAGACTAGATTGTGGAAATTTGTTACTCCTTCATGAAGCTGAGGCTTTGCCTCAGTTTTTATGGACTGGATATTCCACAATATTCTACTTCCAACCAATTTCAGAACATTTTCCACAATTGCCTTCCCTAATTCAGCCACTTGAGAATATTGTCTGTACTCAGACTTCTGTATTAGCCATTAATTTATTAAGCCAATTGAAAAGAGCACTTTAGGGGCACCTGGGTGGCTCAGTGGTTAAACCTCTGCCTTCGGCTCAGGTCGTGATCCCGGAGATCTGGGATCGAGCCCCACATCGGACTCCCTGCTCTGTGGGAAGCCTGCTTCTCCCTCTCTCACTCCCCCTGCTTGTGTTCCCTCTCTCGCTGTGTTTCTCTCTGTCGAATAAATAAAATCTTTAAAAAATAAAAAAAAAATTTTTTTTAAAAGAGCACTTTAAAAGAATTCATGGCTAGTTGTTCTAGTCAGGAAGACTTTATTAAACATCAGCGGCCATCCCAGCACCGTGAACATGAAGCAGAGCTCTTTTGTTTCTGTCATGCCAATAGTAAAGGAACAGATCTAAGTCTGGAGAGCAAGGCCTTTTGCCATTAGGTATAACATAAAGGAACAGACTTAACGACTGGCACATACCAAAAATAAAATAGGATAAATTCACACCAAAAAGGGGAAAAGAGTAACAAGAGTCACTTCTGAAAGGCTCATTCAAATACAATGTCAAATTCCTTTCATTTTTGCTGAACTCTGTTTAAGAATACTGTCATATAGGTTTACCACTGTGTTCGGGGTAGTCAAAATTTCTCTTCATTGGAGGGGATGTGCCTAGTGTGATCCCTGGTGCCCTATTTGAAGAAAACCAGCCATCATCTGCACCAAGGGTCCTCCCTTCCCAGAAGCCCCCAAATGCATGGGAAATAGGGCAAGACCTGCCAAAGAAATTAGGGTCCAACATATTCTCACACAACACCACAAAAGGTAGGGCATCTGACAAGAATACTATAGGTAAAGGTCCTGGCCTCCAGAATCCTTAAGGAATTGTCACCATAAAATATCCTGCCTCCTTGCACAGTCCCACATTAATTGAACTATGTTGCTTTTGTCCCACAACATCAAAAACAAACATCAGTATCACATTTTCTCTTACTTGCTTCGCCTCTCCACTGATACAGGGACTGTAGGCTAGAGATAAGGATGAAGCAAAAGAAGAACTATCTCTCACTTCCTCCTTCCATCCAAAACTGGGGCTAACGGAGGAGACATAGTTTCTGGATAAAACTTAAGGACACCACTCAGGGGAGAGAAGCAGCATATAAAGTCAGCCACTCTTTTACCTGCAGAGCACCTCTCAGGCAACAGAACAGGGCTTTGTAGGAGATAATACAATGAGGAACTAAGGGGCAGAGAATGGGAATAATGTGGAAAAAATAACGTGGAGCTATTCCAATCCACACCCTCTGAGACTCAAGAGAATGAGATCTATTGACTTCCTATGAGTGAAAGTATATAGGGAAAGTCCAAGGCAACAGTTTGAAATAGGTCAAATCATCTTTGGTCCTCATAACTAGTGCTGTGTAACCAATAAAGGCTTTCATCAGGCTACCCCACAGTCAATCTCTGTGTCTTCGTCCCTCTCCTCCCAGCCCACCCCCAAGTAGGGGGCCATGGGGCTGATCTAAGCTAGTGAGGTACTGGAAGTCAATATGCTAATAACCAGCTCATCCAAGGTGACTATTGTTTTAGTGGGGACTTGTAGAATAGAGTTTCTGAATTCTTAGTGGTCTTGGGAAGATTTGGGGGGAGGAGTCTCTTAGTAATATTTATTTTCCACAAGGTAGGCCATCACCTGCCACACCTATAGGTAAGTTCATTTTTGCCTAATCACAATTCCAGGCCTGGATCTGTTTTTTTCAAGGCACACTCTGTGCTTACTTGGTCACTTGTTTTTTAATCTATTGTCACCTAAGTATTGAAGGAAAAGTATTTTGAACTACTGCATTTTTGGATTGAAACCATCTAAAGATGGCAAATATCTCCACTCTCAGAAAAAGTCCCTGGTTTTACAAATCCATGGGTAGAGAAGGAAGAAATTATTATTTGCTCTTTCTTAGAAATGTGAGCCCGTTTGGATCTCTCAGGTTTCCCAAAACTGACAAATCAAAAAACAAGTTTGCTGTGGGAAATAAGGTATTCTGTGTATAAATATTTAAGGGCAAGATGTGAACGGTATGCTAGAATTTCAAAAATGGCTAAAATAATGATGGCAAATCTTTAACTGCTGTGAAAACAAACAAGATACAGCTTGTTGAATGGGAAATGTACAATCTTCAAATGCCATATTAGTCAAGAATGCTGATCTATTATAGGGTTTCTCTTTTACTTACTTACTATGAACCGGTAACAAAGAATCATAGAATGTTAATGCTAGAAGATACATCAAACTTCATCTACTGTGACACCCTGGTGAGAAACCCAAGCTACCGAGGTCCCCTGAAAGTTTACTTATAATCACTTATTTGGGACTTGGAGCAAATTCCGTCATAGAAATAATGTGATAAGAGATGATTAGAGCCCAAATACAGTCCTTCCCCCTCTTGTTACATAGTATGATTTATGCCTGAACAATATTACTCTCTAGCATCATTCACTGCAAGTGTATACCGTTTAATGTACATTCTAGGTTAGTGGGAGTGATTGACTACCGTTCATAACATCATGACAGAGGAAAGACATGGCTGGGGTACCTGGCTGGCTTAGTCAGTAGAGTGTGCAGCTCTTGTTCTTGGGGTTCTAAGTTTGAGCCTCACAAAGATTACTTAAAAATACAATCTTTAAAAAGAAGGGAAACAATGTCCCTAGAGATATCCTATATGATGCTTAGATATAAGACATCCACACCCTTCTGTAAAATAATGTTTTTGGTTCCAAGACACAGAAAATCTTCTCTAACTGAATTAAACAATGAGGACATTTGTGTGTTTATGTAACTGGAAGTTCAGGGTGAGGCAAGCTTCAGAGTAATTTTAACCCAAGAGCCCCCACTCCATTTCTCTGCCACTCTCTGTGTATGCCTTCCCTATTTTTTTTACTTCATCCCTAGGTCATTTCTGTCAGGTGGCAAAAGGGGTACAATTTTCCTATACTTCCTAGGACAAGAAGGAGAAAGAGAGCACCCCAGTCATAGGATTTCAAGCAGGAGTCCTTAGATTCACCTTGATGGGACCCTTTTAGCTATATACCCACTCCTAAACCAGTGCCCTTAACTCGGAAGCAGAATGGGCTGATTGGATTAAGCCAGCTAAGCCAGTTAAGGTTGAGATTATCTCACTTCAAAATACATGGGTGATGATGTAAACTAAAATGAAAATGTGGCCCATTGAGCTGGATAAAGAGGAGAAATGGGAAGAATACCAACAATATCCGCTAAATCATCTTTCCCATTGACCCCAACTCCAGTCATGGAGGGAGGTATTATGTGTTATGGTGGAACTAAGAAGTCTAGATACGTACAAGTGTGGAGATCAGAGGACGGGAATGGAAATGTTCTACTTCTGTTCACTTCATCCTAGAATAATATTTACCTCCATCCTTTAGGAGCTCCAGACCAAAGATCACCAGTTGCTGTCCCAAATCCCAGCTACTTACACATTCACTCCAGCTTAGAACTTTCGGATCTACCACCACCAAGAGAAAGGAAAATCTCAGTAGAAAAGCATATCTTGGGGCACCTGGGTGGCTCAGTTGATTAAGCATCTGCCTTCGGCTCAGATCATGATCCCAGAGTCCTGGATCCAGCCCCAAGTTGGTTTCCCTGCTCAGTGGGGAGCCTGCTTCTCCCTCTGCTCCTCCACCACCCTCTCACTATCTCTCTCTCTCAAATAAATAAAATCTTTTTTAAGAACAATCTTGCATCGCTTAGTAGTTACAAGGCTTTCATCTTCCTCTCCATTCCAGTTCTTTGTTGAAGGGAAACATAAGGGCCCTAGAAATGTGACTTATCCTCTGTCCCTTGACAAAATAACTTGGGTATCCATTGACTTCCCAGGATGCTTTGAGACAAAACTGTGGTGGCTTTATTCCACTTTTGATGATCTGTCTTTAACCCATGATGCACTAAGATTACAAGGTCAACCATGAGACTATCTAAAGAAATATACAAAGAAAGTGGGGTCAATATTGCTTTCCCAACTACTTCACATTAGTAAAAAACACATTACCCCAACTCTCTACAGAATATCCTCTCTTTGACTAATGGTGGTTACAGTGTTCATTCATAAATTGTAAAATGTAAAGCTGTAAGATGTAATAAATAGGCTTGTGACTAGAAAATAAGCTGGACTGGGATTCATGACAATCAGTGCAAACACAAAATAAAGAAAGGGTCAGTTATTCGGGGTTCTCAGCAAAATTATCCCACATAAAGATTGATTTCAGTCTCACTCCCACTATACTCCAAAAATCCCATTTTCTAAAATGGTGGTTTCCCACTGCATGACTGGCTCAGTGCCCAGAGCTCTATCTCTAGAGCTTTCCACAGAGTTCTGAGTGTTGCAGCCTTTGCTTGACTGGAAGCCTGGAAATAGAGTTGTCCTTCCAAGGGTTAAATTTTAAATAGTTAAGCTCTTTTATTGCAATAATAATACTTTACATGTTTATAATGGCTCACAGTCATTTTAAATGCTGATTTAATAAAGAGGTGTTTACATCTTATATTCAGGAGCTAAAGGACTTGTAGTAGGAACTGAGCAAAGCTTCCTGTCTGACATCTGGTCAACCAGTCTCTGAGTTCAACTAAGCAGTTGTAGAAAAAGACAAGCACCAGAATAGAACTTTTTTTATGATGATAGCAAATAATTTTTATGTCTATTATATGTTATTTTCCTATATATTCTTTTAGCTTTTATTACATATTATTTTTGTAAATCAAGTTTTTGTTTCAGGATGAAACATCTATGCCTCAGAAGGGAATGCTCATTTTTTTTTCTTTTTTTTGATTTTATGTATAGCATGCTAATTTTTTAAAAAATATTTTATTTATTTAAGAGACAGAGTGAGAGAGAGCATGAGAGGGGAGAAAGTCAGAGGGAGAAGCAGACTCCCCATGAAGCTGGGAGCCAAACGCAGGACTCAATCCCAGGACTCCAGGATCATGACTGAGCCGAAGGCAGTCACCCAACCAACTGAGCCACCCATGTGCCCTGAATGTTAATTTTTTTTTTTTTTTTAAGTACCCTCTTCTGGAGCACCTGGGTGGCTCAGTCTTTAAGCGACTGCCTTTGGCTCAGGTCATGATCCCGGAATCCTGGGATCTAGCCTCGCATCGAGCTCCCTCCTGGGTGGGAAGCCCGCTTTTCCCCCTCTCACCACCCCTGCTTGTGTTCCCTCTCTGGCTGTGTTTCTCTCTGTCAAATACATAAATAAAATCTTAAAAAAAAAAAAAAAAGGGTACTCTCTTCTTTTGACTGTTTTCTAGCCCAAATATTTTCTCTTTTTCACTGGCATCATTCTACCTTTTGTAAAGAGAAAACAGTTTTTAATTTGGGGCATAAATAAAGTGTCAAGAATCAGGATAATGATATTAGTTGTTTTTTGTTATTAATCACTCAGTTTGGGGTATTATTGCTCCTTTGCTTTATCCTAAAAGCTTTTTTTTTTTTAAGGGTTATTCTCTCTCTTCAGTTTAGGTTGAGGTTTCTAGACATGTTTTCCAAATTATCCACTCCCCTGTGATTTACCCTACCCTTCACAGGGGCCCAGAATTAACTCTGCAGGAAAAAGCGAGCTCATTCTCATCGCACTGGAGGCTGTTTAAAAGGAAAGGAGTAGTTTCAAAACCCTAGTTTCTCAACTATCAGTATTTAAAATCTATGGAGCCATTAGCAAGTGGACCTAAATGGATATAATCTTTTTGGAAAGCAACTTAATAATCAGCTTTCCTAGTTGGAGAGTTTATTGTATAACATTAGCACATTATCTCCAGTGATGGCAAATTGTAAAGAACTTATATGACCCACAACAAGGAAATGATTAAATATGGCAAGTCCACACAATGGATCATTTCATTGCTGGCAAAAACATGTTTTTGAAGAATATTTAATAAATGGGAAAATGCTCATCTTTGTGGCGTAATCAGCTTTATGGCTGGTAAGATAAGGAAGAGCTCTGTTTTCTCTTTAGAGTGTATGTGAATTTCTCTATTTTACAAGCTTCTGTAATGAGCGTGTATTGTTTTTTGAAATTAGGAAAAAAATCCCAGGAATTCAGGAAGGCCCAGGCTGGGCCCTCACCCTGAAAGTGAAGTCTGGCTGTCAGTGGGTCAGTGGGTCAGTCAGCAAATATTTATCTAGTGCCTACTTTGTACCAGGCACAGGGACAAACACTGAGGACACAAATGACTTAAAAATAAAACAAAACAACCCCAAACAGGAGGGGTTGCCTGCTCTGGGACACTGAGATCACAGTGAGTCTTGATTGTGGGAATAAATGCAGAGGCTTGCTGTCTGTTCCATTGGCAAACTTTCCCATTACTGGTCCCCTAAAGAAAAGAAACTAGATGAACAGCTATATTAATACATTTTTGAAATCCAAGATACCAATCATCAGAAAGTCCACCTAATCTAAAATTTCTTTCTCATACATGCTATTTTTAGGAAAGAAGAAAATGACAAGAAAATAAGGTAACATAGAAGGTAATTTTTAAAAAATTAGGTCATCTCCTACCTCTTGTTTTAATGGCACCATGGTGAGGGTTGCTTTTTGTACTAATATATGATACTGTCTGATTTTAAAGAATACTGGCCCTTCATCTTTGTGCTTGGATTCTTTGAAATGTGGAGCTCCTGCTACATAGGGTAATGTTCAGTTAATCCAAACCTCTTAACCATTCCAGATAAATGGCAGGTTCCATATTTAGAATTGAAGGTGATTATCAGGAATTCAGCTTGAGGGACACCTGAGTGGCTTAGTCAGTTAAGCATCTGCCTTTAGCTCAGGTCATGATCCCGGGGTCCTGGAATTGAGTCCCACGTTGGGCTCCCTACTCAGCGAGGAGCCTGCTTCTCCTTCTGCCTGCCTCTCCCCCGGCTTGTGCTCTCTCTCTCTCTCCTTCTTTCTGAAAAATAAATAATTAAAGTTAAAAAAAAAAAAAAGAATCCAGCTTGAGATGAAAAAAATCAATGAAATATATATCTGTAAGAAGCTTATGTTTAACTAACTATTATTGTTATTGGCAAATAATAGGCTGGATTATAATGGTGAATAGTACAATAGCCAAAAGAGTGATAGTTTTATTGATAAGAAGTTTGTTCAAAGGCAACATCTTTTGGGCGCCTGGGTGGCTCAGTGGCTTAAAGCCTCTGCCTTCAGCTCAGGTCATGATCTCAGGGTCCTGGGATCAAGGCCCGCATCGGGCTCTCTGCTTGGCAGGGAGCCTGCTTCCTCCTCTCTCTCTGCCTGCCTCTCTGCCTACTTGTGATCTCTCTCTCTGTCTCTCTGTCAAATAAACAAACAAACAAACAAACAAATAAATAAATCTTTAAAAAAAAAGGCAACATCTTTTCTGGAGGACATATCATGTTATCCCTACACAAATTGAAGGATATACTTTTTAGACCAGCCCCAACAGGAACTAAAAACCTCCAGGAACTGGAAACAAATTCCAATTGTGCTGATCCAGGCTGTGGATCTACCCCCTTGGATTTCATTTTTCTCATCTGTAGAATGGAAGTGGCAATTGCTATTGAAGGGTGAACAATATCTGAGGAAGTGCGCGTGATGCCTTGGCAGAACGAGCTATAATTAGCAGAGGAAGACTCAGAAAATCAGGAGCCCATGCAGGTGAAGATACTGTCATCTCCATACCTTTGGCAGCCCCCTTATGTTCTGAGGACAGGAACAACATAGGGTGAACCCTAGATAAATATTCTCTTCTGCTTTAACACAAGGGTGATCGAGGGCTGTGTGGGTTAAGTAACTCTATAAAACCTGTCAAGGAAATTGCAACTAATAACAATAGAAAGAATAATGAAAATAGAAGATCATGTGGAAAACACAGTAATACTTGGTTCAGACAAGTATCATCAACAAAAGCAAAAATTTGTCCGTGAAAGTATAATGAAAAACAAGACTTTTATAGTCTCAGAGTAGTTCCCCACAATACCTACTAAGGGGAAGATAGTGACTTAACAATGAAGGAATCAGGAAGACACCACTTTAACCATTACTTGTAATGGAACAGGTCTACATCATGTGCTTCCCCATAGAGATGCTTTGAGAAGGGCACAATAGCAGCATGATGGTATGAAAAATCCATGAGATCCAAGACAACCCCAGCTGAGGGTCATTCTATACAGTAATTGGCCAGTAGTTTTAAAAAATATCAAGGTTTGAAAGACAGAGAAGGATTGAGGAAGTAGTCTAGATTAATGGAGACTTATGCAACATGACATACAACCTGTGATTCCTCGTGAGATCTGGAACCAGAAAGAGGACATGGTGCCACAGAGAGTGAGATCTGAATCAGGTCTGAAGATCTGACAAGAGTATTGTATCAAAAGTACTTTTCCAGTTTTGATCATTGTACTGTGGTTAGGTAAAATGTTAACTTTGGGAGAATCTGGATGAAAAGTGTCTAGAAATTCCTGATAGTCATTTTCCATTTTTCAAATTTTGGAGGTACATCTAGAGAAAAAAAAACTATCCAACATAGTCAACTAAATAGAAATTTCTTAAAATTATTTTTATGAAGTGATACTCAGGAATAAACAGAAATCTGACTTACTTAATGTAACATGACAGGATATCTCTAAAGGTCCCTTCTTAAGAGTAATTAGAGATGGAGAAGATAATATGAGAAGTGGTTTTCATTTCCCTTTGCCAAACATAGAATCATAGACTTTCAGTGCTGGAAGGAACCTTAAAGAGAATATTGATAAGGAAGAAACCAGCCACAATCTTAACATCCAACAATAGGGAATCATTTATTATGCTTCATGCAGTGCCCAGATTTACACAACCATTCAAAGTTATATTTATAAGGAATCATGTAGCAAAACAGGACAGTTATTTCTTCAAAAATCAGGATGCAAATTATACATATATTTACTATAACTAACTACCTATAATTTATATACATAAAGAAAGGCAAAGGAAATATATAGTGAATTTGGTTAAGATAGAACTGTGGGAGTGCCTAGCTAGCTCAGTTGGTAGAACATGTGACTCTTAATGTTGGGGTCGTGAGTTTGAGCCCCATGTGGTATATAGAGATTACTTTAAAAAAAACATAGTGGAATTGTGGGGAGAATTTTTTTCTTTTTCTACTTTACAAATTCCCTATGATATTTTAAATTTCAAACGTTCTTACAGAGGAAAAAGTGAAAGTTCTCTTTATTCTAAGCCAAAACTTATCCTTCTGTGTAATAAATCTTAGATCTGCTTGCACACTCAGCCAGGGGCACTAGGGACCTCACACACGATGACGTGATCCAACCATTGGGCAACTCTCTCTGTGGAACTAGCCTTCCTGGGTTCTTACCATCTTGTATTTGATGTAAGATCTTTTATGTATGGGAGATGAGTTTGGGAAAGCCCGTGAGAACAGCTTTAACTTCACAGAGTTTGCCCAAAATTCACCAGACAATGTATCCATTCCCCTTTTTGTTTTCATTTCTCCTCTGGGGCTACGGTTCCACTCCCCTGCTTGGTTGTTGCCCTAACGTACTGCCCGGTCCTCAGCAGTGCCACCACCACCCCGTGTCCTGGGGGCTGAACTCTATTTCCACTGGATGAGTTTTCTCAGGCTACTGTAACAAAACACCACAGACTGTCTCCAGTGAGTTTATTAACCTGACCAGGGCTATCCCCATGGGCGAGTCAAGTGTATCACCTATCATAAAGGATCCGTTTGCCTTATCATATGAATTTCAACACTACATGTGTCAATGGGAAAAAAGGAAAGTACCATTGATTATCTATGGTCCCATTGTACATTTTTGAATAGTTATAAATAGTACTCTTGTACATTTCAGTTTTTTTGTTATCCACTTATACAACAATTTTTTTTCCCTGATAGAGGTTATTGAGAGTTTCAAGAGGTCATTTTAAAAACGCTTTTGTCATGGGGCACCTGGGTGGCACAGTTTGTTAAATGTCCAACTCTTGGTTCTGGCTCAGGTTGTGATCTCAGGGTCATGAGATGGAGCCCTACATCAGGCCACATGCTCAGCACAGAATCTGCTTGAGATTCTCTCTCCTTCTCCCTCTGCCCCTCACACTTGTGCTCTCTCTCTCACTAAAATAATAACTAAATATTTTTAAAAAATAATAAAAAATTTAGTGAGGAACCACGTGTAGCTATTTCAAACACAAAAACAGATATAAAAATGTTATTTTAGTGAAATCAGGGTCAGATTTCTCATTTAAATTGGAAAGAATTTTATCTGGATGTTTTATACAAATGTGAAATTTAATTCTTTCCGCATTACCATTACTGGCCAAAGGGTATAGTAATGTTCTGATCGTCTCCTTCTAAATATTCATCTGCATGACCTTCAGTGGGCTTCTACCTGTCCTCTATAATGCACATAAATCCCCTTCCCCACTTTGTAGGCATATTTCTTTTAAATAGGGCACAGGTTTGATTTCATCACTAGGTTTAAGTCTTAATTCCCATCTGCAAGGTTTCAGTGAGACTGTCATGTTTACACCTGGTGTTATAATCCTGAGTTGACTTTGCCTGTTACTTATGCCCTGCGTGTTTGTACACAGACCTCTAAGGCACCAACTCTCCCTTCTGGCCACCTTCCCAATTGTTTTCTCATGTGAATCACCAAACACCTCCAGCTCCCTTATTCTTTCTGTGTCATGGCTACTGCTCATTGAAATACCTGGGTTCACAGGTTTACCTGGGTGCTTTCCTCACTTCCCTTATTTATTCTCTTTTCAAGCCCCATGGATAAATTCTTATTTATCCAATAAATATCTTATCTATCCTGGGGCAATTATCATTCCCCACTTTGTGAAAGCCCCTCCATCCCAAATCAGAAGTCCATAATTTTCATAGCATTACTACCCAGAATCAAGATGTAAAAATCCAAATACAGTAAAACAAAGCCATCTTCATGGCCTCTCACTCATGTCTCAGACCTTCTCCCTTTCAAACTCACAGATGTCAGCAAGATACAAAGGAAACGATGAGCTGGGCTCTCAAGTCATTTCCACAGGGGACAAAACGGTCATTTCTCAAAATCCTGGGTATTATCTTCCAGCAAACAATCTCTTGCACTCGCTTCACCCAATCCAGTATCTCGGCAGTTCTTCCTTCATAAATGCCATTTGGACCTGGCCCATCTCTATCTCTACCTGTAAAGATTTCATTGCTGTAATTGAAACTCTTGTATTCTGTTTCAAACATTACAGTGATCTCTTTTACAGGTTAGTCTCCACATTGCCATTAGAATTATTGTTGGATGTTGGGATGCCTGAGTGGCTCAGTCAGCTAAGCCTCTGACTCTTGATTTTCACTCAGGTCATGATCTCAGAGTGGTGAGATCAAGTCCCCTGTGGGGCTCTGTGCTCAGCAGGGAGTCTGTTTGGGATTCTCTCTCCCTCTCTCTTTCTGACCCTCCCCACCTTCCCCTCTCTCAAATGAATAAATAAATAAAATACTTTTTTTTTAAAGATTTTATTTATTTATTTATTTATTTGACAGAGAGAGGGACAGCAAGAGAGGGAACACAGGTGAGGGCGTGGAAGAGGGAAAAGCAGGCTTCCCACCAAGCAGGGAGGCCAGTGTGGAGCTCAATCTCAGGACCCTGGGATCATGACCTGAGCCAAAGGCAGATGCTTAACAACTGAACCACCGAGGTACCCGACTAAGAGAGTATCTTAAATGTTGTCACCACAAGATATTAGCTAACCTTGTTGTAGTCATCAGTTTGCAAAATATGTGTGTATCAAATCATCATGCTGTACCTCTTAGATTTGTAGAATGTTATATGTCAATCACATCTCAATAGAGGTAGAAAAAAATCAAAATCCATTTAAAAGAACTAGCCCTTAAAAGTATCGACTGTTTAATTCGCTGATTCAAAACCTACCAGCGCTGTCTGAATATACCATTACATATGAATGTGTGAAGGAATAATTAGGGTGATTAGAGTTTTTCTTTGTTTTTTAAAGATATTTTATTTATTTATTTGACACAGAGAGAGCACAAGCAGGTGGAGCAGCAGAGAGAGAGGGAGAAGCAGGCTACTTACCAAGCAGGAAGTCCGACGATGGGCTCTATCGCAGGACCTCTGGGATCATGACCTGAGCCAAAAGCAGATGCTTAACCGACTGAGCAACCCAGGTGCCCCTTCTTTGTTTTTTATGTAAAGGGCAGCTTCGATTTCCTCAGGGTATTGCAATGCCTCAGTTGGCGGGTAACAGACAAGGGAACAATGCTAGATTTTTCTCTGTTAGCATGTCCTTAGGTAAGTAAGGCTTCCTCTCTCCCTGCTCCCCTCTGGAAGCCTGGAGCCACACAGTAGAAGAGAGAACTTTCGTGCTCTCAGAAAGCAGAGATTCTGGGGGACCTAGGTGACTCAGTTGGTTAAGCAGCTACCTTTGGCTCGGGTTGTGATCTTGGGGTCCTGGGATGAAAAAGAAGAGGTAGTATAGGATGAGTCTGATGCAGCTGCATTTTTTTATGAACCCTCTTCCCTCTGCCGGAAACAGAAAGAGTAGGGGTTCTTCGAGCAACCCCTGCCCAACTTTCTACCACAGTCCCCCTTACAATGAGACCACCCCACCATCCTATGTGAAAGACACTAAGGAAAAGGCTGTAGTCTACTTAAGCACATAAAGCACGCGAGGCCAGGCCCTTCCACGATAACACGATAAGGTTTGGGCACCCACAGCAAGGTGAGAGAGGTCATAGTTCAGCGTCCTGATGAGTTGTTTTCTTAAGTGTTGAATAAAAAAGTCAAAGCAAATGTGAAAGCAAACGGAAGGACTTAGTCCTCTTAATTGCTGTATGTCAAGGGCAATTAGATCTTCCCCAGAGATGAGAAATCGCAGGTACGGCTGCCCTGGGACCGCACTTGCTTCAGAGCCTTACGGAAGAACTAGGAGATGGCGTTCTCCGCAGAAGGAGAAATGACTCCTGTGTCCTCTTAAAAGTCCTCCTGACATTTCAAGTGTATTCCTTCACTCCTTTGCAAGTAAGTTAAGAGGGTCCATTCCCTGTCATTTAAAACTTAGTTCTAATGATTTAGGGTAATTAGACTATAAGGCTCACTTCTGACAGATCCCAGGAAATGGGAAGCAAATTGTTGCTAGAGGACAGAGGCCCGAAGAGCTCAGGAAGGCCAGGGGCCCCCAACATGTGCCTTACGGACACCACAGCTAAAATGGCAACAAAGCCACTCCCCAACCTCAAGGCCCCTGAGTCACCAATGCGCTCTTCATATAGGATCCCTGACGGCCACCGGTCCTGTACCCACTTTATTTTTCTTTCCCAAAGGAGCCTAGGCAATCACTTCACTAATTTCAAAAAACACTTTCGGCTTAAAGCTTGATTTAGTGTGGCCAGCTTCAGGATCTTCTAGAATCGGCTGCATTGGCCCCCGGGCTTCTCTCCTCTCACATTCTGCAGAAGAGGGGAATGATAACGTGGTGTTCGTTGCACTGTTCTTTCAACATTTATATAGCCTCGAAAGTGTTCAAGAAAAAAGGTTAAGGGAAGAAGGTGAATTGAAAAGAGGTCACCAAATTTCTGAACTCATAGTATATAGGATATTAAGTCTGATTAATTCAGTCCTTTCCAAAGCACAGCAGTCCCATCAGGATCTAAAAGCCCTTTGAGGGGCGCATGGGTGGCTCAGTTGGTTAAGCATCTGCCTTCGGCTCAGGTCATGCTCCCAGGGTCCTGGGATCAAGCCCCGCAATGGACTCCCTGCTCCATGAGAAGCCTGCTTCTCCCTCTTCCACTCCTCCTGCTTGTGTTCCTTCTCTCACTCGTTCTCTGTGAAATAAATAAATAAAATCTTTAAAAAAAGGCCTTTCAAAAGTTTAAATTAAATTAAAGTTTATAAATTAAATATATAAATTAAAGTTCATCTGTGATGAGTGTGCCCTGGATGGGGTGGGCGGGATGGGCAGGAGTGACCAGGTGGGGATAGGACTCCTGGAGTAAAATATCTCAGCTTCCGTCAGGGGTGGGGTCCCCCGGGAGCCCTGAGTCTGCCCAAAAAAAGCTTGAATAAGGACATTGTAAGTGGACCGAAAATCTGAGAGGTAGCGCTCCGCCCAACCCACCGCTAGGAGCAGTAGCACTGGACACGGCTCACAGGTGCAGCAAATCCCACCCCTGGGAAGGGGTCCCCAGGGATATCAGCACCTCGCCTGATTCCACGGGGCACCACCGGTCTCCACCAGAGGGATCATTTTCTCAGGTTCAGGCCCCCCTGCTATCAGGCTGCACCTGCTAATCTGGGTGAGTCCGGACCTTCACCCCACTGCAGACAGCTTTGATCTGGCCATGCCACCCCCATACCTCTGAACCCCCACTTTGGAGCCTGGGAGTACTTGAAGTATTTGTCACTTGAGAAAATGAGAATTCACTGCATATTTTTGCTCACATTTTAGAAATCTTCTGGACTCAAACTCCTCTTTCACTTAAATGTCGAACAGTGACCTTGTCCAGCAACCCAACCCCACAGCACCCCCAAGCCCGCCCTTCCTCATGCAGTTCCCTCCTGCAAATAGTGAACCCTAGCACAGATCTTTTCTGGTGAGTGGTATCTCATTCCACACATGAGAAAACTGAGATGTAGAGAGGCTAATAAGTGGTAGAACCAGAATTTGGAACTGGTCTCTGTTTCCAAAAATGGCCCTTCATATGTTATGCGAAAAGTGTTTTTTCCTAAGTAATTTCATTTAAAGTGGAATGAGTAACTTGTGTTCCAAAACAGTGTTGAAAAGTAGGCAAATTTTAGCCTCCTTAAAGGGTGACGTTTCTGGTCTCTTGAAAAGATGCATGTTTTAGTCCTTTTCTTGAAATGGTGAGACTGTCCTAAGAGGGTGAGGCCAGCGACCAGCCCCCAGAAGCTCAGTCCTGCCCCGTGCTGCCATCAGGGCTGGGCTGATCCCAGTAGTTCTTCCCCAAAGGCTCTGGAAGGCACCCATGATGGAGCCGATAGAACTAGATCATTCCCATTCTGTCTTCGACACTGACATTTCCTCTGCGTCCTCAGTTCAGTCATTAGACTTTTCTATTCCTTAGCTTCCAACTTACAAAATTCCCTTACTTATAATTGTGTCCATATATTTTGCTAATCATCTGGAGGAAGGTTAAAAGCTGGCTATAAACACGAAAGTATCTTAAGACTAAACGTAACTGCATAGATCTTTGTGTACATAGACATTATTGTAGAAATTGCTATATTGATGCAAAGCTAAATTAATGTAAAGCATAAACTCATCATTGTCTGCTGTGGAGCCAGTCACTCAGATGGACATGGGACATGCTAACAGTGAGTGTGTGTGGTTCTGGGAATGCAGGGCTTTATTTCCCTTACTGTATTTGCCATATCATATAGCTCTTCTAAATTTATTGATCTTAATCCTAAAGTCAAAAATGAAAAAAGCATGTTTCCTAAGTACTTACCCAAGTTACAAGTGCTATGCTAAGGCTACCAGGATGAATAAGGCAAGATTTTGTTCTCAGAATACAGACAAGCAGGGGAGTCAGACATGTAAACCATCTATGACTAACTAGGAAAGAATGTAAATGGCTTTTGTTAAAAATATAAAAAACTTAGGAATTGATGACAGTTGTGCCATACAAGTAGACCCCTTTTCCATCTTCTGAAGGAAGCTGCCATTGCTCAGAATACTTGGGAGGACTCCAGTGTGAGAACTGTATTCAGATTCGAAGGTTCCCTTTCTGAGTATTTTCAGTGGCTGAAAATATTCATCCTGTAAGGATAAATTTGATTTAAAACATTTTTTAAAGGATTTTATTTTTAAGTAACTTCTATACTCAATGCAGGGCTCAAACTCACACGCCCCAGATCAAGAGTCACATGCTCCACTGACTGAGCCAGCCAGGTGCCCCCAAAACATTTTTTAAAGAACCTGGAACATCCTGTAATAACAGAAAGAAAGAAAGCTATCAAGGAATATTTGGGTCATGTTAAGAAGAGATGAGAGTCCATTCGTTGGGGCCCCTACCAGTCAAAGATGTATCCATTCATACAACCCCAAGGGTAATTGCATCTTTGAAATCATGATATTAACAAACAAAACTCATTGTTTGCCTGTAGAAAATGGCAGGGAACCAAGTCATTATTTTGGAAACTAGTAAACAGAGCATTTAATCTGCCTTTCCTATATAAAGCGTATCTCAGGGTAACAAAATAGTGGAGGGAGAAGATTCTGTTGATTAAAGTTTTCAAACTAACAAATGAAGAAGAAATAATAGAATTTATCATGATTGTTGCAAGTCCTAATGAATTCATCATCCAGGCAATGGCCATCAATAGATACAAAGAGCATAAAAAGAGACAACCAGACATTATGTACCTCCTAGGGGAAGTATGTATACTACCTATGAAGTAATCTTGATTTTAAAAAAAGAACAAAAAGAAGGGGCGCCTGGGTGGCCCAGTTGGTTAAGCCACTGCCTTCAGCTCAGGTCATGATCTGGAGTTCTGGAATCGAGTTCCACATCGGGCTCCCAGCTCCTCGGGGAGTCTGCTTCTCCCTCTGACCTTCTTCCCTCTCATGCTCTCTCTCTCTCTTTCAAAAAAAAATAAATAAAATCTTTAAAAAAAAAAAGAAATCTGTGTTTTATCAAGTGTCAGGTGTTGACTATCAATCTGTAGGAAAAATAGAGGATACATGAACATGCTTTAAAAATACCATGGGAATGTCATCAGTGCTAACCATGCTGTAGGAACCCCTTAGGACTAACAACCCCTCTCTTCAACAACATCCACAACAGTGAACCTACAGTGGGAAAGAAATTAAACAAAAAACCATAAATTTAAAGAGATATCTGAGACATATCAATCAATCATAATGTGTGAACTTATTTAGATCTGAATTTAAGGGGAAAAACCACTCACACACATTTATGACAATGGGAAAATGTGAATGTTGACTGAGTAATTAATGAAATTAGTGGATTATCTTTTTAGATATGATTATGGTATGGTGCTTATGCTTTTTAAAAGGAGTTCTTATCTTTTAGGATGCATACTGAAAATATTTACAAATAACTTTTATTTTTAAGACACAACTGGCAACCAAAAGGTTTGAAATGATTCTTCAGATGTCTGGTCAACATAAGCATTTTTATGCTGGACAACATTATTTGGGTTAAAGGCAGGCTTCTGTGGCTGGTAAATTTGTTTTGTAGATAATAGCAAATGAGAAATTTTCAGCAAATACAGTATTTGCAGAATAAATTGTTTGGTTTTTTTAATTTTTGTGAATGCATGAGAACACAAGCTGGAGGAGGGACAGAGGAAGAAGCACACTACCAGCTGAGCAGGAAGCCTGATGTGGGACTTGATCCAGAACCCTGGGATCACAACCTTCCTGAAGGCAGACACTTAACTCACTGAGCCCCCCAGGTGCCCCCAGAATAAGTTTTGATCTTTGCAATGAGATGCATTTTTACAAATAATGTTAGCAAAGATTAAAGAAACAAAAAAATAGCATCAGTGAAATTTTAATGAAATAAGTACAATCACATGTTGCTGGAGTGTGTATTGGAGCAGGCCTTTATTTTTTTTAATTTTTTATTTAAATTCAACTCAATTAACATATAATGTATTATTAGTTTCAAAGGTAGAATTTAGAAATTCATCCGCTGCATATAACACCCGGTGCTCATTCCATCAAGTGCCCTCCTTAATGCCCAACACCCAGTTACCCCATCCCTCACCCACCTCCCCTCCAGGAACCCTCAGCTTGTTCTCTGTAGTTTAAGAGTCTCTTCTGATTAGTCTCCCTCTCTGTTTCTATCTTATTTTGTTTTTCCTTCCCTTCCCCTATGTTCATCAGTTTAATTTATTAAATTCCATATATGAGTGAAATCATATGATATTTGTCTTCCTCTGACTGAATTATTTCGCTTAGCAAAATGCCTCTAGTTCCATCCACATCATAGCAGATGGCAAGATTTCATTCTTTCTGGTGGTTGAGTAATGTTCCATTGAATATATTTATGTACATATACACATGTATGTAACAGGTATGTATCGCATCTTCATTATCCATTGAATATATATGATATATGTTATATATTATTAGATATTATATCTTATATATCATTATATATATCATTAACATCATATATTATACACACACACACACACACACACACCACATCTTCTTTATCCATTCATCTGTTGATGGACATCTGGGCTTTTTCCATAGTTTGGCTATTGTGGACATTGCTGCTATAAACATTGGGGTACAGGTGCCCCTTCAGATCACTATGTTTCTATCCTTTGGATAAATACCTAATCTGCAATTGCTGGGTCTTAAGGTATTTTTAACTTTTGGAGGAACCTCCATACTGTTTTCCAGAGTGGCTGCACCAGTTTTCATTCCCACCAACAATGTAAGAAGATTCTCCTTTCTCCACATCCTTGCCAACAACTGTTGTTTCCTGATTTCTTAATTTTAGCCATTCTGATAGGCGTGAAGTGGTATCTAATTGTGGTTTTGATTTGTTTTTCCCTGATGCCATATGATGAGCATTTTTTCATGTGTTTCTTGCAATTGTATGTCTTCTCTGGAGAAATGTCTGTTTATGTCTTCTGCCCATTTCTTGACTGGATTTTGTGGGTTTTGGGTGCTGAGTTTAATACATTCTAGATTTTGGATACTAGCCCTTTATCTAATAAGACATTTGCAAATATCTTCTCCCATTCTCCATTTGGTAGGTTGTCTCTTAGTTTTGTCAACTGTTTCCTTTGCTTTGGAGCAACCCTTTAAAAGAGCAATATAATAATATACATTAAGAGTTAAAAATCTCTATGCTCTCTAACCAAGTAATTCCACATCTGCAAATAATTTGAGTTAAAGAAAAAAATTATGCACCAAGATATTCATTGTAGCATTTTTAATAGTATCACTAAATTTAAAATTACCCAGTCTTACAGGAGGAAAAGGGTTAACAAATTTTGATCTAACGATAGACATCAGAGATTATATTTATGATGAATCTTTAGTAACAGTAAATACCCTTTTTTGTTAAGTAGAAAAAGTTAGATATAATATTTTGACAAGATTTAAAACTATGTCATTTTGCTCAAAATGTTTAATTTTAATTTTGTTTCACATTTACAATCATAAATTATATGAAAGAATTTAGAAATGTTGCTTTTTTCCCACTCATTTTAGGGGAAAAAATTTAACTCTTCACAAACATCTTGAAAACAGCGTCCTTTTATTTGCCAAATGACATTTTATAAAGTGGCTCTTTCTTGACATTTATACACAGAGAAGAGTATAAAACCATGGATTTATTGCTCAATAAATTTTCTCTAAGTGAGCACAGACATGTACACATCACCCGGAACAAGAAATCAAATATTGGCAGCATCCCAGAAGCCCCCTCAGGTCCCCTCTCAGTCACCACAACACAGAAAATAACCATAATCAAACTTGCATCATCGTAAAGAAGTGTTGCCTAATTTTGCAGTGTATCAGTGGGACCATAAGCATGTACAGTTGACCCTTGGACAACAAGGGTTTGAACTGTGTGGGTCTACTGACATGTGGATTTTTTTTTTAATAAACAGAATACAGTATTTTGTAAATTTTGTAAATGTATTTTCTTTTCCTTATGATTTTGTTAACACTTTCTTTTCCCTAGCTTACTTTATTGTAAGAATAGAGTGTGTCATGCATATAACATACACAAGATGCGTTAATCGACGGTCAATAAGAGGCTATTAGTAGTGAAGTTTTGGGGAAGCCAGAAGTTACATGCGGCTTCTCCACTACATTTGGGGTCAGGGCCCCTAACCCTGTTTCTTTAAGGGCCAGCTGTACTTCTGTGTGTCTTTTCTTTTGCTTAATTTATGTTTGTGAGATTTATCTGTATTGCTACATTTAGTAATAATTCTGATTGCTCTATAGTATTATTCCCTTATACAAATACAGCATTTTAATCTATTCGACTGTTGATGGACATTTTCCCTTCTAGTTTTGGGGCTATTACAAATGGTGCTACAGTGAGCATGCCTTCTGTTGCCACAAATGTACACACTGTATTGGGTACATACCTAGGGCAGGAATTGATGGTTGCAGGGTATATGTGTGTTCGTTTTTAGTAAATTCTGACTCAAAGTTTTCCAAAGTGCTGTGCCAGTCTACACTGTCATGAGGAGTGCATGGAAGTTCCCGATGCTCTACCTCCTCGCCAACATGTGACATTATCAGTCATTTCATCTTTGTCGTCTGAGAGGCACGTAGTAGTATGTTATTGTGGTTTTAATTTGCATTCCTCTTATGATTAGTGACTTTGGACGCTTATTCATATGTTTCTGAGCCATTCAAATAACTTTTCTCTCTCTCTCTCTCTTTTTTTTTAAGTCATCTCTACCCCCAATGTGGGGCTCAGACTCACAACCGCAAGATCAAGAGTCACGTGCTCTGCTGACTTGAGCCAGTCAGGGTTCCGTTCAATATTTCTTTAGCAGTGTACCCATTCAAGTCTTTTGCCCATTTTTCAATTAGGCTGTCTTGTTCTTATTACTTTGTAGGAGCTTTTTAATAATCTGGATATGAGGGTTTTGTCACTTTATTGCAAACATCTTTTCCCAAGAATGTCTTCATATTGCCTTTTCACTCTCTATATTATGTCTGTGTTGAGTTTTTCAAAAAATTGTTACATGGAGGGCACCTGGGTGGCTCTGTTGATTAAGCAACTGCCTTTGGCTCAGGTCATGATCCTGGAGTCCAGGCATGGAGTCCCACATCCGGCCCCCTGCTCAGCAGGGAGTCTGATACTACCTCTGATTTTCCCCCTCATCCTCTCTCTCTGAAAGAAAGAAAGAAAGAAAGAAAGAAAGAAAGAAAGAAAGAAAGAAAGAAATCTTCAAAAAAATCATTACATGGAAAAAAAGAGCATAAATAACCTCGAAGTACCATTTTTAATTTTTTCATTGGTTGAATAATATGTGACATTTTTTATTTGTCCTTCTTAATATTTTCCCAGAATTTTGTTTCTCATTATAAAATAATAAAATTTATTTTTCAAGAGTTATTATATTAGAGTCCAGTGATGAAAATAAATACTGATGATGATGATATAGTAGAAAGGGAAAAAAATCCAGGAAACAAATGTGATTTTATCATTTGAAATGAAGACAGGGTTTCTATTCTTATTTTTAAAAAACTGAATTAAAATGGAGGATTCCTAAAATTCCACTGGAAAGTCCCTGAGAGGTGATACCAGCAATGGAAGAGAGTTCCTTGAAGGCTGGTTGACACTTGTCTAAGAAGAATTTGTGCTTCTCATCTTCCTCCCCTTGACCAAAGGACAGGCATGACAGCTGAGCATGCCAGCAAGCCCTTAAGTTACTGTTTGTTTCTTGGCACCAGAAGGACCAAAAGCAAGTGGCAGTCTGGTTGGTGAGAGCCCTCCTGGTCCCACCTGAAACACCTGTCAGGACCCTGGATCAAGCTATTATCTTTATCTATCAGAACTCCTAAGGTTGGGACCATAAATTTAAAGAATATAGATGTGAGTCTATTTTCAGTATTCTTTCCTGAAAGTGAATTGATTAGAAGATCTGGTTATTGAGGAGGAAATCAGTGGGAATAAAAACTGTTTGGATGTCTAGTGAGCCACACTGTTCCATTGGGAGTGATTTTTTAACCTTCCCCATTCGTTGTTGGATACAAGGTACTTCCTTTGCTATTCCTATAGGGTATTTTTATGTCTTCTTTTGAATGAATTTGTCTTATGGGGATACAGTTGTTTTCTACATTATTTTCATAACTGGGGAACATATCCTTGACCTGGAAAATCCTTTTTTTTATTTTAATTTTTTAATTTTTATATATTTTTAATATATTTTATTTATTTGAGAGAGAAAAAGCACAGAGGGTGAGTGAGAGAGAAGCAGACTCCCCACTGAGCAGAGGGCCCTACGCGGGACGTGATCCCAGGCCCTGAGATCATGACCCAAGCTAAAGGCAGATGCTCAACTGACTGAGCCACCCAGGAGTCCCCCTCCCTTTTTTCCAAATATGACATGAAGGGTTCTGGAAACTGTAGTTACCTGCTACGAAATATAGTAATTCTGTTTTGTTCTGTCCCACTCCCGTACCCCACCAAACATTCAAAAGACATTCACAGATCTCCTTTTTAATATTTCCATGTAAATCGATCGAGTTTTCAACTATAAAACAGACAACATGAGACAACTTTGTTTGGACAATGCATGAAGACCTTAAGCTTATGCTCCCCATGTGTCGATGATCACACTCATACATCCCTTAAAACTTCTATGTTTTAAAAGGTTAAAGCAAATTTCAATTTTGTCCTCCACATATGTGAACTGCTCTTTGAAAGTGTTTATGAACTTGGAAAGTGTTTGAGAAGGATGTGGGTTACTGGGCAGCTCTAAGGGACCTGGAGCCCACCTGGCACAGTTAACAGCATGAACACCCTCCCTGGACTGCTATACTCTTGTTTCAAGGCTACACAACCTCCACCAGTACCTGGATCATGCCTGGTTCCCCAACCCCAGCCTGGGAGGTGCTGGCCATGCTCCCCTCTTGTGTTCCCAGTGCAATAAACAGCTCCCCCACCCCTTTCCTCTAGTCTCCCCTCCAGCCTGACCAAACCCTTCCTTCCTACCCAAATACTCACAAAGCACCAGCACAGACTTCAGAAGCTGAAAGTCACATGACCACAGTGCCTTTGCAACCCTTTTATATTCTTTACTGATGTCTACTCTGAAGTTTTTGTTTTTATTTATTTTTAATTTATTTTATCTTTTATAATATTTCTATAAAAGTGACAAGATCAAACCTTGTCAATGATCTGGCTCAGCCATGCCCTAGAGGACAGAGGGTGAAAGTGTCCTCTGTGTGGCTTGAACTAAGCTTCTCCTGAGTGTCCTACACTTTCTAAGTGACGTCAGTGTGGGCAACAATTAAGCTAAGAGAACCATCTCTCTGGTCTTCCTTTGCGTTACCACCAACACATCTGTCAAACTACATACAGTTACTTAGAGGGACAACAACAGATGCCTTTTAGAGTGAAAAACACATACACTAGAGTCCCAAACTCATCTGAGAGTTTCCCCGTATATTCCGTCTGGGCTTTTCCTTCTCAAGCTGCTCAGAAAGCAGAGGTGTAAGGGTCTAAATTCCTGTTTTCTTTCATGGACTAACCATGAAAGAAACAACCTGCAATATCCACAACAAAAAGTAACTGCTTGAGCCGGTTTTCTTAAAACCTAATTTCCACTACCCTTTTCGGTCTTACTCTATAGAAGTACAAGCCAAAGCGGCTGGAAATAAGTCCCTGGCTCCCCCTTCCTTCTAATTTCCTAGTCGTCCACCCCTGGAGAGTCTTTCTCAGCCAGGGTGCAGTAATCTTCATCACCAGGAGAACCGGACCCTCTTCTTTGGAACACTCCAGAGACTTGGGGTGTTGTTACTGCTCTTGATTTTCTTTTGCATTGAAGGTTCTGGAAGCAGATATGTGGACTGGGAGAAGAGATGGTTTAGAAATGCTAGTGCCACCAATTTCTCCAAGCATTCTACATCGGCTTACACGTGCACGGTGCCAAGTTCTGCTTCCAAAGCCCTTCATTTCCCTTACTCAGTGAGTGTCAGAGAGGATGAGATGAGATACATTTTTATTTGGGTCAACTCCAATAAATTGAGAGCAAGCAAGGTGCTGGACGTTGGTTTCCAAAAGAAACAGTCTGTTAGAATCATCTTTTTTCTCTGTTTTCAATTCATCAAAGAAACCATAAAATCCTTGAGATTTTGAGCTCTTCGATGATTCTAACAGGCAGCCAAAGTTGAGAACCCCTGCTCTACCCCTCCTGAATAGAAATTCGTCTGTTTACCAACAAGGCTTTTTTTAAAAAAAAAAAAATTTATTTATTTTACTTGGCAGAGAGAAACACAGCTAGAGAGGGAACACAAGCAGGAGGAGTGAGAGAGGGAGCCTAATGCTGGGCCCGATCCCAGGACTCCGGGATCATGACCTGAGGCCAAGGCAGTCGCTTAACCAACTGAGCCACCCAGGCACCCCTATCAATAAGGCTTTTAAAGAAAGTGCATTAAGCCAGTCCATCTGCTTTGTATTATATAGGCACTCTCTGGAACTCACTCCCAACTTGTCCTCGTGTTAGGGAAGCCGCTGTCGCTGGTGCGGTCCTGGGCACCTAGCTCCCTGCTTGCCATGGCTATGTTCCTACAGATGAACTCTGCTGCAAGTGAACTACAGGCTAAAAGGAAAGAAAGCTATCTCAGAAAGCCAGAGAGGTGTGGACGGGCACGGGGGAATTTGCCTCCTGCCCCGGCCGCCTAGACCAGGGTGCTGATTTTTAGGGGGTGATTCTGTATATATAAGTTCTGGGTCTTTTATAAGGAAACTATTTATTGAAAGCCCACAAGTTTCCCTTTCTGGGATGCCTCATGGGTGGAGCTTCAAATGCAGAAGGAGAAACCTCAGGATTTCACTCTTACTATTTTTCCACTCCCAGTGACATATATATATATATATATATATATATATATATATATATATATATATAGGGTTGATATATATATATCTCCCCCCCATGAGCCCCTACATTACAAGCTTAATGACAAAAGTTCAGCCGACTCTGAGATCTCTAGACCTGAAGGAAACCAGGTAGCACTTATCCCTTAAGGAAACAAGCCACCACATCATTCAAAGCCACATGCCCTCTCGGTGCTTCTTTGGTGGAAGCAGGTCCCCCCACCTCAGACTGGATGCCCAGAGTACCCCAACCTGATGACCCAGGGGCGATGCCAGTCACCCCCAGGCACAGGGCGCATCCGGTATGGCCATCGCAGGCAGGAAACTGCAGGAATCTGGTCTCCTCACTGCAGGCTTCACCTATCACACCTGCTATCTTTATTGTTTAGATATATTAAGGGTTTTCTTTCATTCACTCACATAAATCAAGGAGGCCCACATGTTCCAGATAACTCTAGATAAAGTAAGTGTGGCAGCAGTCCATACAAGGCAAGCCACAGCACGAAGTAAGAAGCGGTCCCTGGAGAGCAAGGGTGCATCCCTGACACTGAGGGAAATAGCCAGAGTATTTGTAAAGCAGCCAGCTGCACACATAATGCCAGTCACGAGGTCAGCGCCGCTGTGGAGCCTTTTGGTCCTCAGTGGAAATAGAAAAATTAAAGCATATAACAATTAAAACATACAAAGTAACAATTAAAAATCAGTTTGGGGGCGCCTGGGTGGCTCAGTTGTTAAGCGTCTGCCTTCGGCTCAGGTCATGATCCCGGGATCCCGGGATCGAGACCTGCATCAGGCTCCCTGCTTAGCGGGAAGCCTGCTTCTCCCTCTCTCACTCCCTCTGCTTGTGTTCCCTCTCTAGCTGTGTTTCTCTCTGTCAAATAAATACATAGAATCTTAAAAAATAAAATAAAATCAGTTTTCTACAATCCCAGATGGGTGTTTAGAAGTATAACAAAAAAGAGCCAACTGTATTTGTTTATTTAAAAATATGCCAAGGGGCACCTGGCTGGCTTAGGCAGTAAAGCCTGTGACCCTTGATCTCAGGGTGGTGAGTTCAAACCCCACATTGGACATGGAGCCAAACTCTACTTTTGTAAAATTGCACTTTTTTTTTTTAATGATGACACTACACTGACCCCCTACCTCTGAAATCAAAGCACATATTTTAATTAATTGAACTTAAATTTTTTAAAAGAGGAAAAAAATGATGACACTAAGTTTTTTTTATTTATTTTTATTTTTTAAGATTTTTATTTATTTTGAGAGGGACAGGGGGAGAAAGCATGAGGGGTAGAGGTGGGGCCTAGGGGAGAAGGAGAAGCAGATTCCCTGTTGAACACAGAGCACAATGCAGGGCTTGATCCCAGGATTGGGGAACCACGACCTGAGCCAAAGGCAGATGCTTAACTGACTGGGCCACCTGAGAGCCCCTAAATACCCTTCTAATATGACCAAATATATAACATATATTTTAAATATTTTATTTATTTATTTGACAAAGAGAGAGATCACAGGTACGCAAAGAGGCAAGAGAGTGGGAAGCAGGCTCCCTGCTGAGCAGAGAGCCTGATGTGGGGCTTGATCCCAAGGACCCTGAGATCATGACCTGAGGCGAAGGCAGAGGCTTAACCCACTGAGCCACCCAGGTGCCCCATATGACCAAATATATATTAAAATGAACAAGTTGAAGGCTCAGGTCCCCTTTAAATGCAAGTGGGTATAGTCACAACATTGTATTTCTTTCCCTCCCTGGGCAGGGCCCATCTCCCCTGTCTGTTACATAATTTCGGATATATACAATGTGGTTCAGTCAGCATGTAATGAAACCGTACACAGGCAGTACTTTCATGTTTTGAAAACAGTTTAAGGAGTATCCAATTCAGCCCCTTTTGAGGACACTGGGAGCCAGAGAAATGCCTCTGTCCCGTGTGACCACAGACGCCTCACCTAGCCAATGGGTGTACTGCACTCTGCCTGGTTAGCAGGTGACACGAAGCGTGAGGACAGCCTCAGAGCTGGCAGGCCTGAGTTCAAATCCTGCTCCTCGGCAGCATGTTCATACAAATTAACTCCTCACCCAGAGTCTTGCTCCCCACATCTGTAAAATGGAAATCTGAAAGTGTGCGTTTCCACTTGTGATGAGGCTTAAATTACATCATTCAGGGTGCTTGACACATAAGTGCTAATAGTAGGTGTTCAAAAAATACACATTCCTTACGTTCTTCCTCTACTTCATTCTTTTTTTTTTTTAAAGATTTTATTTATTTGACAGAGAGAAACACAGCCAGAGAGGGAACACAAGCAGGGGGAGTGAGAGAGGGAGAAGCAGGCTTCCTGCCGAGCAGGGAGCCCGATGTGGGGCTCAATCCCGGGACTCTGGGATTATGACCTGAGCCGAAGGCAGTCGCTTAACCAACTGAGCCACCCAGGCGCCCCTACTTCATTCTTTTATCCTTGTTATCTTTTGGATTTTTTACCCAGTTTGGTTTTAATCACCTCATAAATTACTTTTTGCTGTGCTAAGATATCTTCATAAAAATAATGAAATAAGGAAACCAGTATCTTGGCTTATTGTGAAATGAGCTCCTAGACAAATTACTTGAAAGCGAGAGCTCTGGCTATATATTCACCTGCACCACAATGATGTCACACTCACCCATGGAGGGTAGAACATTACCCCTGGAGCGCCTCCCGGTTCTGTACGGTCTGAGTGACCTCGCTCTTCCCCTTGTCTCCGAGGTATGGATTCTGCACAAGAGGACACCAGCAGCTTCCGACTCAGAAGGGAATTTCCGCTGTCTAGTTACTAAGGATGCCTTGATCCAGGTGCGAACTTTCAAGTGCCCATGGCCCGGGCTGGCCATGAAGGCACGGGTTGAGAGTAAGTAACTCCTCACAGTCTATCATTGGCCCCGACTGCCACCCCTCCAAAGCCGCGAGAGGCCCACCCAGCCCATCTCCCTTGAAGAAGGCCCCACTGATCCCTCTAATGTGAGGGTTCTTAGGATGACACCAGGAGAGGGAGCCCCTGGTTTCAATTTGGGGACATGTATCTTTCATGAAGGCCCTGATCTTGGTGGCTGGGCCTGGGCCACTGCATTACCTCTTCTCATGGTGCAAGTGGGAACCTAGAGTCAGTGACAGGTAGGATCCTAACAAAGCAAGAGCAAGCGAGGAAAGGGGGAACTGCCCATGAGGACCTGGAAGTCATCCTGAGTTGGGGACAGGGACCTGGTAATCAGGGGAACCGGATGTCTGCTTGAAATTTCACAGAACCATGAGTTCATGAGAAGCCGGAATAATCAGTAGATAGGGTAGATGACAGAAATAAGATAAACCAATCTCCAATATTTAAATAAAATTTTAATAATAACTTCAGAAGGTACCATTCTCCGTGCTCATTGAAATGTTGAACACAAATACATCTCTCCAAAGTCTAAATTGGGCAAAAACATTTTCATCTGGCCATATTGGTTCCACATCTTATTTTCACAGTGTTTTTGTGCCATATTTTGAATGTTTATTAAGTCACCTTCTCTATATATAATCACAGCATTGCAATGGTTTTGTTGTTTTGTTGTTGTTAATTTTAAAAAACAGTTTAAAAGAATAAAAATATGGTAAGCACTGTGAATTGTGTAAGACTGATGAATCACAGACCTGTACCCCTGAAACAAATAATACATTATATGTTAATTAAGAAGTACATACATAAATAAATATAAAAACTGATTTACAAGTCATTGGATTATCGTTTTCATGTCTTTTATGAAAACCGTTAAAATTAAGCAATGACTAATGCTTTGTCCTCAAGCAAATCTGACTCCCAAGAAATCGGATGAGTTACTAAATATAATATTGAGCGTTCTTCTCATTTATCAACTGGACTTGGAGTTTCTAGCAAAATAATATTTGAATTTACACACTCAGTTCTGTCTGTCATCTAAATATACCTAAATGTTTAGAAGCTTAAGAAATGCCATCCAAAACAAGGTGCTGCAATTGATAAAGAGGACTCTGAGGACCAGAAAAAAAGAAGCCTGGAGGAGGACGAGAGGGATTATCCTGAAGTGTTAGCCTAGAGGGGATGTGCAAGAGGCATCAGTAGGGAGGGCACCGCCATACCGTGACTCCCCATCCCCGGGGCCAGCTCAGTCCAAGGCACCCTCCTAGCTTGTCATCAGGGCCCTCTCTCTTTCTCTCTCTCTCTCTCTTTTTTTTTAAGATTTACTGACTTATTTCAGAGAAAGAGAGAGAGAGAGCCTGGGGAGAAGGGCAGAGAGGGGGGGAGAGAGAGAAGCTCAAGCAGATTCCCCAGTAAACATGAGCCCAATGCAGGACTCAATCCCATGACCCTGAGATCATGACCTAAGCTGAAATCAAAAGTTGGATGCTTAACCAACTGAGTAACCAGGTACCCTGTGGCCCCTTCTAACAAGCTCCTGGCTCCCCTTCACAGGTTACCTTGGGTGCCTACTGAGAACAGAGAGTTTACCAGATACTTTTAATTCCCTTCAGCCTCTGAAAGCTGTGGCACAGATCAGAGGGGGTGAGAGATCTGCCAACACTCTCATCCACGCTCCCAAAGGCGCGGATGACTTGTAGCCAGGACCAGTGACAGCCTGGTGCCTGATATTCACCATCACCTTCGATCTCTACTACACATCCATCAGAAAACACTGGGCCTCTCCCTTTAGAGAGGAGGGAACTGAGGTTCAAGGAGCTCAAGTAACTTGCCAAGGCCACAGGGTTCATTAGTAGAAAAGCCAGGATTCCAACTCCTGACACCAACATCCACGCCTCTCCCATCCCTCACCAGCTCCCTCCACCCAATGCACAGACCGAGTTCAGGCTCTCTGATCTTTGAACCTTGAACTGTTGTTGCTTCTTTGAACTATCTTTGAACTCACCTGGCCAGATCCAGAGCCTGATGTGAGGGCCCGCTTATACATTTCCCCATTTCCGGAATTCCTCTGTTTTCTGGGTGATTCCAGCAGCAATGGTGGTGGCTGGTGAAAGACATTGGGAGCCAAGAAAGATGTTGTAACTTGGCAGAGCCGAGCGTCTGCCCTGGAACCCTGGGGCTTTCCTCTCTCCATTTCGCGAGGAACTGAGATGCCTCCAGAGGCAGGTGGAGGAAGCAGGCCAGCCACCAGGGCTGTGACTCACCGCTTCTGCAGGAACCACACCTGGGGCAACCTCCAACCCAGTGGTCAGTCACCCCAAAGGCCTTCTTCATCACATGAAGCAGTTAGCAGGCCTGGTCAGATCCAGCTCCCAAGATGGCATGGGCAAATTTCCAACACTAGCTGGCGGGGCAGAATTCCAAGTATCTGGAAGCCCCACTGACCCACCTGGTGAGCGTGGAAGAAGCCCGTGTACTTTGTGATGGCCTGTGCAGGTCACACACGCGGAAGGTGGGGTTCAGAGGTGGGGGTGGGGCACAGAGGGAGTGTGAGTCCACCCAGGCGACCTTAGGAAAGTCAGCACCTGTCCTTCTGCTCACGCTGGCCTCCCTCATAGGCTGCTGCAAGAGCTCAATGGTTTGACGATGGAAAGAATGTTCAAAGCCTGGCGTCGGAAGCCGGGAGAAGCCCGCCCCACCTAGGGGTGAGGGTGTTGTCTGTGTCCAGATGGGTGCCAGTAGCACTGTCTATTGGTGAGCTCACTTCATGAAGAACATTTCACACGAGAGTAGTCAGGTGTTGCTTAACCGAAAGAAAGAAAAGCTGTTCAAGGACACTTCCTGTGCAGGCTGGTCACATGAGGCGGCCACGGGGAGCAGTAGGGGCAGGAGCCCCACCTCCCGGGGCTGAGCCAGGAGCCCCGTGGGCTGAAGACACACACTTTGCTGTACTGAAACTGACAGGCCAGCCAAGGAAGGCTTTGGAAGCTTTGGGCTCTAGGAAAGTTTCTGGATTATCTTTCCCCATACCCTAAATCCCCATTTACAAATACCTAAATGCACACGCAGTATGTGTCTGAAGATGGTGTTCATTTTGGGCGAAGGGCGCTGGGCCAGGATGGCTGGATCCTTCGAGAGCTGTGTCGGCTGCGGGGCTGGGAACGCGCAGTCCTGGGCAGAGACAGCTGGGGAATGTGTCCTGAGATTCACCCTCAGACAGGCTGTGTTTCCATGAATGAAAGAAACACACTCATTCCTAAGAGTAACTCTTACCTGTGGGGCAGAACATTCCACAGAATGAAACTTGTTTGAGATTTTTGCCCCTGTAAGGAAGTGTTTTAGACACACAGCACATCTCCTCTCAATCTTATCCAAAGAGGAAATAAGCACTGGAATTAAAAAAAAGCTTAATTTTGCTAATATGCAGGCATCATAATGATGACAATGATAGCAACTCATCATATTTTCATGAGAATCACTTTTAACATTGATGTAACTTTATAGCTAACATGTTGAGGCACCATCACTGACTCCTCCAACTCTAGGACTACAAAGTAATCATAAGAAAACACCAGAGTTGAGGCACCTGGGTGATGCGATGGGTTAAGTGCCTGACTCTGGGTGTCAGCTCAGGTCCTGATCTCAGGGACTTGAGACCAAGCCCGGAGTAGGACTCGGAGCTCAGCGAGGCATCCAATGTTTAGTTTCTTTCTCCCTCTCCCTTTGCAACCCCCCACCCCCACACCCTGCAACTGCCCACTGTGCACAGTCTCTCAAATAAATTAATTTTAAGAAAGGAAAACACCAGAGTAATTCCTTCTGTGTACAAGCCTCGATGGCTCCCCATTGCCAACAGAAAAAAAGGCCAAGCTCTTTGGGCTGGCCCAAACTCCTGCCCCAGCCTAAGTTTCATGTCCTCTTTTCACTATAACTGAAAGACGCCCTGTTCTTTCTTCCTTAACCTTTAACACACTGTTCCCTATTCCTAGAATCGCTTTTTCTCCCTTATCTGTCTTCTGAATTTTCATCCTTCAGGATTCTGCTCAAATAGTGCCTGTTTTCCTGATAATTTCTCATTCCCAATGTAACTATTCTCCCTTCCGTGCCCTGCCTTAGAGCTTAGTAGTGCATGTACCTCCTAATGGGTTCAGTGTTTTGTTTGCCTCTTTTCTGACCATGTATTGTGATCTCAAGAAATAGGAGCGTGGGGTTCACTAATAGATACCTCTAGAACTTATCACAAGATATCCTTATCTAGGGGCATCTGGGTGGCTCAGTCGGTAATCGTTCTGTGCAGGTTATGATCCCAGGGTTCTGGGATCGAGCCCCACATCTGGCTCTCTGCTCAGCAGGAAGCCTGCTTCTCCCTCTCTCATTCCTGCTGGTTGTGTTCTCGCTCTCGCTGTCTCTCTCTGTGTGTCAAATAAATAAGTAAAATCTTAAAAAAATATATCACTAAGCGTCATTTTGCTGCAAAATGGGGGGAAGGGGTGGAAATACCACGTCTCAGAATTTGTGTGAGCTTACTGTCATATTAAACAAGAGATCTAGCTGCTTAGAATGTAGTACCTACCCATTAAAAGTGTTAGTATTACAGGTTTGTTAAATGAATGCTTGAGTCTTACTTTATCAAATTACGCTCGTGTGGTCAAGTGGAATACTCAGTTGTTTAAGTTCGTCCAAAGCTGACGTGGTGAAAGAAGGACGTTTGGAGGCGGAGCATCAGAACGAGTTCTGGAACGCTGGGGCCTCATGGCTGACTCACTGCACCCCTCTTTGGCACAGCTTCTCGAACTCTGCAATTTAGCCCTGATACTCTATAAATAATACCCCCGTATTAGTCACTGGAAGACCCTCCAGGCAAGCAGGTCCAGGAGAGGCAGTTGGTAACTTTCTGGAGTTCCATCAGCAGTGCTATGGGCCCTTACTATGTGGTAAGGACAATGGTGGACAGAAAAATAAGTCAGCATCTTCCTGGATCTCAGAGAGCCTGCCCACAATTTCACGTGAGCAGCAGAGACATACACTGGGGACAATAACTCAAGACAGAGTTTGGAGAATTGTTCTAACAGAAGGACAAGCCAAGTACATCGTGCAGAGCCCGAGAGAGGGGAGGGGACTCTTACCTGAGGAGGGAAGGTCTCCGGGGCCCTCGGGGCCTCTCCTGGGCCCTGCGTGGGGCCTGCGCTATGTCAGTGGGTCTTCAGAATGTGCTGAGTAACGGGGCGTTAGTCCAGCTTGAAGATGAGCACAGAGAAACTTGCCTAAACCACACTGGTAATACAGGAGGCTTCCAACTAGCAGCTGTCGGGTTCTGACACCAGCTCTGTATTGCACCGGCCTCGTCCAGGGCTGAGCTCGGGAGGCTCCACGGAAGCGGTGGGGAGGGTTCCTGGTAGAAGGCACTATGTGGGAAAAGATCCAAAGGACAAAGTTTGAAGAAAGGGTTTAGAGCATGTGCACGTGTGGGGGGTGATCAGGGCTCAGCAGGAGGGAATTGTGGCTGCGGGGGTGGGGGGGAGAGGTTGGTAGGTTAGGCGGGTAGGGCCAGATCTCAGGGTACTTGGAGCTTCTGTCCTAAAACTGCTTTTTTAAATAGTGATAATGATACTCCAATAACAATAATAATAATATTTTGTGATTATTGTAGTGTCTTTCTTGTGACCCTCTTAGAGGTATTTCAAGTCTATGATGTCATATTCCTGTGGCCATTTACCCCATTTTATCGATTGGGAAACTGAGACAACTTTAGTAACTTGGACAAAGTGGTGACACAAGAGGGACCTCGAACACTTAGTCCCTGCCAATATAAAACATGCCATACAAAACTTACTGGCGAGCCTCAGTTGCCTCATCTGTAAAATGGGGATGAATAACATCTACAGGGTTCTCTTGAAGAGCCTTTCAACCTTTACAAGATGCCAAGGGGTGGGATGTACAGACAGGGAGATAAGCAAGGATTTTCTTTAAACCCTGGAAATGTCATTAGGGCCCTTTGGAATAGGGGTCTAATATTCCAAGAGAGACTTATCTGGAAGAGAGAAATGTGCAACCCAGTGAGGCTGTGCTGGGAGGCACGCAGAAGAGGAAGCCAGCACCTTTGCACATCTCGGCCGCTAACAATGACTTTTCTTGCTGAATGTGCTACTTTGCTCCTACTAGTAAAATCTTGTCAAACAGGAAACAGGTTTTTAAGGCAACGGGGTCCCTGTGAGTTCAAACTTCTGCTTTCAAATGTTCTTACAAGATGCACAATTGGAACAGACTTACAGGAAATATTTAATTGGAATCGGAAGGCGCTGGCTCCGCGATCCTTGCTTTATATTGTCTGCAGGCTCCCTCCGAAATGACTTTGGTGCATAAGCACCAGTCACTCATTTTTATATATGCCGGTGGGGAGTGGAACGAACACAGACTCCGAGGGACTTCGGGGGCACAGTGCAGTCTCCACGGGGTTATGGAAAGAGAGCGGGAGAAAAAAATGTCATATGAGAATTACTCCTAGAGAAGAGACGGGAAGGGACTGAACTCCAAGTGACATATTTATGAGCTCGGTATCGGTTGCCTGTGCTGATAAGCGTTGGTCATTCAAGGAAGGAAAAGTCACCTTTGTGTATATAAAATATACAAGATTCATAGTCTGAAAGGACTGAACAGGAAAGCATTAGGTAAATAGAGGATATCCCTTAAAGTATAATGTGAAAATTTAATTACTTCAAGAAGGAAGAAGGGAGGTGTTTTCTTTCTGAGGCAAATGTTGAGAAAACTAATGACTCCTTAATTTGAAATCAAGGTTAACTGGCTTTCAGGCTTGGGTAGCCCAACTCTGAGACTGCTGGGAAAAGAAACTTCTCCTCCCCCCGCAAATAGCCCATCAGTCCCCCTTTTGTGTGCTCTGTTCCTGGTCTCAGTGGGACCGGATGGGTTTTAGAGTCTGCTGGATGTGAATGGGGTTTAGGCTCTCAAATGTGCCTCTCACTGGCTCCATAAGACTGGGCAGATAATGAGATTTTCTGAGTCTCCATTTCTATATTTACAAAATGTGGATAATAATAGCACTTGCCTGCTCAGATTGCACGAGATTAGCTGAGAAAATGTTCGTTCATTGCCCGCCACAGAGTCCAGCATTTACCAAGCATTCCATAAAGGTAAGCCATTGTCATCATTGTACCATAGGCCCCTGGTTTTCCCAGAGGTTTCCAGTCTTGGGACACCCCAGAGTTCAAAGATTATCCCAACTAAGTGTCAAGAAATTCTTTCGGTGCTCTCAAAGGAGCAGATTTAATTTCAGTATCAGTCTAGAACACTGTGATAGGTGAGAGTTGGGGTTGAGGATAGAAGAGCTTTTCCCAGGGCGCCTGGGTGGCTCTGTGGGTTGAAACTCTGTCTTTGGCTCAGGTCAAGATCTTAAGGTCCTGAGATCAAGGCCCATGTTGGGCTCTGCTCGGTGGGAAGCCGGCTTCCTCCTCTCTCTCGGCCTGCCTCTCTGCCTACTTGTGACCTCTCTCTCTGTGTGTCAAATAAACAAATAAAAACTTAAAAAAAAAAAAAAGAAGAAGAAGAAGAACTTTTCCTGCAAATTGTAGCAGGATCTAGTTTCCCAATCCCTAAAGTGCCTTGATTTCATGGAAATGACACCCTTCCTTTCTCTCCCAGCAAAGCCTTTGTTTGCAGTTTCCAATAGCTTCTGAATTAGGCCTCCTAAAGCAGGTAAAGGTCGTTCCAGCTCCCTCTAAAACTTCCCTTGTTCCTTGTTCCCTATTTCCTCCTGGAACCTGCAAGACTCTGCTCTCAGAAGCATATCTCCATTAGCCGGCAGGCTTTGCATATCTCAGAACCCACCCTGAGCCTTGGAATCTCCACCTCTGTAATCCACTAACTGACCTGTCCCCACTGAGGCACAACTGTAGGTTCCTGTGTGATGATGGTTTGTGACAAAATGTTCTTCCCTCAGGGTGGGTTAGGTAAGATAGTCTCAAGAAGAAAAAAGACAGGAAAAGCCTTATCTTTGTAGAATTTTCTATCACACGGGAGAACCTCCTGACAACTTGGATTCACCAAGTATACTCTGGAGCCCTCTCCGTGTCTGCTCCTTGTCAGGAAGAGCACTGCACCGAGGAAAGGACAATTACAGAAGCCCGCCTCTCAGATCTTTGCCCTCCTCAAGCCCCTCTCTGTGAGTTCTTCCACAGTGAAATACGTTCCTGGGGGTACCTGGCTCGCTCAGTCTGGTAGAGCATGGGATCCTTAATCTCAGGATCGTGAGTAGGGATTACTTTAAAAATAATTTAGTCAAATTAAGTATGTTTCTGGCTTGACCATAAGTCTTTTGCCTCATAATTCCTCTCATGGGATCCACCCAATGAGAACCTCAGAGGCATCCTAACACTTCCCTTTACCCCAGACCCCACAGTCCATCGGCAAACTCCGGTTCACCTCCATTAAGTTTCAGGACCCAACCATTCCTCATTCCATCTTTCCCCGATCCGAGCCATCACCATCTGTCACCTGGTTTCCTACAAATGCTTCCTTGTGGGGCTTCTGACTTCCACCCTGCCCTCTCGAGTCTGTCTTCATGCAGCAGCCAGAAAGATCCTTTTGAAACTGAGTCAGAGCATGTCCTCTCTCATTCTGCATAAATGGTGAAGTCCATGAAGTCCATGAAGTCCATAAATGTGTGGCCCCCAAGGCTCTCGCCAGCCAGCCTCCGCGGCCTCTCTCATCTCACCCGCCATTCCCCACCTTGCTCAGGACTTCTGCAGCCATGCCAGCCTCCTCTTTGTTCCTGAGACATGCCGAGCGTAGCCCTACCTCGGGGTCTTTGCACATTCCGTCTGCTTAGCCGGTTCTTTCCCCAGATAGCCGCATGGCTTACTCCCTCACCTCCTTCAGCTCCTTCTTGAAATCTCTTCTTAATGAAGTCTTCCCTAACTACTCTATGTAGAGCTGCAGCTCCAGCTCTCATAGCTTCCATATTTGTTTTCTGATCTGTTTTTCTCCATAGCCTAAGTCACCACTTAACTTGTATATATCTGCTCATTTCTCTTGCTGATTTTACGCCTCACCTCTCTGGACCTCGCTAGAATGTAAGCTCTGGGAGGGCAGGGATTCTCTTTGCTTTGGTTTGCTATCTACAGCATTTAGAACAGTGTCAGGCAACCCAGCAGATGCTTTACTCATATTCAAGTACAATGAGTGACTGAATAAAAGAGCATCCTTCGTTTGGTGTCTTGGTCGCCGCACAGGACTGACACGGTCATGCCAGCAAGGGTGGGAGTCAATCACAGTCTCGAAGCCCATCGTCCCCCATCTTGTAGCTGCACGACCCTGAGCAAGACACCTCACCTCAAAACCTTATCGTCCTTATCATCTCATCATCATAAACACCCAAAGAAAACCTTCACCCACAGGGTGAGAGAAAAAGAGCGGAGAACCCCCCCCTTTTAACTAACCACCAAATGGAAGAGTCGCTGCAATGAAGAAGCCTGTTGCATTTCTCACTAGAAATCACTGTATTCTCATTATTATAAAGTATACCATCAATAACTTCCTTAGAGAAGCAAAAAGGGCATGGCAGGAAGTAGAAAAATATTTTCCAACCACTGCAGATTACAAAATAGACTCCCTGCATTAATCCAGTGTTTTCTTCTTCCAGTGGGGTAATCTCAAGTGCATGACACAAGACAAATACAGAGCCGTGCTCCATGACATTTATGAAAGGATGTTGTTTATTTTTATCACATTTATTAGACTTGAAAGATATCCCTTCGTTCTCAAATCAACATCAGCCTCCATGTTTATTTCTGGGTTGCTGAGTGCTTTAACAAATAATAAAAGGCTGATCTTTCACCTCCTACAGGCGAGTCACATGCCGGAGGGCAGAGGCTGTCGGATGGGTAGGGCCTGGTGGAGGCCTGCACCCACGCGTCGGGGTTTTCAAGCAGCTTTTTCTGGAGCCTTAGGACAACCTGAAATTTTACACAATTCGGGAAAATGGGAGTGGTCCTGTCTGCCTGAGCAGGGGGGCATGGCAGGAACCATCAGCTGTTTAGAGGGGGTGCTGTTTAGAGCCTTCATTTTGGCCTCTGCTGAGTGGGAACCACATTGTCCCTAATTCGGAATAGTTTGATGCTTTGCCACTGTCTGTGCTCCCTGCAGCTGACAAATAAGCCTAATAACCCTCCTCTGGCTGCCCCTGCCCCAGCCCTCTTCCCTTCCCTCCAGGACTGCTGTCTTCCATACTGGAGAAGTCTAATGAATGTAAAGGCCAGGGATAGCTAGGACACGTGGACGGTCATGCATAGGTTGCTTCCCAGCACTGGGATTCTATCCAGCAGGCCAAGAAGTCAGGCATGCATTGCCACATCCTGGGTCCTTTTTCTGAGCTGAACAGGGGACCAGGGAGTTGCCAAGCAGATTTCTCCATCTTTTATCTTTTACTATCATCTTACTATCAAAAGTATTAAAATTACTATTAACTCCAAATAGGATCTCAGATATTTTACTTTTCTTTTTTAGGGAAGAGAATTAGGTGGGATTTTTGATGGGAAATTAAGTACCAGAGAAGAGTTCAAAATATTCTCCAAATCCTAAGAAACAGGCACCGTGTGACAACAGTACTGAGGGCTAAGTGGGGTGAGTAATTGGTACTTGGAGATTTTTGTGTCTCACCATCAAAAAACACCTGCTATTAGAGAGGCATTTCCACAGGCTCCAGCCCCATTTCAGGACTATTTTCCCTCAAGATTAAGTCTAGGACCAGGCCAGCAGCCCCCTGACCCTCAACACACCTCCCCTGCCCCATATACACACTACATCGCCACTAGTGTCATCAAACCTCTCCAACCTACTGCTCATCCTAAAATCAACATTTCCCGTCATTCACTCACAATGAAGACTGGCACAGGGTGCCTGGGATCAGGCCCCTCAAGAAAGCCACTGGTCCCAATACAGATCAATTAGTGAGTCTCCCTAAAAATAACCAGACTGTTCCCAGAAGGGGTCTCGGCACAACCCCAGGGTGGGATGAGGACCAGCTTTCTGGTCTGAAACCTGATTGCCACCATTCCTTGGGAGTTAGGACCATATTAAGGTGATGATCAGAGTCTGAAAATGCTAAGGTCTTTCTGAGAAAAGGCCAGGTCTTTGCATTTCACCTGAAAGAAAAGGTCACCCTGAAGAAGCAAGTCACTCTGAGAAATACATTCCTCACTCATGCCTGGGAAGGCTCTTGTCCTTCAGTAAGAGACACTTTATAATTAAAACAATGTTTATGACTGATAAAAGGATGCTTGAAACTTCCCGATCATGCTAAGAACGCGATGACTTGGAAAACTATGCTAGGCAGAGTTTTTAAATTTCCCTTTTGTTCCCTGATGCTCTTGGAACCTACAACATTTTGGGGATAAGCCCTCCTAAGTGCTGCAAAGCACATTCAGCAGACCTGGGAATGTCTCTCCACTGGCCCCAGTCTCAGCGTCTGCAGCTCTAAAATGGAGAGACTGGGCTTGATGGGTTTTACCATCCCTTCCCATTCCAAAGTCTTGTGATTCTGTGAAAGCAGCCCCTTCCCCTGTTATGCCTTCTGGCTTTCTATCCTGAAGTGAGGTCATCAGAGTGGTAGTCCTTGGCCCCCAGGTTCTAGAAGGTCTTTTCCTGAGGACGCTATGAGATTACCGCCCCATCATCCCCAGTTTGATCAGAATCCTGAGATGGGTCCCCTTTTGTCTAACAGCTTGTTCTTTTAATCACACACACAATTTTTTTTTTAAACTACCAAGTTTTTTCCCCTGAAACTAAAGGTAAGGAGTAGATGTGAGTCAGAGATGCAAGAACAAAGGACACCATCCCCCAGAGAGGAAATACAGAAAGGATTATCCTTTTTCAAAGGTGCAATAATGAAATACTTTCCTTCCCCTGGACAGGCAATTTTATCAGGGTTCACTGCTGGGGGAACAAGATGCTATTGTCTTGATTTAATTGGCATAATATCTCTCCCTCCTCCAAACGAGGGTTCAGACATCTGCTAAATGATTTCTGCTTGAGGATGAAATCCCTTTCAACTTGGCTCATTTCCTCTTGCCCAGGCTTCTCAGGGGGCTCCAGGAGAGACAGTCCTTGCTTCTGCCCAGAGACTGCCTCCTTTGCCGAGCAGACAGGCGCGGGCTCGTAGGGCTCTGCAGGGCTCGCTGCCGTCCTGTTACCCTCACCCCTCATCTCCACGCAGCATGCGCACCAGACTCGTTAACAACGAAGCAGCCACTACAGTTCCCACAAAAATCGCAGCATTCTAAAACTGGAGTCCTTTCTGGATCTTTGCTGAGCCTGTGAAGTGCAATGAGGGGGGTCCATGGGGAGAATTCTTCCATGAAATTCTGATCTTTGTGTCCCTTGGAGTGGAAGCAAAGGAAGAGTTGAGTAATGGGCGAATAGTCCTGCTGGCCAGAGCTTGCATGGGCTGATTGATTTACCTCTGTGATCCCTCTTCCTTATTGTTCTTTCCGTACCCTGGCCAGCCGTGCCCTCAGCCATCAAAGTCAGGTCGGCTGCACCAGGGCAGGGCTGGCCAGGTGGCTGCTGCTGTGATCCCTACTCCTTCCGGCTGAGAGAACATGGAGGCAAGCTGTCCAGACACCATAGCTGCCTGGATGCCCCTCTGGTAGCCTTATTTTCAGAGGAATTTGAGAACAAATTTGAAAACAAAAAGGGGTCAGGGGGTGGGTTGAATGGTGTAATCTCACAAAGAGGACAATGCAAAGTCCGAATGTCAAGCCGACCCATATCAGGAGACACTTGGATACAGAACCACACTTTGTCCGACCCTGAACTTTCTTGATAACTGAACCCATGACTAATGCATCTCCCACCCACCCATTCCCTGAATCCTGCATATTGTTGAATGGGACCCTTAGATCTCAGGTTAGAACTTCAAGCAAAAACAAGTTAATAAATTCCTAAAGATCAAATTAAACTTACTCATGGAAACACTGTTCATTCCCCCATTGTTTTGCCTCTTCCCCACCCTTTGTACCCTTCCCATTCTGCAGCAAGGAAAAGAGGTTTAAAATATGTAGGGTTTGGGGGCCCCTGGGTGGCTCAGTCATTAAGCATCTGCCTTCGGCTCCGGTCATGGTCCTAGAGTCTCAGGATCAAGCCCCACATGGGGCTCCCTGCTCCGTAGGAGGCCTGCTTCTGCCTCTCTTACTTTCTCCGCTTGTGTTCCCTCTCTAGCTGTGTTTCTGTCAAACAAATAAAATCTTTAAAAAAAAAAAAAGTCTGTAAGGTTTTTGTTAGCAAGAGCCTCTGGCCCTGGTGTTTCAACAGCCCCATTCCTGGTGTCAAGAAACCTATAGAAAAACCAGGGCTGGAGCTCCTGGGTGGCTCCGTTGGTTAAACATCCAACTCTTGATTTTGGCTCAGGTCATGATCTCAGGGCTGTGAGATGGAACCCCACGGTGGGCTCTGTGCAGTGTGCGGAGCCTGCTTAAGATACTCTCTCGCCTCCTCCCTCTGACCCTCCCCACCCCACTCTCTCTCCATCTCTAAGGAAAAAAAATAAGAAAAAGGAAAGGGAAGGAAAGGAAAGAAAAGAAAGAGAAAGAAAGAAAGAAAGAAAGAAAGAAAGAAAGAAAGAAAGAAAGAAAGAAAGAAAGAAAGAGAAAAGAAAAGTCAGGTCTCAAATCAGACTATGAAACCCAACATGAAGGGCATCTGGGTGACTCAGTCAGTTAAGCATTTGCCTTCAGCTCAGGTCGTGGTCTCTGGGTGGTGGGATCCAGCCCCATCCAGCAGGGAGCCTGCTTCTCCCTCTGCCCCTCCCCCTGCTCCTGCTCTCTCCCCCTCTCTCAAATAAATTAGAAACCCAAAATAAATTACCCCAAGGACACAGCAGGTTTAAATGTCAAGAAACAAAATGTCTGTAGTTGTTGTCTTCTTGTGGTTACAGGTTTTTGGAAGTCCAGGGAACTCAGAAAGACTTAGTCAAAAATATCTATAGAAGTGGGGGAATTCTGGGCACCTGGGTGGCTCAGTGGGTTAAAGGCTCTGCCTTCGGCTCAGGTCATGATCTCAGGGTCCTGGGATCGAGGCCCACATCGGGCTCTCTGCTCATCGGGAGCCTACTTCCTCCTCTCTCTCTGCCTGCCTCTCTGCCTACTTGTGATTTCTCTCTCTGTTAAATAAATAAAATCTTAAAAAAAAAAAGAAGTGGGGGAATTCCTAGTGTTATTTTCCTATTTTTCCATTGAAGAGAACCTTTCATCAGAACTGGATTCTACAAAAGGTACTTCACACTTCCAGACAAAAAAAAAAGATATAAGAAAATAAATGCTAACTGAAGAAAAGCAGCCTGTTTTCCCCCGTTTCATTGGAAGAATATGATTAACGCTTAGTTTCAAATTTTAATTCTGGAACATCAGATTACATACATCAGAAGCAGCCCAGGAAAAGATCAGTGGCATCAACCAGTGTATCTGCCTGCCATGATGCAGGTAATTTGGTCTGGAGGGACTTTTCCAAAGCTCTGGTGAGTCAAAGAAAGGATGTAAAAGGTCCTACCGACCAAAACTCTGGGACTTCTGATTGGAAAGGAATCTTGTCCTTCAAAGCCTTTTCCAGCCTGTATGAGCAGGTCAGAATGCAGACTGATGGGCCCCTCATTATACAAAGACCCTTGAGCCAAGAAGGACTCAAGCCTAAAGAGGCTTCCATTTTCCCCCATGGTGATGTCTAGCTCCCATTCCCATTCCAACACATGAACGCACATAGTAGCACCAACAGTTGTCAGGAGCTCTGAGAAGGGGTGTTGGGTTAGAATGGAAATAATCTGAGCTGTAAAATGTGGGATTGGACTTCCAGTTATAAGATGGAACTGTCCTAGGCATGTAACATACTGCTTACACAGCACGGTCATATAGTTGATGATCTGACATTGTGTATTTAGAAGTTGCTAAGAGTAGGTCTTAAAAGAGCTCATCAGAAGGAAAAAAAAAATTGTAACTGAGCAAGGTGAAGGCTATTAACTCAGCAAATTCTGGTGATCACTTTTCAGTGTTAACCTAGATCAAATCATTATGTTGTACATCCCAAATGAATCCAGTGTTATATCTCAATTTTTTAAAAATGCAGATGTGGAGCTGAGCTTCATTTCATAAGAACAAAGTGTCTTTCCCCTCCAGCAAACCAGGGATGGAGGAGGGGATGAAGGGTGGGGAGGTACTAATTTCTTCCAAGCAAACCCCCTGAGAAAAGTGTCCACATCTACCCCAGACACAGCTCCAAAATGAAGGGACTGGGGGGAGGGTCAAGTAGGAGGCATTAGTGCCCTCGCCCTCAGTATCTCATTAACCTGCTCTGATTTTCTTCTCTAATACCTTTTATATTTAACATTTCGGTGACTTTCCTTCAAGCCTCCTCTCCTTAGACCACCACAAGCCAGCCTGCAGGGAAAGCACTGTCTGTTTTGCCCAGAGGATTGGGCAGTAACCCTCTTACCAGGAAGCTAGGTTCTTCTTAAGCAGCACAACTGTGAAATGAGAAGAAACACGGCAGACAGAAGGACAGAAGTGGAAGGTTTACCTTCCAAACCAGTGTATAGGCGTTTCCATATTTTAACCCCCAATTAAGTTCCTTTTACAGTCCTGCCCATAAAGAGATGTTAAATAATAAAAAAAAATTTAAGTGTCAAATCTTATTGCAGAATGATAACTGTAATGCTACCTGATAATAAAAAGGTAAGCAACAATGAAGTCCCGACAAGTCATATAACTGCTCTTTGCTGCTTAGATACTATGCCCACTCCAAGGGTTGTCTAGAATGGTCCACTCTGCTTCTGAGAAAATGAACAATTCAACCATTCTGGGCAACTGGTTCTTCATTATCTACCAGAGATGTGGATACCCCTCCTATGTATGTATTTTTCTATTACCACTTACTTTTGTACCACCAAACGAGAACCAAAATTTTTCTATCTGAGTGTGTATGTGTGTAGGATAGAGGAAAAGTAGTATTACTTTAAAAATGATATTTCAGAAAAACAACCAATACATCAGATTTTTCATTCTTTTCTCTTCTTTTTCTCCCAGTACATTTTTCCAGGATGAGATTTATTCTGCTAACTTCTTTTTCACAAGCTTTGGCCTTTCTGCTTCCCTGCAGGGAACTGTCACAACTTGCTTCTCCTTTTGCTTTTCCTTATAACAAGGATGTATTAGTTCCCCTTTTGTAGACACCTAGAACTACCACTGACCTCTTTTGTCATGAGGTCAAGACTTTTATTTCCTCAAACTATCTTCCAGAGTTTTGTTTTGTTTTTAAAATACTTTTTAAATTGTAGAAAATTGACTTACAATCCTAAACATGCTGTTCTAGTCTTTATGTATTGTTTATAAAAAAAAAGAAATGTGGAGAGGGGACAGGTAGTAATAGAAGCTTGAATACTTACACATAGGTTGGGTTTCAGCTGACATATCTCGTGTTTCTCATTGAGGGCTTTAATATCTTGTTTCTCCATAAGAGACTTTGGACTTGGAAACATACTGAGCATCTTGGAGCGGAGGGGGTAGTGGGATGGGAGAGCCTGGTGGTGGGTACTGAGGGCACATATTGCATGGAGCACTGGGTGTGGGGCATGGGCAATGAATCTTGGAACACTTAAAATAAATAAATTAATGTTTTTTAAAAAAGAAAAAAAAACCTCTCTCTCTCTCTCTCTCTCTTTCCATCTTGTTTCCAAAAATGCGTTCTCAGGAAAGGTTGATAGTAAATTGTCAAGTACTTCTGATGCTACCCTTCGTTATCAAGTTCCCTAGTTAACCCATGGATACGGAGAGTTTATAGCCAACAGTGTTGCTCTCGCTGTTTGGTTATTCAAGGCGCCGCAAGGGCTCTGGGCTGTAGGCCCAGCGATGGGGAAGCAGCAGGAGACCAGGTCGGCGCCTGGCTTCAGCCCAGTTTGCTGTGTCACTATGAGTAATTCACTTAGCTTACTGGGTCTCCGGTTCTTCATGCAAAATGGACGTTCTTTCTGCCTCCCAACAACTCAGAGCCTTTGCAAGATTCATAGGAGAGTACTTGCAAAGCTGTTGGCAAGAAAAAAAAAAATGGGAATCATTCATTTACTCATTCAGTCCGCCTTTCGTGTGGACACAATGTGTGTGTCAGGCATCGACCCAGGCCCAGGGATGAGGAGATGGGGTGGGGCCTGGTGTCTGAGATGCCTTTCTGAAGTATCCAGTGACTCAGTCAGGTCAGAGAAGGGTGTGGGGACAGCCACAGAGGAGAAGAGAGGTGAATATCTCCAGTGACCCCTGCTATGACGGCAGGAGACATTCTGCGTGTCAGAAATGGTCTCGGTTTTAAACCCCCTGACTTGTCCCAATCAATGTGCTCACCATGATCAGGTGATTCTCAAACAAAAAAGGATCATTAGCAGTTTTGGACTGGAAAAACTTCACAGCCTAGGAGAGGACCGTTTCGATCTGTTGCGTGTCCTGGTGCCCTAGTAAGCTGACTGAGTTGATATGGAATCACCCACCCGCTCCTCTTGATAGCCGCAACCTATCACATGATATGAAGTGGCAAGCAACTCACTTCAGAGAAGAATTTGATTTTGAGAAAGCACTGAAAAAGATCATTTCAGGTTGTGATAGATATGCATAGGAAATGCATTTTTTGCATTACGATGTGATTCTTCAGTTTGCTGTTTTTAAGAAAGTAGTAAAGGAGCCCCTGGGTGGCTCAGTCGGTTGAGCATCTGACTTTTGATCTCAGCTCAGTTCTTGATCTCAAGGTCCTGAGGTCAAGCCCCGCGGTGGACTCCAAGCCTGGTACGGGGCCTACTTTAAAATAAATAAATAAATATAAATAAATACAATAAATATGAGGAAAGAAAGAAAACAGCAAATTCCTTAATCATCTCAACTGGTAAATTTAAAAATAAATCTAAACCACTAAAAACTTTGGCATATTTTGTTTTGGTTTTGTTTTGTTTCTATTTTTTTTTTTAGTTTTTTTTTTCAAGTTTTTATTTGAATTCCAGTTAGTTAACATACATTTGTAATATTAGTTTCAGGTGTACAATATAGTGATTCAACCCTTCCATGCAAAACCCAGTGCTCATCACCCTGGTGAATTCTTTTTTTTTTAATTAACATATAATGTATTATTTGTTTCAGGGATTTTTTTAAAGATATTTTTTTAAGATTTTTTGTTGTTGTTGTTTATTTGAGAGAGAGAGAAAGAAAGAGAGCACCCACACAACTCAGGGAGGGGCAGGGGGAGAAGCCGACTCCTTGCCAAGCAGGGAGTCTAACTCTGTCTCCCTGCACCCTGGGATCCCAGGACCCTGGGATCGTGACCTGAGCCAAAGGCAGACACTTAACAGAATAAGAAATCCAGGTGCCCCCCCAAAACTCTGGAATATGTTAAGTTATCATTCATGTATATACCTAAAACCTTTAAGATATATTTAGATAGAACTTAAATAAAGCATGGACACTGTATTTCACTGGAACCCTGCTGTACACCTCAATGAGAGCATTTCCCTGGCTTGTTGAAGGGAATGTGCAGTCTCTCTTACCTGCCATCCAGGATAGAACTTGGACATGTGGAGAGCTGGGGTCACTTTTGTTTAATCAGATCAGGGGGTTCCAGGTCCCCAAGGCCAAAACAAGATCAAGAGGCTTTTAAAATATCTAATATATTCATTCTGATATTATTTCTATAAATATCTGCCTCCCCCTACTAGACTCTCTTTGAGGGTCATTCATTCATTCATTCATTCATGCATTCACATTTACCTCTAGCTTCTAGCTTTGTCCCCTAGTACTCAGTAGATGCGCAAAATCTGTTGAACTGAAGTCCAAGGCCCTAGAGGCCCAGAGTCTGATGGTCCCCACGGGTTTCAGTGTCTCTCCTTCTCCTTCCCCTCACAGATGTTGGAAGGAAGGTGCTTTCACCTGTCTACTGAAACTTAAATCCAAGCCATCCTTGCACACCCTCAGCCTCTCTAACCACAGGACCAGGCTGAGCTGCTGGACAAAGTCCTCCTGGTTCTGTATAGCCACATCCCATGGTTTTCCAGCTCCTACTAGTCTGTGAATCAATGATCAATGGTCGCATCTAAAATGCTACCTCCCCTTTTCTTTTGGAGCAAAGTCCAAGGGGCACAATGAGAAGCCCTCTAACTCAAGTCCCCTTAGCAGGGCCAGCTTTGAGGACATGCTCTCTGTGCTGCCCAGAGCTTAGAAGGACCCCATATTTGGCTCAGTGCTCTATTGTCACTCTCTTGAAATTCTTCATAATTTTAGAACAGGGGACTCTGCATTTTCATTTTGCACCAGGTCCTGCAAACTATGTCGCCAGTCCTGTCTCTCAGGAGCAGGGCATTAACAAGGAGTAAATGGAAGGGTGGCATCGAAGTGAGTTTATCAAATAATGTCTTTGAAAAGAAAGAAGACCCAGTAGTTATCTTTTATCATTGGCCAGCTTATAAACAGAAATACCTATAAATGCAAATTTGGTGGAAAGGAGTCTCTTCTTGAAGGAAAGGTGGTGAGCACAGAGAGCGTGTTCTTTGATGCCTGTGACACTTCTTGGTTTTGACTCAGAGGCTTGTTGGCAGGAAGCATAAAGAAATTGAATGGTTGTAGTGGTAGGGTAATGGGATTAAGGGGGAAATTAATTTACTTTAAATTTGTTTAAAGCCTACCCTAAATTTAGTGGGAAATAAACATTCAATGGAAAGATTATAGACTCTGAGGAGACTGAATGGAAGTTAATATAAAGTGTTCTATGGACTTGGCCTGAGACTGTAGAAACTTTGTCATATTCTATCCTCGCAGTTCAAAAAAAAGAAAAAGAAAAGATGATTATAAGAAAAGGGTCCAGGAGAACTTGGCTAGTTATATCTTTAATGCTTATCAAAGGAATCTTGGGGGCACCTGGGTGGCTCAGAGGGTTAAGCCTCTGCCTTTGGTTCAGGTCATGATTTCAGGTTCCTGGGATCGAGTCCCACATCCGGCTCTCTGCTCAGCATGGAGCCTGCTTCCCCCTCATTCTCTGCCTGCCTTTCTGCCTATTTGTGATCTCTCTTTCTGTCAAATGAATAAATAAAATCTTTTTAAAAAAAAAGAATCTTGAAGGGATCTGAAGAAAAACTATCTGAATTTTTTGGAGAGATTTAGTAAAACATTGTATGTCTGTGTGTGTTTTTCCAGGTTAGATTTCTAAGTTATGGGAAAAACACAGCCTTCAATAACACAGAAAGGGAGACGAGAATCAAATTATGAGGTGGCCCAGTGTAGAAATTCCATCCAATCAGCATGTTCCTTATGCCTGTCCCCAGGGCATACCTTCTATCGAAGTCACCATAAAATGGTTTATTATCTTCTACAATGAATTTTACAGCATTCACTCATCTTTAAATTGAAATTGAAATTTTTAAATAAACTTTCCAGTTTAAAATAGTCAGATTTATTTTAAAAAAGAGTAATACAGAGAGTTCCCATATAGTTCTCACCCAGTCGCCCTCATGCTAACATTCCATGTCACCTTGGCTGTTTGTCACAGCTAAGAAACCAGAGCTGATATAAGACTATCAACTAGGGGCGCCTGGGTGGCTCAGTTGGTTAAGCAACTGCCTTCAGCTCAGGTCATGATCCTGGAGTCCCAGGATCGAGTCCCACATCAGGCTCCCTGCTCGGCGGGAAGCCTGCTTCTCCCTCTCTCACTCTCCCTGCTTGTGTTCCCTCTCTGGCTGTGTTTCTCTCTGCCAAATAAATAAAAATCTTAAAAAAAAAAAAAAAGACTATCAACTAAATTTCATGCTCTAGGAGCATCCGACGGGCTTGATTGGTTAGGTGTTCAACTCTTAATCTCGGCTCAGGTCATGATCTCAGGATCATGGGGTCGAGCCCTGCATCAGGCTCTGCACTTAACGGGGAGTCTGCTTAAGATGGTCGCTCTCCTTCTCCCTTTGCCATTCCTCATTCCATGCACGCTCTTACTCTAAATTAATTAATTAATTAATTAAAACTTAGTTTATAAATTTCATGCTTTATTTTTATTTCATTAGCTTTTCCATTAATATCTTGTCTCTGTTCCAGGATCCCATATGGGATAACACATAGCATTTAGTTGTCTGCGACAACATTTAGGTTTGCAACAGGTTATCAGACTTTTCTTGTTTGTCAAAGGCCTTGACAGTTTTGAGGAGCACTGGTCAGGCAGCTTGTTGAATGACCATCAATTTGGGTCTATCTGATAATTTTGTTATGGTTATACTAGGGGTATGGATCAGAGGACCACAGAGGTAAGTGCCCTTCATATCACATCAAGAGGACACTGGTGGCAACACAACTTATCGCTGAAGATGCTGATCTTGGGCCCCAAGCCAAGAGAGTATTTGCCAGATTCCTCCTTGGTAGAGTTACTCCCTCTCCCCATTCTTGCCATACTCTAGCTGCTGGAAGCAAGTCAGTAGCCACAACCCCACACTTAAGGTGAAGAGGGGCCTGAGGGGAGCTCAGCTCTACCTCCTGGCAGGAAAGGTACCTATGGAAATTATTTGGAATTCTTGACAAGAAAGATTTGCTTCTTCTCCCCTTGTTTATTTGTATCAGTATGAACACATGGGTATTTATTTTATACTTTGGGTTATAATCCTGTACTGCATGATTTATTTTGTTGCTCAAATTGTTCCAGTTTGGGCCATTAAGACTTCTTTCGGTCGGTCTCCCATATCCCTCTGACATGTTCCCATCCTTTTGTTTGGCTTGGGTGGGCTTTAATTTAGCACTTTCCTACTTTTCAGCACTAGAAGTTACTTCCGGTTTATCCTGCATTTTCCTGCCCCAGCCTGAGCACTGGCCTCTTCTCTAAAGAGCTCCTGTTCCTTTTCCTGGAGAATGGTATTAGATTTGCGTGCTGAGGTCACCGACCATTTTCTTCCTCCACCAGGCATCAACCTCAGCTCTTACTACCTCCTCTGCTGAAACCTCTCTGTAGTTCTACTTATCTGCCAAACAAAGTCTAGGCTCCTTGGCCTTGCATCCAGGCTCTCTCACTGTTAGTTCCCAATCCAGCTTCCCCAGGCGTTTCTCAATTCCCATAGATCTCTTCTACTCTGGTCAGATACTTTATACTCACAGGGTCCTAAACTCTCCTTACTGCCTCCCCAACTTCCCTTCTTCATTTCCTGCTGCAACGTGCCCTATAATTTCTCTACAGTCTCAGTGTCAAAATCTCCCCCCACAACAGAGGATGATTTATCCTCCCCACCATCCCCCCCAACCTCCCCAAAAGGAAATAATGACTTCTTTCTTTGAAATCACAGAGTTACCAGCTTCAGATGTGAAAAGCATGGGCAACCTACGAATTATTTTGAGACCTCTGGTTTCATTTCGTTCTCCTACAATCTATTTGCAGATGGATAAATCAAAGCCTGAGTGGTAAAGTGGCTTTTGCAAAGTTACACAGCTCACAAGAGACCAAAACCAAGATTAGAACCCAAGTCTTCCGATTCCAAACCCAGTGCTCTTCCTTTCAGTCTGTTTGACCTTGCATTATCTTTATTTGGACGCCTGTGACCTCTCTTATTTGATCATGTCTCCGTAAGGATGGGGGCTATATCCCACATACTTTTACAAGAGTAGGATTCTCAGCACCTAAAAAAGTATTTGTTTGTTTGCATAAAGATTCATTTATTTACCTTAGAGAGAGAGAGAGTACATGTGTGAGCACGTAAAGTGGTAGAGGCAGGGGGAGAGAGAGAATCTCCATCAGACTCTCACAAATTATGAGTTGGCTTTTCCACAAGGAATTTTGTGATCCTAACATCTCTCTCACCTACATGACTACTACCAGAATTTCTGTGTTTTATTTTGTTTTTATCTTTGCCAAATTTACAGGAAAAACAAGGTCACATTGTTGTCTTAATTTGTTTTCTTTTTTTTTAAGATTTTATTTTTAAGTAATCTCTATTCCCAGTGAGGCTCAAACTTACAACTCAAGATCAAGAGTAGCATGCTCTGACTGAGCCAGCCAGGCATCCCTAATTTGTGTGTCTTGATTACCAGTGGCTTCAAACATTTTTCATGTATTTACTGGTACTGGATAATTTTTCTGTTTCATTTCCCTGTCTATTTTCCATTAAGGCAATAGTGCTTTTCAGAATGATTGAAAAGGGCGTTGATCCTTTGCAATTTTTTTTGCAAATATTTTCTTCTTAATAGTTTAACACCTCTTAATTTTATTTTTATATATATATTTTTTAAATTTTTTAAGTTTATTTATTTTTAAATAATCCTTACACCCAACATGAGGCTTGAACTCATAAACCCTAAGATCAAGAGTCACAAGCCCTTCTACTGAGCCAGCCAGGCACTCCAATTATATTTACATTTTTCAGATGTACCAACTTCAAAAATTACGAGATAAATGTTGATCATAGTATAATTATAAGAGAGAAAACTGGAACAGTATAAACATCCAATAATAAGGAATTACTAACCTAAATCCATGCAACTCAGATATTATTCACTAATTTTAGAAATATATTTGTTAATAAAAATAAGGTACTTTTATACCTTTTAGTGAATATTAGATGAAAAAGTATATAGCAGGGGCACCTGGGTGGCTCAGTCAGTTAAGCATCTAACTCTTGGTTTTGGCTCAGGTCATGATCTCATGGGTGGTGGGTCTGAGCACTGCATTGGGCTCCATACTCAGCGGGGAGTCTGCTTAAAGATTCTCTCCCTCTGCCCCTTTCCCTAACTTGTGTGCATGTGCATATAAGCGTGCTTTCTCCCTCTTTCTTTCTCTCAAATAAATCTTTTTTTTAAGTATCTAACAATATATATAGTATGGCCCTAATTTAAAATACATATTCCATTAGGAAAAAAAAAAGCTGAATCTAAATTCACAAAATGATCAGCACTGGTTATTTCTGGCTTATGGAAGAGTAGGTAATCTTTAACTTCTTCTCTAAATATTTCTGTTTTCCAAATCTCCTATGGTGAACATGTATTGACAAAAAAGGAAAAAATATATTATTAAACAGAAAAAAAGTGTGCATTTAAGAGGCAGATTTGAAGGTAGTAGAGTTGTTAGGAAGTGCCTATGACTTCCATTTGCCGAAGAGAGTAAAACGAGGCCCAAGGCAGCAGAACATCCTTTCCAAGGTGACTCAGAAGTATAGACTCTACAGCCTTGCATGTCTAGAGAGCTGCTTGGCAACCCGTGCCTCCCCCCGTAACCTCTCAATAAATGTATTCTCACATATCACACACAGGAGACATCGAGATAAGAAAGCAGGCAGCGTCTGTACCACGCTCCAAGAGAGCCATCAAATGAAAGATGTGGAAGAGACCACAGATTCCCAGAATCAACAGTGTCCTCACACCCCAAATGTCACCAGAACCCAGCATTTACCATAAGAAGCCAAACAGTTGAGCCTCGTAGTTATCAAGCCATGTCACATTTCTCAGTGACCCCTGGGGGAATTCATAACCTGCTAAGCCCAGCCAGCGCATTCTTGGAAATGCCACCTGCCTAAGCCAACCCTTCTGAGAACAGAGGCATGGATCATGGTCGCTGGTGAGGGAGCTCTAGAAGTTACTCACGGATGAATGTTTCTGTGAGAACACGGGGGCCTGGTGAGCCTCCCCATGGGAGTGTGGCTCTGTGTGCACTGAGTGCAGGCGCGACAGAATGTCACACCGTTGTCTTTCCAGTACCCTGGCCCTCCCCACTCCTGTGGCTTTCTGGTTTTCACAGAAGAAAGTCCCAAAGCTTCTAGACCCTGGGATCCAGAGAACCTTCTCAGTCTCCCTGCTTTGCTCTATATCTTAAGGGTGGGAGAGAGGGGCTGACCCCTGCCAGCTGTGTCCCAAGATCTGTGTCATCTGGCCTCTGCCTGGGTTTAGCACTGGACAGTGAGAGCTTCCCATGGGAGACAGGGAGGAGGAAGAACATTTCTCTCTCTCTTCCTTCCTGCAAGTAAAGCATTCATCTCCTCCAGCTCCAGCTCCCGCATGATGGACCTGTCTCTACCCAGATGACCCAGCTCCCTCTCACAAGTAATGCCGCCTGCACCTTCTGTCCCTCCAGCGGAGGCCGTGGGGGCTTCTGGCCAGAGCTAACCTCTTTGGCTGCCTTGCTGCTCCATGTTTGGCTTCTCTACCATTCCTTGACCTATGTGAGCAGTTCCTGGCATTGAAGTCCCTGTGTGGAAATCCTCAGGGTTGTCCTGTCTTCACTGCTTGCACACTAGCCCTGACGGGGCACCCACGGCAGTGTCCTTCTGCCCTGCTTTCAGTTCAAAGAGCCAAGAGTGGGAAGAAATTGGACTGTAAGAAATGGCTCTCTGGGCAGGGGAGCTCACGTTTGGAGCGCTGAACACCAGCGAAAGCCACACATAACACGACGGCAACCTGCCTCGCCCACAGAGATTATTATTATTATTTTAGATTTTGGTTACACGTGCAAGAGCAGGGGAAGGAGCAGGGGGAGGCGGAGAGGGAGAGGGACAAGCGGACTCCTCACGGGGCTTCATCTCATGACCCTGAGATCACAACCCAAGCCAAAATCAGGAGCCCCACGCTTAACCGGCCGCATCGCCCAGGTGCCCCCGCAGAGACATTTTATAACCTACTTGCAAGAACTAGGCAAGTTGTGATGGCTAAACATGGTTTTGAAAGCCTGTGGAGACTGTTTTTCCAAACCCTGAAAATACCGGTTCTGGGGCTGACTGGACGGAGATTTTTGGGCTGACTTGAGCCACCACACAGCCACCCCTGATGACTTTCCCCTCGGGGAATCACCTCTGGCCGCTTGCCAAGCAGGGGTCAGAGGCTGGTCGGCAAAGCTTTGGTGTGACCTCATGGAGCAGGAAGGAAGACCATTCCAGAGCCTCTGGAGGCCGGAGCCAGGGGCAGCCTCCAGTGCCTCCTAAGAGCCGGACTTGAGGGAAGGGGTGGCCCCCCAATGTGGCCACACTGGCTCGGGGCCGTGCACCGGGGCGACAAGGGGACACCTATTCCGTGACTGCGGATCTCCTGGGCTGGGAGGGACAGCAAGAGCAGGATCAAATGAGTTCGCCTCCTCTAAAGTGCTCTGCTGACTGAAGACGTTTGAAGCCAAGGCCCAGAGGGCACATTTGTCAAGCTCTCAAAAAAATAGAAACCAGGATCAAAGCAGAAGCACTTTCCAAATATAAACATTTGTCACCTGCATTCACTTTTGATGTGCCCCATTTTGAATACATTTCTCCTTTCTAAGGACAGCTTAATCTTTCCAGTACACACACTTGGGTCCTTCAAATGGAGCCCAGGGACAATTTGGGATGGATGGGGGGAGGTGAGAAAGGAAGTTCCAGCCAGGCAAAATAAAAGAGAGGAGGAGAAAAATCCTCCAGAAGAGTGAAAACAGGAAGGAAAAAAAAGGACATTAGCATTAATGGAGCCCCTGGCGTTTCATACAGGACCTCGGATTTTCCTGCAGATGAACTCTGGAAGGAGGGCATCGTTATTCTCGTTTTGTAAAGAGCTGAGTCCCATAACCCCAAATAGCTCAAGCTGGTAAGAGAAGAGTCAGAATTTCTTCCTTTCTATGTCCTTGCAGGCCTTGCCGTCACCTGTAACAAGTGGCCTTGGTAAATAGTAAGCGACTGAGGTCAGCAGTGCCCACACACACCTATAGATCTGGAAAAGACCTGTGTTTCAGAACTTTCAGGCCTGGGGAAGCCCTTCCACAGACCCCCAATCCAGCTTCTCCCCGAAACCCGCTGCCCAGTTCCAGAAAGACAGTGCTGGAGTTCTATATTTAAAGTCGCCTAGCTCTGCCACATGTTTCTACAGGATGGCATCACAAAACTCCATCGATAAAATAAGCATGTACCTGCCTTCTACTGATGGCATGATATTTCCCTCATCTAGAACACCTGCTCCATGCCTGTCCGAACCCTGCTCACTCCTGACGGCCCAGCTCAAGAAGCAACACTTGCCACAAGGTCTTGTAGACCCTTTCAGTACCCACGCACCACCCACTCTCCCTTTGAGTGCTGCCATCTTGGTTCTCAAATGGTTTTCATGAATGAGCCCATTTCCTTTGACTGGATTGTTAAAGCCTTGAAGCCAATGCAGCAAAGGGAACAACATTCAGCCAAGGATGTAATCCATTCCCTTCTCAAAGCTGGGCTGTGTGATTGGAAGCTGCTTGGGGTTGCTGCTCAATGAACCAAATAAACAAGAGCAGAGGTTGACCAGGGAGGGGACTGGCCTCACTGAGAGTTCAATGGAGTCATTGCCATGACTGGCTTCTCCCACTGGCCTTGGCAAAGGAAAAAGAGAAACTAATTTTCTCTATTATAAATCATGAACCTTGAGAACCTCAACTTCTAAAAGAAAAAAGAGACAAGGAATTAGGATCTAGAAAGAGGAAGATGGGGCAGAGGTCAGGAGGAAGATTCTTCCAACCTGTCTTCCTGACTGGGCACTGGTTCTGGTTTCAGCCTTCCCCAGATGAGAAGCCTTCCTCTCTTTGCTTCCCCCAAACTGGGAACCAGGCTGCAGGCTCATTTAAAAGCCAACCCAGAGAGCCCGACCCTCCCTTCGTGCATCAATTCCTCTTGATGAAGTTGTCAGAGGTATAATTCTAACAAGGGATCAGGTTTAATTTAGGAAATTCAGTAATTGTTGCATGGGGTAAATCATCTTTAAAGCAAACACACTTACAGTCTTAGAGATAAAGTTCATTCCCCTGTGATGAGGTTGTTTCATGGAATGCTACTAGGCCCGGGCAGAGTGTCAAAGCCGTCAAGTTGCCCTAGGTGAGACGGAGCTGCTGGGGTTTATGGGAATGCTGGCACCCAGGTGACACCTTAGATAATCTTTAACAGAGGAAGTCTGGTGCCTGCTCTTTGTTCCAACCCCACTTTCATATTTGAGAACCCTTGTGATATACTTGCTATTCACAGCCGCGTTTTGGACAGTCACGAGCACGGGTTGGCGTTGGGTGCTAGGCAAATAGAGCGTCCTCTGCCAGAGTCTCCCTTCCTGAAAACAGAAAAAACAAGGGCAGAATTTGCTCTCCAGCCAGGAATATTTTTCAGAAGCAGGGAAGTGCATTTTATCAGACACATTTTGTGTAATTTGCTTATTTTCTTAGGCATAACACAATATAGTTAGGGGTTCAGAACACATTTTGCAAGTTCAGCTGCTGGGATTACACAATGTATCTTTTGTAAAGGTCAGTTTCTTTGGGAGGACATAAACCTCATCCAATTTTTTGAAGATTGTGAATAGAGAAGGACACAATCCAGGAGACAAGCCAGTGTCCGCATAACCAATCGAGGACCTTGGAAAAGAGATGCCAAGTGATGTTATGTGAAAGCTTCAACTCGTTCTTTTTCCTGCAGGAAGACCTTCTTTGAGATACACAGAGACTGAAGACCACGAATGGCTAGACAGATCATGTTTCACCTACATGTTACCAAATGCCCACTGAACTTTATCAACGGCTACAACGTCTAAGATGTTGAAGCTGTTGACTCTCTCCTACTGCCCCTCTGGTGAAGATGAGGGTCTAGTCCCCATCACTGGGTCCCTGGGGAGCGTATACTCAATTGTGTTTGTTGTATTAGTTCCCTGGAAGTCTTTGGAGAGAAAGGACTGCATTTCACGCTACTCTGGCCCCCCCATACGATGGGCTCAGCATCTCCTTACTTCATAGTCAAAATGAAAGGTGTATTTGTTCAGTTTTTGGTTTTCAATTTTTGGTTTTCATGGACTTGAACGGCCCCTTAGCATCACTGCTTGCAAAGTCTATTAAGTGCTCATCCTGGGTCCAGGCCAGCGATGCAGAGACTAATGAGACCCAGTGAGTGTCATCCAAGGGCTCTGTGGGGGCAGGAAGGCTGGGGAGCAGCTAAGAAAGGACCCCAGGAAGTCTAGGCAAGAAGGAGAGAGGGCTGCTGGGCCCCCTCCCTAGATGGAGAACCTGTCCAAACTCACTGTTGGGTTCCTGGACCTGAGGGGGCTCACCCTTCTCACAGATGGGGTCACCCCCCTGCATTAACCAAGGCTGAGGTCTACAGCTGGCACCAGTGGGTGGAGCCAAAGAGGGTAGGAGAAGTCAGCTATCCAACTGCACGTGTGAGCCCGCAGACCTGTGCCCTGGGCACAAGAACGCTAGCGCCCTCCATGCTGCCCCGCAGGGCCCCACAATGCTCTCCAGTGGGGGTGAGAGGGACTTTGGGCATCTAGGGGGCCGGGAACCAACCCTAAAAGGATGGACACCCTAGAAGATCAGAGTGAGACCCAGCACAACACAAAATCACCAAATGTTAAACGAGATGGCTGGGGGAGGAGAGCGTGCAGAATAACAACGTCCTATTAGTAAGTGACTTTGCTATCAGGAGAATAGAGGTCATTTGGAGGCAATTGAGGGATTTCTTTCCTGAGGGGTGGGGGAGGGTGTTCATTAGACCAGCAGTCTGATAAAAAGTACTAAGTGTCCGTCTTCCCACGGCATAGGTGAGTCCTGAAATCTCCCGAAATGGGGCTCTGGGCTTCCTCTGACTGTGCACCTGGTGGGCTCAGCGCCCTTGTGTGTCACATGAAGGATGGAGCTGGGCGATCTCTGAGGTCTCCCGCTTAATCTGTTCGCTTCTCTGCCCTAACAAATCGTTTCCCCAAAACCCTCTATCAGCAAAGCGCAACATTGGCTTTTCATTCAACCACTATTTGTCTTCTTCACTAAAGGCCTTTCGCAAAGACAAAGAAAACGTATAGGGAAGAAAAAGTAAGGAAAAAGGAAAAAAGACCCAATAATCTCCTCACCCAGATATTTCTCCTTCACAGTGCTTTATGTAAAGAGTGATTTTCCTGTTATATTTAGATTACGATCAGACTGCAAAAGGACTGTTATCTCTCCGTTCCTGCTTTTTTACTTTAAACTCTGAGACCTTTGTCCTCCTGTATTAGAGAAGCTGTAAATATTACAAGAGAATGTTTACATTTTTAAAATCCATTTTCCTCGATCATTTGTAGAAGGAAGAAAAAAAAATCTTTGTACTAACACACTAATTCCTCTTGACTTTGTAAAATCTGTTTCCCACAGAAATGACATTTTGCACAAAGTCACCTGATACGGCAGCGTTTCATTTCTCCCAGAAGCTGCCTTTCTCTCAGTAATCGTTCATTTTTCTCCGTTTGGGTCACAGGTTTGCTACATGTCTCTCTCCCAGTCTTTAGCTCTCTTGTCCTTGGCAAGCCTAGTAGAGCCAGAAGCGCTCTCCATGTCGGGAGGCAGAAAGGCAGAACCTGCCCTTTTAAGTGTGGAACAGACCTTGGGACAGATGTGGGGCTTGCAAGTTTGTTGTTTTCTTTGAATCTGGGATTTATTTCCAGCACTGCAGAAAAACGACTTTGGGAGTCTTCACTAAGAATTAGAAAAAGCCCAGTCTAGTTAAGAAACCAAACAGCCGTCACTGGGAAGGCGAAACACCTGCCCGAGAAGACGTCGTGGGCTCGCTGAAGATGTGGTGAAAGACAAGCAGAGGGAACCCAAGGGAGGTGTCTGGCAAGAGCGTTCGGATGAGTTTCAGCCACCCCAGGAATAGACGGGGGTTGTACTGACCCTCCACCCGGGCACAGGATCCTGGGCGAACACTCCACGGACTTAGCTCGGAACTGCAGCCGACACAGAGAACCAACCCTGGCAGGGAACAGCCACATGCAAATCACATGAAGGGAACGGAAACAGAGGAGGCAGGAGAGCAGTGAAGTCACTGCTATTATGCAGTGGCCAAGCTATTCAGGTCCTCACTGCCAAGGAAGTGTCTCTGGAGAAGGCATTTCTTATCCATGAGGAAGACATTTGGAAGAACTTGGAGGGTCGTACCTACCTTAAGAGCCCTAAAGGGAAACTTCCCTTCATTCGGAAGTCGCTTCCAAATGTCACAACTTACAGAGCCATGATAGGTCAAGTAGATTCCTTTATCCAGAAGAAAATTTGTGCCCAGTTTGCAAGAATATTGTTAATAGGACCCAAGTCCATCAACCACATCGTTACACCTGACCCCATGGAGAGTTGGGGACACCTAGGTATTTGTGGGCCTTGGTGCTAATCCCAAGTGTTGAAGGCATTCTTCTCCTTGGGCAGACCACTTTCCTATTGTCTAGGACAGAAAACAACCACATCATTTCACCTGACCCTACGTTTTTGGAAGGGAGGGCAGAGGAGAGAAGGGAAAAGGGACAAAACTCAGCCACTGCCCTCAAGAGGGTAAGGCAAAAATAATTATAATGGAGTATAGAACAAGGCCATGGATAAATGAGCCCAGCACACATTTGGCGCTTGATAAATATTTACAGAATGGATGAGGGATTAAATGGTAAGAAAATAAGTATATTAGAGACACAGAAGAGAAAGGGATTGTTCCTGGCTGGGGACACCCAGGAGATGACATTTGAATGAGACTTTGCAGAGTGGATAGGATTTCCTGTGATAACATGAAATCCATCCCAGGTCAGGGTGTGAAAAAAGAGTTGGGAATAAAGAACATGCACATTCATAACACAGCGGCTTGTGATCTGTTGGGATGGAATATTTAAAGATTTTATTTATTTATTTGAGAGAGAGAGAGAGTGAGAGAGAGAGAGCATGAGCCCCGTGGAGTTAGGAGACCGATGTGGGACTCGATTCCAGGACTCCAGGATCATGACCTGAGCTGAAGGCAGTGGCTTAACCAACTGAGCCACTCAGACGCCCCTGGGGTGGAATATTTAAAGAGGAGCAGTGGAAACTGGTTTCAGTTATGATTGGAAGTTTTGAGTTTGAAAACAGATGTTCCAGATGCCAAAGCAATTGGGACTTGGGGTTGGCAGGGGGTGGTGGTGGGGGGCGGCTTTTTTTTTTTTTTTTAGAATAAAGTCTCTGACATTCATCAATTGCTCAATCTATTTACAAAACAGTGCTCAGTTCCCTGCTGTAGTATCTTCACAGCGTTGGCCTGAACCATTCCTAGGACCTTCCAAGGCCCTCAAAACAGCCCTGTCAATTAATGCTTGAGCCAGACTGGACTTACAGCCCTCAATGTGACCCACATCACGAAAGGTGAATTATCAGAGCTAAATAGAAAAGAGTGCATCCTCTTGGCCCTGAATGGATGAGGAAGGAAAGATTTAATTCCCTGACAATCCATGGGAACTCAAAAGCAGCTAAAGTTTCCACTGAATTCAATCAAAGTCATAGTTATTTAAAAACTTACAGTGCTCTGGGTATTCTGACCTACGCTACTGAGGGTCCTAATAACCATAATGAGCTATCATGAGAGTGGTCCAGAGTGCCCTCCAGGTCACATGAGAGGGCACTTCACATCTGTTGTCTTAGAGAGAAGCAGCATCTCGTAGGCAGGAGTCTGGCAGGGGCACAGAGGACCGTCCATCTGGAAGACCAGCGAAGGTCTGGGGTGGTGGTTCTCTGCACTGACTGCACCCTGGCATCTGCTGGGAAGCTTTCGCAATTACTCATGCCTGAGGCCACCCCAGAAATTCTGATTCCAAGGCTGCAGGAAGGTCCTGGACATCTGTGTTTCTTAAAAGCCTGATGATTCTAGGGGAGGCTGGGTGGCTCAGTTGTTAAGTATCTGCCTTTGGCTCAAGTCATGATCCCAGAGTCCCAGGATTGAGCCCCACATTGGGCTCCCTGCTCGGCAGGAAGCCTGCTTCTCCCTCTCTCACTCCCCCTGCTTGTGTTCCCTCTCTCACTGTGTTTCTCTGTCAAATAAATAAATAAAATTAAAAAAAAAAAAAAAAAAGCCTGATGATTCTAGTGCACAGCCTGGGTTGCTAACTACTTCCGTAGAGCAGGACGAGCATGCTGGGGCACTTTTGAGGAAAAGAGAGCTGCACTGTTTAGAGAAGTTGAAAGAGAGTAGATGGGGAATGCAGAAAGAGATTTCCTTTTATTTTAGCAAAAGGAGAAATAGCATGCTTTAGAGGCACACTAGAAAGATGAGTGCCCCCCAAAAATGTGCTTTCCCCCTCACTGCCCTCTCCACCACCAGATACCCCGTCTCAGGGCTCTCTTTGGAGCTACCCCGCCTCCATATTCCAGAGGAAGCAATATGTTGGTCTGACATTAGCAGGGCAAGACCAACCATTCCAAGTGTGGCAGGCTTCATATATAAGCCACAGAATATGCAAATCGGGTAGGTTTTCATTCTCCAAATAACACTGAACATCTGCTCTGTGTTTCACAGGCTTGCGGGCACTGTTCTCAGCAGGTCTTTGTCCTGCTCTCTCTGGGAGCTTGCTACCTGGTGGAGGAGACAGACACGTGGGCCGATGCTGGGGTAGCACTGGATTTGACCACAGCACACAGGGCATACACCCCAGCCACACCAGGGAGACCAGATAGCCAGAGGAAGACTGGGGGTGACCATGTTTCATTCCATTCTAGGCAGAGGCAACAGCAGGAGCCAAGGCATGTGGAACCTGACGGAGGACAGGGGCTGACCTATTACAGAAACTAGAAGCAATACAGTTAAATTCAATAAACCTTAGAATGCCAAGGCAGGGCTTGTTTTTAAAAATGGGACTAGAGAGAGAAGCAGAGTGACGATCTTGGGCAGTTGGAGGTCGGCAAAGATTTCTAAGTAGGGAAACAACAGGGTCGAGGTTTGTGTTTCAAATCCTAATGCTGTGGTTTGGAGGATGGATGGGGACTGGAGTGGAGGAGGGGAGTTGCCCGGAGCTGAGAGCGGGCAGCATCCTTAGGGATCCAGTCACCTGACCCTACAGGCACTGGCTTCATCAAGGGGTGAGTAAGACCCATGGGGCCTACCGTTGGTGAGCCTCCCTCTTGGGAGGGAATTATTTTAAACGATTAAAGAAATGATCACACAGAAATTGCAATTACGATCGACATTGGGAAGGAGAGATGCAGCGTGCCAAGAAAAACATATAAGCAGGGGGCCCCAGCTGGTGCGGGGCATCAAGAGGCTTCCTGAGGAAGTGATATTTAAACCGAGACTGGAAGTTGGTTTGGCAAAGGTAAGGAGGGGGCAATGAAGTGGAAGGGCATGGGGGCTATGGGGGCGGGGCGGATAGCAAAGGGAAGCACACGGACGGCCCGCCCAGGGGAAGCAGAGCCCAGGGCACGGGGCTGGGCTGGCACACGGGGAAGTCTGAAAGGCAGTCAAAGAGCCTGAATTCAGGGCCAGACTTCCTGGCCATGTTGAGTAAAGACTATGGTCTTCATGACTTGGATGGAGCAGGGGAAGTCACAGCCCGATCTGAAAATTACTGTGGCTGCCAGACGAAGAAAAATCCATGTTTGGGAAGTTTTGTGGGTTTTTTTTTTAGATTTTATTTTTAAGTCCTCTTTACACCCAATGTAGGGTTCAAACTCGCGACCCTGAGATCAAGAGTCACAGGTTCCACCAATGGTTTGGAAACAGGAAAGAACAAGTTAGTGAAGCAGCGACTTGAGGAAAGGAAGAAAACTAGGGAGACAGAGAGATCTGGAAGCCGAAAGGAAAGTGTCGGTTGTGAGATCGGGCGAAGCAGGGACAGAGGAGTTTCGGCTTGATTTTGCCCGCGGCAAGCTCTGTGTAGGTGACCTTGGCCAGAGCGGTTCAGGCGGAGTGGTGGGTGCAGACCAGATTCCAGCGCTCTGAGGTGTAAATGCAGATGAGGAAGCAGAGACTGAGCGTAAACAACTCTTGCCTGAAGCAGGGCGATAGGGAGTCGGCAGATAGCTAGATGGAGCCTTGGGAGGGTCAAAAGGGATAAAGCCTGTGCAAGGGCGCAGCGGAGTCCAATGCTCGGTGACTAATACGCTCGCGACGGTTAGAGCCGGAAGGGGTGTCCGAACCCACCCAGCCGAGAGCACTCTTCCCCGCGTGCCAAGTGGGGACTTGCGGCCCACTTTACAGATGACAACACCGAGGCCCAGAGAGGCACTTGCGCTCACTGTGATCAGGTTACAGTTGGGACTTAGCTGAGGTGTGTCCACCCGCGAGGTCTGTGCTCTGTCCATTACACGGTGCCGCCTCCGGAGAGCCCCCCACTGCTCACCCATGTGGTTGGGGTTCACCCGCTGTCTACCCCCACAGGTTGTGTAGTGGAAACAGGCACGCAGTTTTAATTCAGTCAAACCTGGGTTCAAATGCTGCTTTATCTCTTATCTAGGAGCTCCATGTTCATGTCAGGTAAAAAAGATCAGTTATATGAAGAAAAATTAATCCAGGGCTTAGGTGGAGAAATGTTCATAAAGCATTTGGCCCCGGGTTGACATAATAAGTACTCACTATTAATAAATGGGAATCCATGATAGCTAGCTAGTATTATATTATTCCACACCCCTGCCTGTGAGCCTGAGCCCAGACTTGCTCTCCGACAGCAGAACTGACCAGAACGAGGTGCTGTCACAAGGTCGGCCCTACCTCCTGGGTCACTTCAGGGAAGTCCCCTGACCTAAAGACTCCCCTTCACCATCACCTCCTCCAGGGGCAGACCATGCATGGCCTGGTTCTTGGAAAATCCTCCCCATCTTCCGGATTCCCAATTTATTTTATTTATTTATTTATTTTTATTGTTACTTAATTTTTTTTTCCCAGTGTTCCAAGATTCATTCCCCATTTAAATGCCATGAAGGCAGGACGTAACCTCTGACAAAAAGCAGGTAGGAGGCAGAGGAAAATCAATCATGCCAGTGTTAACAATGCCACAGCTTTAAAGTCACGTATTCTAATCCTGTCATATGTTCAGTCCCCCCCACTGGACCCAGGTAATTCAGCACTCAAGCCACTCCAAGAAATACCATGTAAAATTAACCAATTCCCCCTGCTCTTTTCTGTGTCTCATTCCTAGGAATGGACATGGGTTTCCCTTCATGTATGTCCTCCAGGCCATTTCCTAGACACACATAATATTTATCCTCAGCTGTTTGAGGATGACACTGTTCACATTTTTCACCAACTCACTCCCTCTCCCAATACCATGGACATCCTACCATGTTGGAAATACGAACTGACTCCCTTCTTATTAAGAGTCACATTGCTTTCTGTGATATAAATTTCCTCGGGTCTTCAGCTCCAGTGTTTTTTTCTCAAAAATGGCATTTCCATGAGATCTTAGAATCCCAGAAGTGGAATTTTTTAGTCACACTCCTTTTTAGAAGGTTAGTTAATGCAGAAGGGCCCTCCTAAAAATGCTTTGCTTTGCTTTCCAGGTCTGGAGCCCTCCCTCGTGCTTCCTCACCACGGTTCCCAGGAGCAATGGTGATCAAGTACGGGCTCTTCAGGAAAACACCAACCAGACCTACCCAAAATAGTCCAGTGTTGTCAAGAACATCTTACTCGTCGAGAACACTTCCCTATTGGGATGATTCCTATTTAAAATGAGCAAAGAATTACTGAGCACCTGTATTTGCCACCTCTCTTTGGTGCGAAGGGTAGAAAGACAGATGACACCATGTCTGTCTTCATATGTTCACAGACTGAAAGGAGGGGCAGGTGTGGTCACATCAGAAAAGTCATAAAGGGGTTGCAGGAGCACATAGACAGCTAGAGACAAGAACCAGCCTGAAAGAAACTGGGTTTATGGGAGCGCCTGGGTGCTTCAGTCGTTAAGTATTAAAAAAAGTTTTTAGGGGCGCCTGGATGGCTCAGTTGGTTAAGCGACTGCCTTCGGCTCAGGTCAAGGTGCCGGAGTCCCAGGACCAAGCCCTGCCTGCATCGGGCTCCCTGCTCAGCGGGAAGCCTGCCTCTCCCTCTCTCACTCCCTCTATTTGTGTTCCCTCTCTAACTGTGTTTCTCTCTGTCAAATAAATAAATAAATAAATAAATAAATAAATAAATAAATAAATAAATAAATTTAAAAAAAAAAAGGGAAGAAAGAAACTGGGTTTGTGATGGGGTGGGATGAGGAAAAGAGCAAGTGTGGAGGATGCCAGATCCTTAAGCCCTCTTTATTCAGAGAGAGAGAGAGAGAGAGAATGTGTGTGTAGAGTATAATTCAGTATCACATCAACCAAGAGGATCACAGGACACCCTCAAGCTTTGGCCAAATACTCCCAAGATACTCCAGAGACTTAACAGAGACCAGCATTGTAGTTCCCATCCCCCAGAAGAATCAATAGGAGTCAGTGGTGTAAACAGATGCTCCTCTGCTCCAATGAAGCCGCCCAGGAGCATCTAAAGGGGCATTAACAACGCTGCTTTGTGAGGTTGCTGGCATGGCGCCATCTTGCTTCTCACTCCCAAGAGGCTGCATATTTGTGTGTGAGCCTCATTACACTCTTGGGAAATGTCCACAAGCTATTTGAGTAGTTCGACTGGGGCTGCAGGTTAACCCCAGGCAGAGGCCAAAGCCCCATATCATGGCACAAGTATTACTTCTCTTTTTTATGCAATGGACCTGTGTCTGGTCTCCTTGGAAGGATGGGAACCAGAAATAGATGAGTGAGGCAGGGGCACGGGGGCTGGCATCCTGTGTCTTTCTCCACCCTACAAGCCTTGAGCCTTACACAAAGACGTTCGTTTGGGCAGCCAGTCTGTGCCAAGTCAGTTCTGTTTTCACACCTCTGTTTAGAGATAAGAGGTAATGCTTGGGAATCGCATAACCCAGTTGCGAAATGAACCCAATCAGCTAAAATTGAGCATTTTAGATGCCAAAGTGGGAGCTACCTTGGTAGGTCCTCAATGGGGCCCCTGTTTTCCTTCCATCTCACCTAAGAGCAGCCCATTTCTATCAGCCTCTGGTTGGCAGGCCCTCTGGCTACATCTGGAGAACGTAGGGCTTATGCTCAGTCAAGTGCACCGATGTTCACTCACTGCCTTTTGGAGAGCTGTGGGGTTAGCCGACACCAGGAAGCCTGCTTCTGCCCTCCCTAGCAAAGCACACAACAGCTCCATTGGCAGACAACACCTGCCGGGAGATCAGTTACCCAAACTTGAGAGTTTTAGGGGACAAAGGCTAGAAGTTCTAGTGCACATGGATCTCTGGTCTCCTGAGTATTACCTTCTAAGACACCCACACTCAGAAAAGCATTGTGTGTGAGACCCTTGGCACTCAGGACCCGCTCTCAATCCATTCTTGATCCGCGTACTGAAATAGGTTGGGAGGAAGCCCTTTTCCAGTGGTAAGCAGAAGCTGTAGGGGCATGCACCCCTGGGAGAGAGCAATGTCTCAGGCTGCTGCTGCTCAGACCACTTCTTTGAATCTAGGCCTGGTATGGACTCACTTCCTCCTGACAACACGGCTGCCTCTCACTCCAGCCGGCCCGTCTTCCAGCCAGTTGGGCTCAGGAGTGTTCCAGCCGCCGGACCACACACTGCCCAGTTCATCATCGAAGCTTCCATAGTGTCAGAATCAGCAACCACATTACTATCATTGAGCTGATAATCACAGTGTTCAGGGCATCATCAACTTCATGGACACCTGGGCTCAGAGGTAGAGGTCCCCATGGCCCCATAAGACTTTGCGCAAATATTGTTTGTTGAACAAATGAACGAATGAATGAATGAGAAAATGGGTAGATAAAGAAAGTCTTTCCTATCATCAAAATTGAATGATTAAATATCATCTCCCACGCAGAGCTATCGTCAGTGTGGTTCCCTGGGCTGGGAGTCTGGTGGAGGCAGGAATAAGGAAGTAGGTTTCAGGCTGCTTAGCTTGTTCTTATAAACAATAGTCGTGCTCATGCACCAACAGGTAGGTACCAGCTAATGCCAAATTTAGACTGGAGTCCAAATGGAGACTCAGAGTATCTTCCTAAGGTTGGCTGCAACTGGTGACTCACTCAAAGACAAATCAGAAATGAGTTGTAGAACATCTGTGCCTCACCTTCCTTCCTTCCCTGGTCTTGACTGTGCCCCTTCCCTGGGTCGAAGGTGACTCTGCAAGGCTTACCCACTCTCCCATATCCTTATTCCCTCTTAGCAGAACTGGATTCTCCCCGCAATTATTCAACAAAACTCCTAGAACAGAGGACTCCAATCTTTGCTCAGCTGCTACTCTTATTATCAGAATTCCATAGATTCCAGGCCTGAAAATCCTGCCTATCATACAAACTGCATTTATTAAGTGACACACCTTTTATTGAAAACTACATCTGAAACTAAAATAAAGAAATGAATGAATGGATGGGTGGATGGATAAAAGACACATGTTTGCAATCAGTATAGATGGCCAGTGTTACTCCATCGGGTAGATGAGATTCTAGCCCAAAGCAAAAAAACCTGAGTTTCTTTGGCCTGTGCATCTTATCTGGGGTCAAAACGTGAATTTTTGGCTATTTGCAATATTAAAATGTATTCAAGAACTTCCCTGGCTGGCCCAGTCCTACCTAGAAATTCTAAGTTAGAACTAAAGACAATAAGCTGAGCTCCTCTTAAGGGAGTGAGGTTTTTGAAGCTTGCATAATGGCAAGAATTCTTTTCTTCTGATTTTCTGGGATAAGGAAAGCTAATGGGCTCAATGACAGATCTTGCGGAAAACTGATCTCTCAACTCCCCAGCCTTGAGGTTGACCAAAGCAAGTTCTTTATTATATATTAGGCTTTCTCTCTCCTCCTTCATCTAGGGCCATGTACCAGCTGCACAGGGGGGAGTCCCAGAGAATTGAGCTCATTTCACTCCTAGGGCCCCCAGATGGCCCCCCTTCGCGGTCTTCTTGTAAGAAGAATTTGCGCCTCGGGTGGGGGTAGTTACGGTAGCAGAGACATTAGCGACATTTAAGGCCTTCTTATCTGGCCCTAACCTACTTTCCAGAGGAGCTTATCTCTCCCCCCACCCACACTACTTATTTTACCATTAGTGGTCTAAGGGAAAATCAGGGGGAGGGGGACATATAGCTTAAAAAGCATAGTTCAATACATTTTATATGTGGGAAATGAGAAGATGCCTGTTGCTTTTCCAATATAAATTAGAAAGAAAAGCTCAATAAAATCTTGGCCAGTTGAGATCGACAGAAGATACAGGGGCCAGCCCAATTTAAAGTAGATCAATATCTGGGGGGGGGGGTGTATGGGGAAGGGCATGGGATTCTTCTGTTTATCAAAAGGGTGATGGGCTGAACGGGACTCCATTCTCCAGCCACGGGGTCTACTCCCAGTCCCCAGGCGGACCCTGCCGTATTCTTGCCTCCAGCGCTTACTGTGTCTACACTTCCCTTCAGCCCTCCACCCCTGCTACCAGCCCACAGGCTACCCCAGCTCCCAGCAGCTCTGAAGCCCTCTGCCCTCCTCTGAACACTGTGTTGGCTGGCTGTCGGCATCTGTTCGCCACCAGGCATCAGCACTCCTGCAGGCACGAACAGCATTGTTGAACACCATTCTGTACCTATTCACGGTCAGTCTCCTCAACTTGGCTCTTAAATTATTCAGTGTCTTAAACATCCCTGAAGTCCTAACAAGAGGCACCTGGGTGGCTCAGTTAAGCATCTGCCTTTGGCTCAGGTCATGATCTCAGGGCCCTGGAATTGAGCCTACGTCGGCTTCTCTGCTCAGTGGGGAGCCTGCTTCTCCCTCTGCCTGCTGCTCCCCTTGCTTGCGCGTGCTCTTACTGTGTCAAATAAACAAAATCATAAATAAATAAATTCCTAACACTAAGCCCCCAGAATAAGTTCCAAACTTTTTAAATTCTCTCCTAGCACCCTATACCTTTTCCTTGGTAGCACCAATTTCAATAGGTAAATTTTCCTGTGTATTTATTTAAATCCTCTTTTCCACCAGACCACAGGGTGGTCTTTGTTTCGATCGCCAGAACAGCAGAGCTGCGGAGCTCACGGTTTACTGTGGGCTTGCTCTATACAGTCCGGGACAAGTATTGCACTCAAAGAGCTTTGCATGCATTATTCACACCAACCCTGTGAATTAGATGTTATTTCCGTCTTGCGGCCAAGAAATTCAATCTTCGGAGCTCACTCAAGGCCACCCAGCAAATACACATGGAACCAGGACTGAAACTCCATCTACCTGCTCCCAGAGCCTTTGCACTTTCCCCTCTACCACTTGCCATTTACCCCCTTGTCCATGAATACCGTGTTTTTTAGCTGAATGGACAAACGAATGAATGAATGGCATGAAATATAACAACCTATCATCCACATTTCCAGTATGGACCATATTACTCCCGGACTTTGTTTTTCTCTTCTCTTTTTTATTAATTTTTGTTCAGATTTTCATACCCAATTTCTCCCCCTTCCAAGTATATGTATCTTTATAAAATACTTTGTGCTTCCTTGTGTACATATTTTTAATCTACCTTAATGTTCGTCATGAGAGATCTTGTTCTATTACTTACCATTTCAAACAACACTACACTTTTTATTTTTTTTTTATTTTTTATTTTTTTTAAGATTTTATTTATTTGACAGAGAGAAACACAGCCAGAGAGGGAACACAAGCAGGGGGAGTGAGAGAGGGAGAAGCAGGCGTCCTGCTGAGCAGGGAGCCCGACGTGGGACTCGATCCCGGGTCTCCGGGATCATGACCTGAGCCAAAGGCAGTCGCTTAACCAACTGAGCCACCCAGGTGCCCCAACACTACACTTTTTAAAATACACTTATAGGGGACCAGGGTGGCTCAATTGACTAAGTGACTGCCTTCAGCTCAGGTCATGATCCCGGAGTCCCAGGACCGAGGCCCGCATCGGGCTCCCTGCTCAGCGGGAAGCCTGCTTCTCCCTCTCTCACTCCCCCTACTTGTGTTCCCTCTCTCGCTGTGTGTTTTTCTCTGTCAAATAAATAAATAAAATCTTTTTTAAAAAATTAAAAAAAATAAAATACACTTATAAAATGCTAATACACCTACATCAAATTTTTTACTTCCAAATGCTGGACAGAATTCCGTAGTTTATATCCACTAACGTTGACTAATCTTGCTCCCTCGTGTTTGATACTTGCTTCTGTTCCCGCCACACATGCACCCCGGTGCTTTTTCAGTTCTGTTTGAGCTCGTCTCCATTCTTGCATGAGCATGTCCAGCAGGCTGCGTATGTGTGTGGCGGGCTACCCTCTACCCTCCGACTTGGATTGTGATAGTCAGGATAAGAAGTGGTCTGCTGATCCTTTTTGATACTGTGCCCTCAGAAACTAAGTCTCCAAGGACACCTCCAGAAAGAATTTTCTACTACGTGGCTGGGTTTTTCCTTACTTGTACCTATGAACCTATCCTCTAGGCTATTATAAGTCACTCTAACTTAATGGTTATGTGGGCAGATTTTGGAAACACACGACCTAGGTTCAAATTCCAATTTCACCACTTACCAGCTGTATTCAGTTTCTCTGTGTCTCATTTTTCTCCCCTGGATAATGGGATGGCAATAATAATACTACCCATCACACAGGGCTGTCAAAATTACAAGACTTGGCAGTGGAAAGTATTTAATAGATGTTAGCCTTTGTTGTTTAAGATACATGTAAGGGGGCACCTGGGTGGCTCAGTCTTTAAGCGTCTGCCTTCAGCTCAGGTCATGATCCTGGAGTCTCGGGATGGAGCCCTACATCAGGCTCCCTCCTCTGCGGGAAGCCTGCTTCTCCCTCTCTCACTCACCCCGCCTGTGTTCCCTCTTAGCTGTGCTTCTCTCTGTAAAATAAATAAATAAAATCTTTTTAAAAAATACATGTAGGTTCTGAGACACAAAACCGAAATGATAGCTTCCGATACCATCAGAAAAGTTAAGACATTGGAAAGAAAATAAAGAGAAGCAGATGATGTGCCTGGCTACACCAAAGTAGTTCTCTTTGTAATCTCTAATAGCAAGGACTTTACGGGCCCATTTGGGTCTTCTAAAACCAAACACTTAAGTATAAACAACAGAACCACAAAGAAATCTGCTCCTTCTCTCTGTCTGGTTCTGAGAATGGCTCTGAGAATTTTACAAGTTCTGGTTTCCAGGAGGGCCCTTTCCTCCTAGTGTGTGAGATGTTCTTGGCTATCTCCACTGTTTTTTGGTTTGTTTTTTGTTTTTTGTTTTTTTACTTCTTTGTCACTTTCTGATACCAGAATCCTTAAGAAAGCTGGATTCAAGAGAGAGACAGGATCAGTGCCCAGGAACTTGGCTGCGCCTGGCTGTAGAGAGGAGCTCTTCCTCTTTTGTGTCTCGTGCCTTGAGAGTGACTCAACCTCACAGCCTCACAGTTAGGAGGCAGCTCTGCTGGGGCTCAAGCCTGAAATTTATGGCTTGCTTGTCCTGGACTCATGCAATATTCTTTTTCTCCTTGAAGATGAAAGGGTTGCTATTCCCCACACTTCCCCACCTCCTGCATTTTGTAACACATAGGCTTCTGCAGTGACCCTCTTATTTATCTGGAGAATTAACTTCTAAAGGATATATACTCATCTCCCTAACCAGCCATAGCTGAGGGCCTTGAAATACAAGACCCTAAATGGACAATTGCATGGCTTTCTGAAAAAGGTCTTCACATTCACCCTGGTTCTTCCCAACCCTCCAACTATTATTTGTATGATAAACTCCATGGAAATACCTTTGAGTGGACAAAGAAAAGTCAAGCCTCCTCAAAGTTATAAATCCCTTGAAAGAAGGGTTTTGCCTCTTGGATTTCTTTGATCCCCCTACAGCGCCTAACACAGTGTCTTGTACATAGCAGATACTCAAATATTTGTTGATTGATAAGATTCCAAGGCTTAGGGAAGAGTGACTGGATAACACTTGTCTAAGGGAAAATGAATGGTTTCCTATACAAAACCTCTTAATATTCCTTATCAGGAGCCATTAAGATTCTAATTTATGCCAAAATATTTAAATGCAAAAATTGTGGAATCTGTAAAATATTTTATAGGTTTTAGAATCTGCCTAGTAAGGGGAATTTGTTTGTTTCTTTCTTGACAGACATTTATCAAGTTCCCGTTTGTGTCAGACATTTATTTGGGCCTGAAAAAAACAAGAATGGAAACATTTCCTGCCCTTAATTCACAGAGTGGAAGGTGGCAAGCCAGCAGGCAATTAAAATTTTACAAAGTCAGCACTCTGATGAGGGCATCAGTAGATTTACAGAACAGAGAGGAGTTGAGGTTCTGAGGCTCGAGAGCTGATCTGGGGTTGACTGGGTATCATGTGGCATCAGAACGCCTCAGTGTCACCCATGAACAGGGATTGAGACCTGGCGTCCATAGTGGACCACAGAGCAGCTTCAAACCTTGGGGAAGCCCTGAAAGTACAAATCGCAACTTGCTCATTTTAAAATCGTGATGACAACATCAAAATTCACAGAAAGAATCAAAACTGTGGTTTGACAAAATAGAAAGCAGAAACAGACTCATACAGAGAACAAACTTATGGGTGCCAGAGGGAAGGGGGGGTGGGAGGGAGGACGGGCAGAATGGGTAAAGGAAAGTGGGAGGTACAGGCTTCCGGTTGTGGAACGACTAAGTTATGCGGATGAAAGGTGCGGCATAGGGAATAGAGTCTACGATATTGTGATAGCATTGTATGGTGATAGATGGCAGCTACACTTGTGGTGAGCATGGTAGAAGGGATAGAGTTGTTCAATCACTACGGTGTAACTTGAAATTAATGTAACATTGCATGTCAACTATACTTCAATAGAAAAAAATGCAGCTTGAAAATTGTGAAGCATTTACAAATAAGTTATCTAGAAAAAAACAGAAGTCTGCTAACAGGACCTGTTCGGAAAACGGTTACAGAGAAACATATTTCGTGCGCATGAGGCTGCTTAAACCCCTCGGAGAACCATGTAAATGTCCGTGCCGTTTTGAAATAAATTCATGTCCCAGCTCCAAAGCTAAAGCCAAAAGTCACAGACGACAAGCTAGACATCGTTTCTTTTAACTGCTTTATTTTTGTACAGGACAATGGGGCCCAGAGTTTGGCTAAGTCTCAGGGAGGAGGTTTGGATGTGGCCATCCACAACGACAAAAAGGCATCCGAACTTGTCTCAGCGCTGATCTGATGGAGCAGGATTTCATCGACAGCCTGATTATTCAGAATGTGCAGTTACCTACAAAAATAAAACGAGAGCAAAAGCAGAAGACTGGTTTAGATTCCAAGCCCGCAGCACAACTGTGAGTCAAAGTAGCATCTGTCCTTTTTCCAGATGGAAGCTAGAAGAGTCCTTGTGGCTTTTCCGAACCTAGGTTTTTCTCATTCAGGTATCAACACAGGCCCACCTCAAAGAGATTCTTTATTCTTGTTCCTTCAGTATCAGTACTGAGGGGATGGACACCCTAAAAGCAGATCAACTACTACCCAGCCCGGACAGAGAGAATTAAATGCAGGCGCGGAAGCCAGCGACATGTTCGCGCATCACCCTATCAGTTAAAAGCTAATAAAGGTCAAAGGGGAAATGGGCTTAAATTAAATCGAATGGGCTTGCTAACATGCTCCCATTTTCTCCATTTCCTAATCCTTTTATAAATTCCATTGAGATGGGATTTGCTTTTAGACTGATTATGTGGCTTAAAAATCAGCATAATTACAAGATATTTGCTGAAAGGAAATTCCTCATTTTGGCTGTTGGGTTTCCTTTCCAGTATTGAGCGGTGGATGACCTGGCTAGAACCAGTTCCATCTGGGACCTTCCTCAAGCATCTCAGAGGTGAAGAAGACCTTCAGGATACCCTTGCAGATTTTAAACCAGGAAATCAGGAGCTAGAAAAACCAGACGATTTTCCCAGTAACCTGGTGGCAAGGCCAAGCATGGGACTTGCTGTGTGCATGTGAGACTGTTCATTTATTAACATTAGTTATCATTCATGTAAAGCTAGACGATGTTGTTTTGTTTGTGTGTGTGTTTTAAGATTTTATTTATTTATTTGGTAGAAGGAAAAGCAGACTCCCTGATGAGCAGGGAGCCCAATGTAGGGCTCCATCCCGGGACTCCAGGATCATGCCTGACTCAAAGGCAGATGCTTAACCAACTCAGCCACTCATGTGCCCCTGGAAAAAATTAAGTTTAAATATAATAACACAGAGCTGATACTTCTTTTTTTTTTTAAGATTTTATTTATTTGACAGAGAGAAACACAGCCAGAGAGGGAACACAAGCATGGGGAGTGAGAGAGGGAGGAGCAGGCTTCCCGCCGAGCAGGAAGCCCGATGTGGGACTCGATCCCGGGTCTCCGGGATCATGACCTGAGCCGAAGGCAGTCGCTTAACCAACTGAGCCACCCAGGCGCCCTGGAGCTAGCTATTAATACCTGGTTTATGTTACTGTTGAAATATCAGCTCTGGGGCGCCTGGGGGGCTCAGTTGGTTAAGCGACTGTCTTCAGCTCAGGTCATGATCCCAGAGACCCGGGATCGAGTCCCACATCGGGCTCCCTGCTCGGCAGGAAGCCTGCTCCTCCCTCTCTCACTCCCCTTGCTTGTGTTCCCTCTCTGGCTGTGTTTCTGTCTGTCAAATAAATAAAATCTTTTTAAAAAAAATAGCTAGCTCCCTTTGACCAAGAATGGGACTCTTGACCAAAGATTTTTTTAGATATGGATAGCACAAGCTTCTTCCATACCTCGTTTTCCTTTTGACTGCAGAATGGATCTTCCGGACCTTTTGGTCCCAGAATGAATCTTCTGGACCTTTTGGCCTCAGAATGGATCTTCTGAACCTTTTGGCCACAGAATGGATATTCTGGAATTCCATGCCAGGATTCTTCTTGTTTTTCCTTTGGTCTTCCAAAAAATTCCAGAATTTCTAGCATCGATCATCATTACATTATCAACATTTGCTAATTATCTTAAGTGATTTTTGTAGGGGCCTAAAAGAAGAGCAAGATAAAGTCCCTGCTTTCACAGAGCTTTCAGTCTGGATAATATGATCTGGGATTAGGAGAAACATTCCCAATAATAAAAATAAATTTTGTTAGAGCCAAGTGTTAAGTACTTTACTTGTTTGTGACTTCTAACCTCACATTAAACCCCTACAACCCATTTCACAGATGAGGAAACTGAGACCTGCTCAAAGGTCACAGAGTGGATCTCAGTCAAAAGCCCATGCCCTTAAACACTAAATGATACTGTCTCTAGTGGGAAAATCGACATGGGCAAGTGGGAACTTCGCCTGAGAAAAAGAAATAACATGGGATCTTTCCTTAAAGAGGACCCTAAAATATTTTACCTACTATTTACATACATATTATATGTTTTACAGGTTCCTGAGTCGAGGCTTTCACCCCCACACCATGTATCCCTAGCCCCACAGTACAGCCGCTTAGAAAAAGGAGACGCTAACTCCCGCCTGCAGGGAAGAAAGCCGCCTGGTTTGCAGAGTTGTGACATAAGAAAGCGTGTCCCAGGGACGCCTGGGTGGCTCAGTTGGTTGGGCAACTGCCTTCGGCTCAGGTCATGATCCCGGAGACCCGGGATCGAGTCCCACATCGGGCTCCCTGCTCGGCAGGAAGCCTGCTTCTCCCTCTCTCACTCCCCCTGCTTGTGTTCCCTCTCTTGCTGTGTTTCTCGCTGTCAAATAAATAAAATCTTTAAAAAAAAAAAAAAAAAAAAAAAAAAAAAAAAAAAAAGAAGATTAAAAAAAAAAAAAAAAAAAAAAAAAAAAAAAAAAAAAAAGAAAGCGTGTCCCAGTGGTGCCCAGTCTCATCTTACACCCCAGAAGGCAATTTTTCTTAACAAGGACACTGGCTAGGAAATAAAGCTGCTCTTCACAGCACACCTTCACATTGATTGGATATTTTAATGTATTCAGTGTTCCTTTTGTATGCACAGATCCATCAAAAAGGCTTTTTTTTTTAAGATTTTATTTATTTATTTGACAGAAACACAGTGAGAGAGGGAACACAAGCAGGGGGACTGAGAGAAAGAGAAGCAGTCTTCCCATGGAGCAGGGAGCCCGATGTGGGGCTCGATCCTGGGTCTCCGGGATCATGACCTGAGCCGAAGGCAGTCGCTTAACCAACTGAGCCACCCAGGTGCCCCCAAAAAGGCTTTTTAAAAGGCATCTTCTTTTGGAATGACTGGGTGGCTCAGTGGGTTAAAGCATCAGACACTTGATTTCAACTCAGGTCAGGATCTCAAGGCTGTGATTTTGAGCCCGTATGGGGCTCCACACTCAGCAGGGAGTCTGCTTGAGATTCTCCCTCTCCCTCTTGCTCATTCCCTCCCACGCTCCTCTCTTCAAAACAAACTTCTACTTTTTCTTAATGTGTTGAATACATATAACATTTCTGGGTGCCAACAAGGACACTTCTAATCATTCAAACTTCACAATAACCCAAAGAGGGGGGTATTATGATTATCATTCCCATTTCACAGAAGAAGAAACTGAGACACAGAGAGGTTAGGCAACTTGCCCAAAGTAACACAGCTAGTAAGTCATGATCACAGGTTCAAATCCAGAAAGTCAGGCTCCTGAGTCTAAGCTTTCACCATCACACAGGTATATCCGAACACACAGTACAGCTGCCTGGGAAAAGGGAGATGCAAACTCCCGTCCATGGGGAAGCAAGCTGCTTGCTCTGCAGAGTTGTGTGAGAAAGCATGTCCCAGTGACGCACAAGGGCAACTTCCTAGTTCTCACGCCCATTGCCATCTCCATGGACCCTTACAGGGTGTGGGTGCCCAGTCGGTTCTTAAAAAGAGAAGCTGAACTGAATGAGCCAAAATGTTTATGAAGGTCAATGTTGAAGGAGGTGCCCTTCAGTGTTTCCTTTTGTATGTTTCTTCTGAAAGTAAACACGCATTTGGATCACAAAAAGCATCTGGGAATGTGGAGCAAGGACAGTCCGGGGGCACAGAAGAACTCAGCATTGTTATTGAAGCTTTTTTGGATACAAAGTGATTAGGGGTTTCTTCTCTTCTTCTTTCTTTTCTTCTTTTTAGAGGAAAATTGCAAAATTGCATAATGTATTATCAAATGGGACATTTTTGTTAAACCATTACTCCTGTATAATGCCCCAAACTTCCCAGTTGATTTCTAAAGTTTTGAAATCATTTCATCCTTATGAAAGTAGATTTTCTTATAACTCGTTTTAATCATCTTGACTAATTTACTTTGATAACCTTCAGAAACAGCTTCACCATGTAGATAGGGTTGACTGACAACTGGTCAACTGAGCAATTTTGTGATTGTCAGAATATCCATGCAATGTGGGAGCAACATCTGAATACAACATTTTACCCACATTCCAACTCGAATAGGAGAGGCAGTGAGGAGTCAGGGATGGCTGGTTTTATTTCTAACTAAGCCACAGATGCAGCGGTATTCCAGGGATAATAATTCTTACCTACTTCCAATTTTAGTCCCAGGATGCTGGGAATGACTAAGACATCAAGACAGTAAAATACAATACCCAGGAAGTTAAACAGTGACTTGTGTGTGTAGACTCTTAGGAAAAATAGACAGGAGCACCTGAGAGAATTTACTACAGCGAGGCCTCACCTTTTTATTGGCTTTTCAGGAGAAAGGTGTGGAATGGGGAAGAGGCATAGAGAACTTTCGGCTTTAAGTTGATGCCTCTATCCTTTTAAGCTAGGTAACCTATGGGAGGATTGAATAAGGAAGTGAGGTGGGAAAAGCTCAAATAATGGTGTACAGGTTAAGAAATATGAGGAGGAAGAATGTTTACGTGATGTGTAGAGTTGGGAGGAGACAGATGGGCTGGAAACATTATGTACAACACTGTGATTACAGTCGATGGTTTGCAAAAATGGCTGAGATTATCCCCCCTCCCCACCCCCGCCGGCACACACACCCCTTTGTAACAGAACTTTGTCAGCCTCCCACCGAGCCGTGAAGGGTATGCCTCTGCCCCTTGAATCTGGGCCAGGCTAGTGACTTGCTCTGACCAACAGAATGTAGCAGAAATGACGTTGTCTGACTTCTGGGCCTAGGCCCGGAGAGGCTCTAGAGTTCCCTCTCTTGCCCTCCTCTGACATTGCCGCCCCCGGTAAGAAGCCCAGACTAGCCTCTTGGAGGATGAGAGACCACGTGGAGAGACAGCCCAGAGGCCCAGGCATGACCAGAGGCCAGAGATGGGTCAGGCCCAGCCTACCCACCCGCTGACACAGTTAGGGCCGTGACCCCCAGGGGAGCCTGACGGAACACTGCCAGCTGAGCCCACAGAGCTGGGAGCCCATAGACGTCTATCACTTAACACCACACTGTGGGGAGCTTCGTTATGCAGTGAGAGACGCTGCTGCAGAAGTTGGTCCTAGAAGTGAGGTACTGCCACAAAGAACCTAAAATGACTGGCTTTGGCTCTGGGACCCGGTGGAGGGCAGAGGCGGGAAAGGTAGTGAGGAAACCATCTGTGAACTACCTGCGCAGGACACGCGGTAAGGAAACTGCCAGAAGAGACTAGGGAAAAAGCCACCCACTTTATGGAGGACAGAGCAATTGGCAAAAGTTTGCCTGCAGTAACTCAGAAGGGAAAGAACCTGCCTAAAGAGCTGTGAATCAGAGATTCTCTCTGGAGAAAGAAATAAGCTCAAGGAGGACCCATTCCGTCTGCAAGCAGAAAGTTGAGGGAATATGTAAGGCCTGTTTTATGGGCCTGACTTGGCAAATAAAATCGTTTTCACCAAGTCCCTCCATTCAGCGAAAGAGTCCCAGAAAGGCCTTCAGGAAAAGATGAAACCAAAGGTGTAGCTTAAATACCTTCTCTCGATCCCTGAGAAAACTCAGCAGACCCTCTCAGGTGTACCTCACAACTCTCCGGATCACAGAGACATTTTCCTACAGCTGCTTGGCTCGCGGCCCAAGTGAAGAGAGGTCTATGTACTGGAGCGGACTGCTGGCTGATTATTCCAGAAAAGTGCACCATTGGTAGAGGAGGCAGACTCTATCAGACTAAAAGGGACAGCGTCTTCTGGGCCCCCCAACTTTCTAGGGCAGGAAGCAAGCAGAGAACACTGCTCTGCTGAGAGCCTGGACCATTCTTGCAGGAAAAGAAGCAACATATGAGAAGGTGGAGCCCAGAGCCCAGAGGGGAGACCCAAGAGTCGAGAGGAACAGTGAACTAGGCAACTGCTCCCCAGAAGTAAGATGGGGTCTTAACGGGGGGAAATTCCTGCCCATAGAGTACAGGGGACTGAAACCATGAGTCCAGCTGGGTCTCAGAATTGCCATGAGCTCGCTGCTGTGCTGTTTTTGCCTTTTTCAGTGAGGGTGTCTACAAAGCTGCGTGGCCTCTCCCATCACAGTATATTCAGGGGCAGAACGGTATGGGGAACTTGTCATTTTAGTTTATAGAAATCTGCACCATTCTGCCCCTAAATTACACAAGGTGGCATTTTGTATGATGTGTCAGATGGGCCTCATCCAGATCTGGCCCTGTGTGTAGTGTCTACATCTCAGACTTCAAGCCAGGGCGATGAGCCTTTGGGGGCTAAGTGTTTTTTCTGGAGAAGGGATGTGATTGATTATGGCCAGAGATGGACTTTGGTAGATCATTTGCAAAAACGGGCACAAGCATTTCGCACATCCCCGTATGCACATCCCCGTGCAGCAGGACGTGGCTGTGGTTCCCATCAAAAGCCCGTTACCCCATTCTGACCTGCAAAGGCAGGTTGTGACAAAAGGGCAACATTGAAGTCTAGGCTTCCAAGAGGCTTTGTAGCTCGTGCTCTTGCCTTCTTGGAACGCTGCCACCTTGTGAGGAGTCCAGGCCAGCCTCCCAGAGGATGAGAGAGCCCACAAAGAGCCCCACCAATCGCCATACACGTGAGTGAAGACACTGGAGACCCCTCGTCCCAGCCGACCCCCCACTGTCCCCGGCAAGGTCAGCAGAACTATCCCGCTGAGCCCAACCCAAATTGCTGACCCACAGAGTCATGAGTCAACAAAAATAGTTGTTCTGGCCCATTTGGGTTGATTTGTTCTGTGGTAGTAGATAACCAATATAACAGGGAAAGACTTTCTCACCTGCCTTCAAAATGGCTCCTGACTCACTAGGAAGCGGGCACCGTTAGGAGGGGTCTCAGTCCCGGGAGCAGGCGATCCCCCACGGGTTTCAGTTTCTCTCACTCTCCCTCCAGGAGCGAGGACGACGTGCACGTGTGGCTCTCCATTAAGTCCTTTTGAGACCCAAGACTTCCTCAATGATGGGTAATAACAAGCTGAGCTCTTATTAGTGTCAGACACAGTGCCAAGCTTTTCCCTTGGAGCTTCTAGTTTAACAACAGGTCCTATTGTCCCTACTTTCCACTGAGGTCACAGGCGGAGAGAGGTCGTTTGCTGGAATTCAAACCTAACCTCACCCTACAGCCCTAACCACCGTGCTGAAGCCCCAGGCTCCTGGGACCCAGGTACAAGCCTGAAGGCAGATAGGAAATAACGACCAGTGTGGGGTTCAGGGGGGCTCAAGGCTGAACAGAGAAAAAAATGTTCAGATGGTTGCTAACTTTAGACTCCCATACCCCCCACCCGGCTACTTTCTCAGTTTTCTGCAGCTCTGACATCTTTTGCAAATAACTTCTAAAGCTTTATTTCAAATTTAGAAACTCTGGGAATCCCTTTTGTACCCAGCAGGTCAACAGAATGCAGGTGGAAGGGAGACAGCCGTGTTTATCTCTCCAGCTCAGCCTCCTCCCCAACTCCTTGTCACATTCTGGTTCTTTTGCTCCTAGCGACTCACCAATGACAAGAAAGACGGCCACCTCCGTTTGATGAGCGGAGATTGAAATCACAACCGGAATTCAGCATTCGGAACAAAAGCAGAGGCTTGGGCACAGGCCTTAGCCAGCCCCACAAAGCAGTCGTGCTGGCAGGCTTTATTTTAAAGAAACATGATATAGAGTACAACCCATGCTTCCGGCTGTGCTCTGAGTCAAGTTCAAGTTCCTGGACAGTCAGCTCCCAGGGAGAGGAGTAAGAGAGAAATGGGAGGTGGGAGGAAGTTTAGTAGAATTAGGAGAAATAGAGAAAAATAAAAATTAGGAAAGAGAGAAAAAAGGATAGTGGGAGAAAAGTTAAAAGAGGTAGGGGCAGGAAGGATTTATTTAAAACAGTGAAATAGGGAAATGAGAAAACAGGGGACACTGGAAGGTGTGGGAAGAGAGCAGAATAAAAATGAGGCAGTTAAAATAATATTAAAAAATAAGTCATAAGAATGTAATGCACAGCACTGTGACTGGGCTAACACTGCTGTATTGTAGATTTGAAAGTTGCTGAGAGAGGAGACCTTCAACGTTCCCATCACAAGAAAACAGAAGTTTTTATAACTGTGAGTGGTGATGGAATTAACTAGGCTTACTGCGATGATCATTTTATAATATATACAAATATTAAAATCATTATGTTGTATACCTAAAACTAACATAATGTTAGATCTCAAATTAAAGCTCAATTTAAAAAATTTAAAAACTGCTCTCCACCTTTCTCCTTACGCCCACCACAAGGCACAAAGCTAACTAGAGATACAGATCTCTGCAGAAATACATCCTCCACTACCCACACACACACCCCGCATACAACACACACCATACATGTAACACACATACCACAGACACAACACGCATGCCACACACAGAAACACATACCACACCCCACACACAGAACACATACCACGCATACCACATGAACACACAACACACACCCCATACACAACACACACATATAACACGCACCCCGTACACAACACACACACACACATATAACACACACAACACACACCCCGTACACAACACATGCACACATATAACACACACAACACACACCCCATACACAACACACATACTACACAGACAACCCATATGCCACACACAAAGAGACACATCCCATACCACACAGAGAACAGACACACAGACACATACCCATACATCACACACCATACACACCACACAGCACATACCACGTACAACACAAACCACACATACACACACACACACACGGTGACAGGAAGGCGTCAGGGAGCCTAGATTCTGTTTAGGCATATTTTGTGGTCTGCAGTTCCCCGGCATCCACTTCGTTCTCCAAGAGACCCACAGCCCTTCCAGGTCTCCTTAGCAAAGGGCAGACACGCTAGTCTCTGCTGAGCCCTGTGATGTTGTCATCCCCCAAACATTTTCATAAGATAGCAAGTTAGGGACCAGTGTGTTCAAAGGGAGGATTTAGTCTATTTACAGATTCATATCAGTGGGTGGCCAACTTAGTTTGAATCTTGATAGAGGACAGGAAAACAAGAAGGCTGGCTTGCTCAATCAAAGGTTTTCAAGTCTCCATTGGGAAAATACGGGCAGGATTTTCAGAGGAGTCGGCCCTTCCCTCCCTTCCAAGTCCCACGGGACCCACGATTAACACCATGTACACAGATTTTACTCTTCTGAGCCTCGGAACAAATAAGAGAAGATCCTACAATAGCTACTACAGAGGAGCTTTAAAGAACTACAAAGCGTTATATACCAAATGAGGGAGCCGAATGCCAGTGTCTGCACCTTCTAACTTTTTTTTTTTAAGATTTTATTTATTTATTTGACAGAGAGAAACACAGCCAGAGAGGGAACACAAGCAGGGGGAGTGAGAGAGGGAGAAGCAGGCTTCCCGCCGAGCAGGAATCCCGATGTGGGACTCGATGCCGGGTCTCCGGGATCATGACCTGAGCCGAAAGCAGTCGCTCAACCAACTGAGCCACCCAGGCGCCCCAAGCACCTTCTAACTTTTAACATCAGCAACATTTGTGTACTTTCTGTGGAAACCTGTGAGATCCCCAAGTTACATGCATTGTTTAAACTTTCCAAATGTCCAGCAAACACACAGCAAAATAAGAAATGCCAACACAAAGCAAGATCTGGTCCCCGGGGCTTTACTTCCTCTATCACACCACCATGTGACCCAATATCCACCCACCTCCATCCCCAACATCCCGGCCTCACTGTCATAGCCAGAGAAGAGCCCAGGTGTGGAATGAGATTCTGCTTTATAACAGAGCAAATAGAGAAACACCACCACCATCTGGGTTCTCCCTGGAGTCATGACCGAGGTGCTTGTGCGATGTCCGGTCCCCACCGGCTTCAGCAAACACTGCCTGTTCATCACGGTGCTCATATGAGCAGAGGGAGCAGAACCGTTAGGATCCTCTGTGCCACGGGTAGAAAAACAAACAGAGTGGCAAGAGCTGTGGCAAAGCTCTCAGTTGCCAGCCCGACCTAGCAGACTGCTCTGGGACCCGGGCACATCCAGGAGCTTCGCTGTGAACATCTTCGCCATGAGCACTTCCGCAGCAAACATTTTTGCTACATAACTAATCGGCCGTAAGGCAATTTTGCCATAAAAGATAAAATCACAAAAAATAAAAGAGGGACATTCATTAAAAAGGACATAATGAAACATGAAAAACAAAATTAAAAAGATTTCATTGCAAAATATCTGAGCACATTTAACGTATGTAGTTTCATGGCCATACTGATCAAATAATACCCGGTTGTATTTTGCGGGTTATACCGAAGCGCTTGTCTCAACGTCTTTCGTTCACAGTATTACATGTTGTTTTTCTTGCTGATTCGTCTCTTTGTTTGGTATCACATCTTTTTTTCTCTAAAATGTCTTCCCTCATTAAGAGAAGTATCAGTTTCCAGTATTAGGATGCATATTTGTAACTGAGCTTTGGGCGGCGTTGTGAAAGCCTCTTAAGATTGTTGTTTGGTTCCAAAATTCTGTGGGAAATGTGCATTTAAAACTCTCTGCTTCCGTATAGATCATTATGATGGCTAAGATTTATATAAAGATGGGAGTATTGCGTCAACGGAGAAATTGAAACTGAACTGTCAGCTGGCTCATGAAACCAGCAAATTGTCAAACGAAACAATTAACCAGGTTTTTTTTCTATCTTTTATGGCAAAAATGCATTACACCCAATTAGTTATTTGGCAAAAAATGTTTATGGCAATAATCCTTGCAGCAAAGACACTTATGGTGAAAGTCCTAGAACTAGATCTGGACCCCCAAGGGCCCTGGAACCAAAAGGACCAGTTTCTAGCAGCATGAAGCTCTGTTGTTACCTTACAGAGTCCACACCTTGGGCCTCCTTGTGTGCTCCGTTTCCTCAATGATAAGGCAGTACAACTTCAGAGTGTCCACTAACTCAAAAGTGCAGAAAGAAGAGAGGGAGGGAGGCAGCGATGCTGGCATTTTTCTGCAAGGCTTTTAAATTTTCCCATGCCATATGAAGCAAACGCTTTGTGTAATTTTCCAGTGGCCCTGATTAAACATGTTATGTAATTCAATATAACTATAGCTTGAAGAAATTAAAGGCCACACCAGTCTTATCAAATGTTTGGTCCCAGCTAGAGATCCAGAAATATTAAGCACTCAAGACATACCCAGCTCATTTCTGTGGAGTTTGTTCCTTCAGAATCTCCCCTCCTTTGCTTAGTACTCAAGGCCTTTTGTAATCTGCCCCTGATCTACTTTCTCACTGCCTCTGCCACTTCCTGCTTGCCCATATTAGTCACTCCAGCCAGCCTGCTTGGGACAAGCCCACAGGACTGCTGTGTAGTCTTTCCCGCCACACTTCCAGCTCTCGCTCACATTCTCTGCTTATCTGATTCTGATTCCTTCTTCAGAATCCAGGAGACACACTCCATCTTGGAGAAAACTTCCTTCACACTCCAGTGGTGAACTCCAAACATTTGTTCTAGTCCAGGTCAGTCGGTTGGTCTAAGAATACATTTGGCCAGCACCCATTGCCAGCCAGTGACTTTTGTGTGTCCTTGGCCTGCCTGAGCTCCTTCCTCCTTAACATGAACTCACAAGGGGCGCCTGGGTGGCTCAGTCGGTTAAGCGTTTACCTTTGGCTCAGCTCATGATCCTGGAGTCCTGAGATAGAGCCCTGCACTCGGTTCCCTGCTTGCGGCAGGAAGCCTGCTTCTCCCTCTGCCTCTCACCTGGCTCGTGCTCTCACAATAAATAAATAAAATCTTTTTTTTTTAAGATTTTATTTATTTGACAGAGAGAAACACAGCCAGAGAGGGAACACAAGCAGGGCGAGTGAGAGAGGGAGAAGCAGGCTTCCCGCCTAGCAGGGAGCCTGATGTGGGGCTCGATCCTGGGTCTCCAGGATCATGACCTGAGGCAAAGGCAGTTGCTTAACCAACTGAGCCACCCAGGCGCCCCAAAATCTTAAAAACAAAACATAAAAACCATGAAATCACAGTACTCTCTGCAATAGAGTTTTGTGAGGATGAACTGGGGCCGTCTGTGAAGATGTCTGCAACACTGGTGGGGCCCCGTGAACGCACTGTCCCATAGTCTGTGTGCCTGACATTGGATACGGGCGATCAGCGAACTTGTGTAAATTTGAGCAAGTTTTTAAATTTCTCTGTGCCTCATTTTCCTCATCTTGAAAATAGGGCGGTTGACAGTATTTCCATTTTAGCCTATATTATAAGCTTAAAGGAGTTAACGCCAAAAAAGGCTCAGAACATTGCCTGCAACACAGTAAATGTTCAGGAAGGCTGAGCTGTGACGCACATGTGGGCAGAGGGGTATCCTGGTGAGAAAGACAGATACGCATTCTGTCTTCATAGAGCAAGTGGAAGATAAGACACAAATACATTTGTGCTATAATACAACTCATTTAGTGTTTGGCATATGTTATCTTGAGTTGTTAGTTATTTATTTACATGTATGTCTTGTCCCCTATCAAGATGGTAAATTTATTGAGGGAGGAGGGCCTGGATCCTACTCGGCCACATCCCCTACACTGTCCAGAGTGTCGTATTGGCAGGCGTTCAATAATATTTATTGCTAATTACCTAAAGATTGATTTTTCTTCTGCAATAAAAACGTTATTATGAAGATCTTATTCATCAGTGAGGATCTATGGCTTTCTCTCTTGGTGTTTTCCAAGCAGTGTGTGAAAAATTAACATATAACACACAACCAGTGGACAGCAGGAGCCCCGAGACTCCCCCATCTATAAATTCATCATCATCTGGTTCGTATTCATTGAGCTCAGACACCATCAGCCTACAGCCAAAGTTGGCCACTGGTCGGTCCCCCAGGTGGCATTTTTCTATGATGTAGCAAGAGCAAGACACATTGTCACATTTAAACCTAAAAATATCCTGTGAAGCAGGGTGCGTTACCATCCACATTTTATAGGTGGGGCAATGGAGGCTTAGAGAGGCAAGATTATTTGTCCAAAGCCACACATGAGGTCTGAACCCAGGCCGGCTGGCACCAGGGGGTGGGGGCTGCGTGCAACCCTCTGCCAGGCTGTCTGGGCAAAGAGACAAAGAGACAGCTTGGCCTCCCCTAACAAGAAGGCAGCAACATATAAGCACCAATGGCAATCCCTGAGGGAAGAGCCTTTGCTCACAGTTGTGGTCACAGGTGACCATGTCACAGGTCGCCATTTTCTCATGGGGCTCATAGCAACTGGGTGCTCCTGCTTGCCTGGGAATCCTGACTCAGCCTCTTGCCCTGGACCCCCACACAAAACCCTCAGCCAGGGTCCCCATCAAGGCCTCCCACCCACAGCCCCTCACCCAGGGCCCCCCCACCTAGGCCCCCTCACCAAAGGCCCTTACCCAGATACCCAGGATCCCTCCCAAGATTCCTGCCCACAGCCCCTCACCCAGAATTCCCCACCCAGTGTCTCCGGGAACAGAAACACTGACTCGCGTCTTCCTCCTTTCCCCTTGTACTGTCTCTTCTTGGTAACTTTTTTTTTTTTTTTTTAATTTATGATTTTCAGCCCAGCCGGTTGTTAGCCTGCTGTGTTTGGAAATGGTAGATGATTAAACCTCCCAGCCAGGTGTAAATGCAACCTTTGTCATCTGGAGGCTGGGAGAATTACCTTGTTGGGCTGCTACCTCCTTCTCGCTCCGAACTTTCTACTCTAGCAGGCCCTCAGAGGGCCAAGGTCTGTGAGGCTTAAGTCTCTCAACTGATTTCCCTGCTCCAAGCCCAGCCCAGAAGCCAGACATTTCTGGTGTACCATATGGCCACAGAAACACTGAACAGAGCCTAAAGTACAGGGGAAACATCAATTCTCTCTCTTTTCAGGGAATTTTTACCATGTAAATACTAAAAATATGTAATCATTCACTAGACCTTTAAACCTGACAGAGGATACATTTGCATATCTGTTGCCAATTAATATTCCCACCGGCCCGTAGCCTCAGTAGTCACCCTGTAGCCCTCAGAATCCCCTTGTCCACTTGTCCACTCAGATGCCGCTCCTGGCTGCAGTCCTAGGGAGCTAGCGCTAGGTAGGGAGGTCAGAATAAGCCCCAAAGCAGCAGCTGAAGAAAGCCACTTCTAGAAATGGGCTAATGAGCTGCCCTGCTCAAGGAAACCCCTCCAGTCAGCTCCAGGCCCTGGCTGTGGCCTGTGAGAGGGGGAGTCCCAGCCAGGATTCCCGGCTCTGGGCTGCGCTATTGCTAAATCGGAGACAGGAAGTTCTGGATCTGCCTTAAGGGCATCCACAGCCCCTGTGCTCTCGCAGAATCAGCCAGAAGCCTGGTGCTGACTCTTTCCGGCCGAGTTCTCACCAACGGACACGTGCTTCAGGAAGGTTACCGCTGTACAAATAGCATGCAGCAAGTGTGCTTTTTGTGCACGTTCCCAACGTGCTGAGCTTGGCTACCGCTCAAGGTGAGCTGAAGGCAGCAAAACCTGTTCCCAGGCTACTCTCCTTTGTCAAAGTCCTCTTTCAGGCTCCCAGTGCCTGTGAGTGAATTTCAGTGTCGTTTGAAGTAAAATTCTACTTCTCTGCGGGTTCTCTGTGGGCAGTAAATAAATGTTTGTCCAAGACGGAATGAATAAATCAATAAATCAATTAACATTTGTTTCGTGAGCATCACCCAGCTGGCCCTGCGTAAGCCTCTATAGACGATTCCCCCGCCCTCCAGCAGCTGCAGACAGATCGAGGACAAAACTAACCTCTGAGGGATCAGTTGACACCATCCTACGCTCCAGGGGCTCTCCCTGCACTTAGAAATTTGCTTTAACTTTGTTCCAGTTTGGTCTTTGCAATTTATGTTTCATGTCGCGCAGCTCTGTAAATTTTGCAAAGGCTTTTGGTTGAAAACAATAACGTGATAACCAGCAACTGGATGGTCAGGTTTGCAGCAGCGACAAGCACGTCCAGTCCGAGGTGCAATCGGAGCAGGCCCGAGGGGCCGGTGGTGGGTGGGGATTGCACATGCGCAGAGAAGAGGACAGGGTCTCAGTGCGGGGAGCAGCGATGCGGGAGGCTGCCAGAGACTGGAGCCGGCTCCCCACACCGCAGTGGGCGGAGGAAGCAGCATGGCTGCCCGCTGAGCGTCCGGAAGTGCAGAAGGACCCCATCACAGATGTGTGTTTGGAGGACTGGAGCAGGGCCAGAGGCAGATCCGCTTGTGGGGGGATACAAAGTGAAGGCACCAGGAGAAGAGAAAGGATCAATCTTAGACATATTTTAAAGCAGTAAAGCCAGAATGGCGACAGGCAAGACTTACAAGACAGCGGCAGGGGGAGGAGACTGGCACACTGACTCTGTCCTGAGAGATGGGTGGGGGTGAACATACAGTGGGCAGAGATGGGAACGAGGGACAACAAGCAGGAGCGGAACCAGCACTGTAGAGCTACTGAAACCTGGGCCCCTGGTGTCTTCTGAGCAGCGGAAGGACGCCACGCTCACTCTCCATTACTTTTGGTCTCAAGGTCTCCTTTTCTTCTTGTTCTCAAATTAGCCTCATTTCACCCCAGATTTCTTTCCTACGCAACCTTCCTACTCAGCCTTTCCTCCTTTTCTAATGGCTGGCTATTCATTCTTGAGAAAGAGATGATGTTGCTGGAAAAAAGATACAGTAACGAGATTTGTTCTCAACATGGAACCCACAGCCTTGGACACCACGGGGAAGGCTAATCTCTAAAGGTTTCCAGGATCCGCGTGGGAAAGACCACATCAGATTCTTACACAGATTAAATTTGAATAAACAGATAGAAAAGGGTATTCTAAAGAAGGAAAGAAGCCACCCGAGGAGGTGTTAGGAAGGAATGTGGGGCATCTGGAGCAAGTAAGGGAGGGGCTTCAACTTCCACTTTGGCTCAGCCCCCAGGAATGATTTTCGTCTGTAAAGTCCCTGTATTGGGCAGGAAGTCCATCAGGAAAAACAGATACCGGCCTCCTACGGCTGGATGGATGGATGGATGGATGGATGGATGGATGGATGGAGTGGCCTTAACATTCATATATGGATTCAGGCATATTTGTGCCAAGCACTGCACTGGGGAGCGGAACACCTCAAGAAAAAGAAAACACAGTCACTGTGCTTTGGGGACCCACAGTTTATATGAAGAAACACAAGGACAGATAATCCCAACAATGTTAGCTGTCCTATTAAAAAGGTACAGTAATAAGGGGCTGATTCTTCCTGGAGGAGGTGGGAAATTCCTTGGATGAGGAGACATTTGAACAGGATAGGAGGACAGTAGCATGCATGTGTGTCTGCATACACACACAAGCACACACACATACACGTGCATAAACATGCATACACACATGCATACATACAAGTAAACACAATGGAGATACACAAATGTAAATACATGCACATAAACCCACATATGCAGAAGCACATACACACATACACACACACACACACACACACACACACACACAACAAAGGTGCACACAGAACTCACCAAGTCAAGGGTACACTGAAGCACATTGCGGGCTGTAGGCTTGGTATGCACGAAAGGAGGAGGTATGACAGGGTCTGAGGTGTGCTCAGAGAACTCAGAAAAGTTCCCAGAGGCCAGAATGCAGGGTGTGAGGGGAGAAAGCCAGGGAGGAGACTGGTCCCGTGATGCCATTAGCTGACATGCGGTATGCAGGGGAAGCCACTTGGATGGGGTGAGGCAAAATAATGAATCCTATTGGGGACAGGCTTTTCTCTCACCACCTATCTCTTCATCTTCCTCCCAAAGCAGCTTGAAAGAGTCACCTAAAGCCTTATCGTTTGATCTACCACGTTTTCCAGAACGCAAAAGGGACAACTGAGCAAACCCCAAACATGGTTCACTCTCAGGCTTATGCTCGCCAGAGAGTTTCAGATGCCAGCATTTTAATTTACAACCATCCTTCACTTTGGGAAAGGACTCCAAAGTGGTCAGTATTCGGTATGTGGCATCCCTAAGTCTTTGATTTAAAATTATGAGACACTTTGGCAAAGGGACAAGATGATATTCTAATACATGCTATAAATTCATCATATGTTTGTGGACCTTAAACAAATGTTTATCAAATGAATGACTGTAATGACTTTGTGCCAGGCCCTGTGCAATATGCTATAAGCAAAGTAGAGTCCCTGCCCTCAAGCACTTTGCAGTCTAGTGAGGAGGATAGGTGTGTAAACAAATTGTTACAGTCAGATTGCTGTCATCTAGGAGAAAAAGCAGATATACAATTAAGAGCTCTTTATGGCTAAGGTACAAGGGGCAAGGGGACATGTGGCTCAAGCCTACAGTAGGGACCAAGGTGCCAAGCTGAAGAGTCTGATCTTTATGGGGGAGGGAACATGGAGCCACAAAAGAGCTTTAAGCTGAGGAGTGACATTACCAAGACTGCATTCTGGAAAGATCACTTTGCAGCTGTGCAGGCAATAGTCTAGCTAAAGAAGACGGCGGAGGAGGGTAGGAGGGAGGTGCGGGGAGGATGGGCCAGCTGGGAGGAGATTTCAAAGGTGCAGATGGTAGACGTTGACTTTCTGAGCCAAGGGAGTAGCAGGCGGGGACTAAAGGGAAGGCACACATTTAGAAGGTGTTCAGAATGCAGGCACGATTGAGCTTAGTGATGAATCTGGTACAAGAGGTAAAGGGGAGGGCATGTCAAGGGGCTCTCCTGGTTTCCTATTTGGGTAATCACGTGGTTGGCAAAACACTAACGAGAGAGGAGATCCAAGATGGAAAGCAGTTTGGAGTGGGGACGTGAAGGGCAGGGGGAGAAGGGATTCCAAACTGGACATGATTAATTTGAGGGGCTGAGAGCCATGTAAATGGGGGGCCAAGGAAGCAACCGGGTATTGAAGACATCAGGGAAAAAACTGGGCCAGTAATACCCATTCTCTGCCTAACCTGGAGCCTCAGAGTCTTCATCTGAATGAGGAGCACACTTGTATGTGGCCCCAGTGAGCCCAGAAAGTGCATCCTTGGAGACGAGTGGATGCCTGCAAATGAGCATCCTTCACAGCAGAGGGTCTCAGACCCACCAAACCTTTCTTGTGCTGCGCCACATAGGACTGTTTTCAACCACATCGTGCATGAGAAAGAGCCTCCAATGTCTGTTCTCAGGCCCCAGAAGCTGCCCTGAAGATAACATGTCACTCAGGATACCCAAGAAACCCTCTACCCTGATGCTGGCACTGGGTTTCATACTGGCCTACCCCAAACCCCAAACATGGTTCACTCTCAGGTGCCATTTTTTTTCTAAAGATTTTTATTTATTTACTTGAGAGAGAGAGAGAGCATGAGAGGGGAGAAGGTCAGAGAGAGAAGCAGACTCCCTGCCCAGCTAAGAGCCTGATGCGGGGCTCTATCCCAGAACTTCAGGATCATGACCTGAGCCAAAGGCAGTTGCTCAACCGACTGAGGCACCCACGCGCCCCTCAGGTGCCATTTTTAATGAGCCCCTGAAAGCTGCACTGTGTGGGAGTCCTCCCTCTCAGCATCCTCCGGGCAACATCCTCTAGCAAGAGGATGGGGGGGGGGCGCTCAGGCTGACTTCTGTGGAGCCAGAGCCCTTCCCCAGCCACCTCCAGACCCCATCCCCGCCGGACTCCAGCAGAAATAACTTATATTCTTTGCTGAATTATTATGTATCAGGCATCATAAGACATCTTCATGTTTCAACAAATAGAGCTGACCCAATTGAATATCCATAACCAAAAAACCCACCTCAACCCATATCAACACACCGCTCATATCATATACAAAAATTAACTTTTTTATTTTGGAAAAGAATCATAAACTTTAAACTATAAAATTTCTAAAAGAAAACACAGAAGGAAATCTTTGTAACTTTGGGTCAGGCAAAAATTTCTCAGGTAAGACACAGCAAACACTCATCATTTTTCTTTTTTTAAGTTCATAACCAAACCTTACCAAAATTTAAAATGGTTTTCTTCTGAAGATGTGATTAAGAGAATTAAAAGATAAGTCACAGACTGGGAGAAAATATTTGCAAAAGACACAGCTGCTAAAGGATTCTCACGACTCAATAATAAGAAAATAAATGACCTGATTTAAAAATGGGCAAAAAATATGAAGATACACTTGACCAAAGAAGATATACAGATGGCAAATAAACACATTAAGAGATGTTCAGCATCAGTAGTCACTAGGGACATGCAAGTTAAAACCACAATGAGATAGCCATTTTCAAATGGCTATACCAAAAAGAAAGAAAAAGAAAGAAAGAAAAAAAAGGAAGCAGGAAGCAGGGAAGGAATAAGGGAGGGAACAAGGGAGTAGACTCTTCTAGGTGTATATCTAAGATTAGTGAAAAGATGTTCACACAAAACATGTATAAGGGGTGCCTGGGTGGCTCAGTGGGTTAAGCCTCTGCCTTCGGCTCAGGTCATGATATCAGGGTCCTGGGATCGAGTCCTGCATCAGGCTCTCTGCTCAGCAGTAAACAAGCTTCCCCCTCTCTCTCTGCCTGCCTCTCTGCCTGCTTATGATCTCCCTCTGTCAAATAAATAAATAAAATCTTTTTAAACAAGTGTACAGGAATGTATATGTGAAATGGGGATAATAATAGCGTCTATATCCTAGGGTTGTTGAGGGATGAAATGAGAAGACATATGTAAAGGCCCACAGGAAGCTTTCTGAAAATATTAGCTACTGTTAGGACCTGAATTGCATTCATCAAAATTCATATATTGAAGTCCTAACTCCCAGAACCCCAAAATGTGACTGCATTTGGAGATAGAGTCTTTAAAGAAGTTCAGATGAGGTCATCAGGGTGGGCTTTAATCTAGTATGACCAGTGTCCTTACAGGGAGAGGAAAGTTGGACCCACACAGGTCCAGAGGGAAGACCGTGTGAAGACACGGGGAGAGGGTGGCCATTTACAAGCCAAGGAGAGAGGTCTCCGAAGAAACCAACCTTGCAGACACCTTCATCTCCAGACTTCTAGCTTCCAGAATGAAGAAGTAAGTTCCTGTTATTTAAGCCACCCAGTCTGTGGCATTTTGTTGCAGCGACTCTAGCAAATAAATGGAGCTGTGGGGAACTGGTTAAATGCTCTTCGTATGCATTTACTGATCTATAATAAAATATTATTAATGCGAGGGGGCACGTACAATAGTACGTACAGAATAACACTCTTGTTATGTATGTGTGTGCATCAATAAATAGATAAGATACTGGAAGCATGACTATCTTAGAGAAAATCTTATGGGATTTCTTTTCTTTTTGCTTATTTGACTTTTTTAATTTTTCTATCATGCATTACAAGAAAAAACATTGGTGCTGGGGCATCTGGGTGGCTCAGTCGATTAAGCATCTGCCTTCAGCTCAGGTCCTGATCCCAGGGTCCTAGGATCGATCAAGCCCTGCATCAGTCTCCCTGCTCAGTGGGGAGCCTGCTTCTCCCTCTGCCTGCCTCTCCCCCTGCTTGTGCTCTCTCGCTCTCTCTCTCTCTCTCTCTCTCTTGCTCTCTCTAAGAAATAAATAAAGTCTTTTGGAGCCTATTAGTCTGAGGTTGGCCACAACTGACAGTACTCAACAAGGGTCCCCAGACAGGAGCTGGAGGAAGATAGGAGTCAATGGGTCCGTGTCTGACTTTAGGGTAGAAGGGTGTGGGTAGGTCATCCCCCTTTGAAAAGCCCAAATCAATCAATTCTGGATACTTCATTTTGACCAAAGATTCCAGCACAGATTCCAAATAGAACTCCCCCCCAATTCTCTCTTTCCCTGTCACCAGCTCCTCCTTCCCTCATTCCTGTCTTTCTGGAAAGCCCACAGGTTATAAACACAGTGTGCCGGGCTCCGGGGGCCAGGAGCAGCCTGCAAGACATTTAGATTTGCCCCTAGGATTAATGACTTCAAGAAGCCTTTGCCAGGAACTCTTCAAAGCTGAAAACAGAAGCCCTGGAGCATTAAATATAAATAAATACTTAGTCGATTGGTTTCTTCCTTGCTTTTCAAAGGGCAATTTGCTTCCTGGATTACCATTCCAGTAGTCTGCTCTCTGGAAACCAAGATTATTCAAGGGCTACAACTCAGTGTTGGGATAAAAGAAAAAAAAAATCTAAAGATCACCTGGTTATAGATCTGCTGTGAGCTGTATTTCCTTGAAGTTAGCATGCATCTGGAAAGACAGAAGCAAAAGCGTTATTGGTGGGTGTGCCCCGCCGAGGGAGTGTTGTTTCTGATTGCAGACCTGTATTCTTCTCCCTTCAAGAAATATTGATTCCATTTGGGGTGAGGGAGAGGGGGAAGCCCAGTTTCTCTTCATTAACAAGAAAGCAGGTGTCTGTCCCTGTAGCTCAGGTGGATATTCAATTTGACAAGTATTTCATGAGCTTCTAGAATGTGCCAGAAACTGTGTTGAGGCCAGGGAGAATGCTACGATTTAAGACCTGGTGCCCATTGTCAGAAAATCTGGCAATCCATGGGGCATACATGAGCAATACAAGGGTGCGGAGATGGTATCACAACAGTACGGCCAACACATGGGACCCTGGCCTGTGAGCTGCAGAGCCTGCTGGCAAAGTGTGCGTGTGTGTGCTTAGAGACCTGCCCCAGGGAAGAGGGTGGGAGGGTCCTCGGTTCTCCCAGGACTGTGGGACCCACAGGGCAGGAGACTAACGGAATAAAGGTGCGAGTGCATTCTGACACCTTCCGTCAGCGCCCTACTGCAGCTTGGGGTGAAGTGGTGACTCCTGAGACAGGAGTGTGGTCGTTCAATTCCTTTTCGGGAAGAGTTCTTTCATGTGATAGAGTCTCTCACATGGATCACCTCCCCATGGGCAGTCCTGGAGCCAATAACATTAGGTCTTGCCCTCCCGGAAGCACACCCGTATTCGTGTTGGAAGACTCTGGGGTCATCTTTCAAGGTGTTCCAGACTTTGCTGGCAACATCACTGCTGCCACTGTGAAAGGCCCCCTCACCTCCCTGGCATTCGGTATTTCTCATGGAGTTTTGCTTGACCCACGTGAAAAACAGATTCCCAGAATCTCAGAGAGTCTGTGCCTAATTTTAAGGTTTATTTACCCCAAAGAGTCTAAGTAAACTTGGGAAAGTGATACCAGAAATATCCTAGGGGTGACTGGGTGCTCAGTGGGTTAAGCATCCGACTTTGGTTTTTGGCTCAGGTCATGATCTCAGGGTCATGGGATCGAGCCCCATGTTGGGCTCCATGCTCAGTTGGGAGTTAGCATCTCTCCTTCTCCCTCTGCCCCCCCCTTTTTAAAAAAGATTTTATTTATTCATTTGACAGATCACAAGCAGGCAGAGAGGCAGGCAGAGAGTGGAGGAAGCAGGCACCCCGCTGAGCAGAGAGCCTGATGCAGGCCTCGATCCCAGAACATGACCTGAGGCGAAGGCAGAGGCTCAACCCACTGAGCCACCCAGGCACCCAATAAATAAATCTTTTTAAAAAAGACCAAACGAACAAAAAAAGAATTACAGTAACCACCTCACAAGGCATGTGCTGGTGACAGGTTCATTTCGTGATCTAATTGGCTAGAAGAGGAGACAAATCACCCCCACAGGAATGCTCATTTGGGGACTTACATACAAAGAAGAATTCTTGACCTTCAGGTTGTTGGAAAAACTGGTCTTCACATCTCAACTGTTCTTCATTCTCCTTCCAGGAACCAAATACCTTTTTCTTAAAGGTTTTCCATATGCTATTTCATGTACTTAGTTAGAATGCCTTTTTCTCTCTTTTTTTTTAAAGATTTTTTATTTATCTATTTGACAGAGAGAAACACAGCTAGAGAGGGAACACAAGCAGGGGGAGTGAGAGAGGGAGAAGCAGGCTTCCCATTGAGCAGGGACCCCGATGCTAAGCTTGATCCCAGGACTCTGGGATCATGACCTGAGCGGAAGGCAGACGCTTAACAACTGAGCCACCCAGGAGCCTCAACTGTGCCCGCTGTGTGCTGAAGGTTTACACGACGACTCTATGCTGGGGACTTGCCATGAAATGCAGTAAGAGGTGGAGGTTGATTAGCCCTTAGAAACTAAGTTGTAACTGGATGTAGGCTGATGGTTGTAGGAAAATTTATGGGATCAATAGAACTGGTCAAAGAATTGGCTATTCCACAATGGAGGGAAGTTTAATCTGTTCTCTTTGGAGAATCGTTTTCTTTTTCTTGATGGATCAATCCTCCTGAAACACAATTTTTATTATGTCTATCTAGGGAAAAAAACAAACAGGCTGCATGTCTTGAACTGTGTCTGGGCAAATGTTCATGTCAGACCAGGAGCTTCCATAGTAGGACACTGCTCGTGGGCAGCTTCATCTTCCATGACCTCTCTGTGCAGACCATGAGCTTGTTCATTCATTTGTTTATTCATTCGTTCATTCATTTGTTTATTCATTCGTTCACTAATATTTACAGGGGGCTTACTTTGTGCCAGTTCTAGGCACTAGGGATATAGCAGCGAACAAAACAGATGGAGTTCTTTTATCTTTATATTGTGGTTGAGGGAGGCAGATGATAATCACATAGATACTATGTATAAGGTGGTGGCAAGTGGCGTGAAGGTAAATGAAGCCAGGAGTTGGGCGGAAATAGGCGTCGGGGACCAAGTGTCTGTTTTCCATAGTGTCATCAGGGCTCCCTGTCTGAGAAGGTGATATTTAAGCAGAGATCCAAAAAGGATGAGGGAGTGAGACATGTACAAATCTGCAGGAAGGTCCTTCAAGCACCATGAACAGCAGTTTCAAAGGCCCTGAGGCAGGAAGGTGTTTGGCTGGCTTGGGAACATCTAGGAAGAATGCGTGGTTGGCCCAGAAGAGGTCAATGGAAACAGACCCCCTTCAGTCTGCAGGCCACTTTCCCTTGGCTTTTGAGTGAGATGAGAAGGCTTTAGAAGAGCCCAAGTAGAGGTGTGGCTCGCCCCACCTGGACTTACTGCAACCTCCTGCTGGTCCCCCATCTCACCTTCTGGGCCTTCTCAGAGCTTGTGGCTCTCCTGGCCCATTCCCCCCCACCCCCGCCCCACTCCCAGCCTGCCAAGCTAGGGAATCAGCTCTTCATTACCCATCCAGACAGGAGACATCATTGTTGCCTTTCTAGTACAGGTTAATCTTTGCCTTTACTGAACTCCTACTGGACATACCACATGGCAGTCTTTGAAAGTGACTATTGTATCCTTCCTTTCTTTTTCTTTCCTTTTCTTTTCTTTTTTTTTTTTTTATTTGAGTATTGTTGACACATTACCATTAGTTTCAGGTGGCATCCCTCTTCTGTGCATGTAACCTTCCTGCTTCCCTTGGTAAGCTCATAATATCCATATCTACGTCCCCAAGCTAAACCCATCTCCAGTAGAGCTGTGATTTCAACCCAGGCTGCCCAACTTCAGCTTTTGTGGTCTTCAAAAGGGACAGCCTTATCAGAATTTGGTCCAAACTCCTCTGGTCTATCAACCTCTTGTGGTTGGTCTATCAACCTCTTCCTGAAATGTACTTCTCTGCTCCCCATAATCTTTTGGTAAGAGGCTTCCCCCAGTCACCCCCTGGTTGGGAGGGCAGCCTCTGCAGCTCCACACCCACTCTGTTCCTGTCCCCATATACCCTCTGCCCAACCCTTCCCTCCATTCTGACCTCTGCCACGTTAGCTGAGGCCCTCACCCCCTCTCCTCCCAACAGTGGGCCTGGCCTCCCTCCTTGGTATGGTGCTTTTCTCTAACCAATCTTCCCCCTTGCTCCTCACAGATATTTCTAGAAGGCAAATCTGCCCTCATTATTCCCCAGCTCAAACCCCTTCAATGGCTCAGAATAAAGTCTAGACTCCCTTTTTGACAAAATTTTAAAAATAAAATAAAGTCTCCAGGACCCAACAACTCTGCTTAGTCAGAACTGAGATTTAGCATTTCAGCAGAGTAGAACCACGGAATTAAACTAAAAAAGGAAACTGACAGGGGAAAAAGACTCAGAAGGGTGCTACGTTAAAGTTGAAAAAAATATATAAGCTTAAGTGGCACAGAATAAGGATAACTTGGTTTAACATATTCCTGAAAAACAAGCACCCTAGGGTTTCTGGCAACTGTAAATTCAATATGTGACAACAACATGCTGTCACCATCTGCAGAAATGCCACTCCCAGGTCCTGCTCTGGGGTTCACACGTTTCAGTGGAATGTTGGCATCCTGGAGTGTCCCCGGAGGAGATGGCTAAGACAGTGAGATTTTGCAGACGTAGCCAGGTAGGAAAGTTCTCATTTGTTTGACTTTCATTCAATTCAGTTGAATGTGTCCTTGACCATTATGTGCCGTGCTTGAAATCACCAAAGCACATTATGAAACTTAAGATAGTTTCCAGATCACCCCCTGCCCTAGGACTCTAGATCCCCCTCACCCTGCTCCACCTTTTCCCCATTTTGCACAGTACTTATCTCCCTCTGATATACTATGTAATTTCCTTATTTATCATGTATATTATTGCCTGTCTTCTGCTAGCTTATGACCTTCAAGAAGGGGAGGATCTTGGTTGCCTTTATTCAGGGATGGATCCCAATATAGTGTGTGTGTGTGTGTGATATATATATAATCTCTGTTCTTTATATATTGAGTATATATTGAGTATATATATATGTATAAATGATGGTCTAGTGGAGGCTGACATGGAATTCTGTCCAATTTTACACTCTCTCCCTTTTAGCACAATTGGAAAATGTGCCTTGTATAGTTTTAACCACATTGTTAATTTAACATGCCTTATATATTTTCATCCAAGTTGTTGGAAAGTGTGGGCTATAGGCATGCTGATGTATGTGCTCCAAGAGTATGTACAAGGATAGTCATAGATCACAGGGTCAAACATAGCAAAAGATTACATGCACCTGCCAATCAATAGAGGTCTGGTATGCTCATGCAATAGACTCTCATGCAGTTATTTTCTTTAATGATCTGTAGGTACTGGTTTATCAGATCCATAGATACTGATTTAACCTGATTTCCAAGATACACTATTACATTAAAAAAGGGATTTAAAAAAAAAAAAAAAAAAGGGATTTTTTACAGGTGATTAAATCCTGCCTCATGAGACAATATGACTGGACCTTGAGGACATCATGCTAAGAAAAAAGTCAGACAGAGAAAGATAAATACTCTATGATATCACTTATTTGTAGAATCCAAAAAAGTCAGACTCGTAGAAACAGAAAACAGAATGATAATTACCAGGGTTTGGAGGATGGAAGAAACTGGAAGATGGAGGTCAAAAGGTACAAACTTCTGGGATGCCTGGGTGGCTCAGTAGGTCTTCAGCTTAGGTCATGGTCTCAGGGGTCCTGGGATCGAGCCCCCTGTCAGGCTCTTCTCCCTCTCTGGCTCTCTCCCTCACTCACTCACTCTCTCTGTCAAATAAATAAATAAAATCTTTTTTAAAAATTACTATATCAGTCTTGCTCCTGCTTTTGCTTTGGTTTCTTTGCCTGGATTTTGGTGGCTGCATTAGTATTTATGTAATGGGTTTGTTTAGGAATATTTGAACAACCAAACATTAATCAAGCCCCACAGTCTGTCAAGCATGTGCTAGGACCTTTAAATATGTTATTTCCTTTAATCCTAGGACATAGTGGTCGCTATTCCTGTGTCACAGTTGAAGAAATTGAGACTCAGTGACTTGCCCAGGATCACACAACTCCTGGAGGCTACTGGACCTTACCCTTCTATCCCCACTTCCTGTCAGGGCGGAGTCTGCCCAGGCATTTCTCGCCATCCCCTCTCGGCACAGACTGTGCCGTGGGCCACTGGACCGGAGCATCATCAAGGCCTTCAAGGCGCTCTGTGTTCCTGGCTTGGAGGAGCCTGGCCAGTTCGTCCCCTCTCCCCTGTGGAGATGTGGAATGAGGTTGTATTGCCATAGCCCCATCAGAGAGCAGGAGGCGGCGGTTGGTCTCTCACCTGCCCAGCAAACGGAACCTCACAGACAGGCGCGTCTGCCCAGACTGGAGAACAGCCACCAGCTGTGCCCTGACATGGAGACCCAGGGCCAGCCTGTCCCACTAGCCCCTGCCAACTTTGGGGTTCCCTCTCCTACTTGAGGTACAGGGAGGAGGAAAGCCTCATCCCATCAGGGCAGCCTCCCCATCAAGACAGGCTCTGTTATGTCTAAGGCAGAAGGTTGGAATTTAGTCAATTTTATCTTTTTAGGGAATTCAACTGTTTTAATGAAAAGAGATGACCTTGAGGCTGGTGGCGTCACAGATAAGAAGTGTGGACAGCCACAGCAGATGGGTGACCTTGTTCTGCTTATTAACTGCCTTCCTTCCCCTCTGCTTTTCCACACCCCCTCCCTTGATTTCATTTTCTAGTCCAAGGTTTTCACACCAGGAGGGGAAGGAATAATTAGCACAGCCAAGCCTTGGGAAAATGCTGCTTCAGGGTAATTCACATGTGTGCTGCCAGACCTCCAGCCTTCGGGGCGGGGGGGCACCCACAGGAGAGACAAGGTGGCCAGTCTGGCTCCCGCAGGGGCGGGGAGAAGGCCTCAGCAGGGCCAGGCCAGCTGGCGGGGCAGAGACACCCTGGAAAGTGTTAACCCAGGGGGCTGAGGAAATGAGGGAGCGTCGCTAATTCTCAGCTGTGCTAATTTAATCCCAGTCGACAAACATTTATTGAGCACCTATTAATGCTAGGATTCAAAGATAGAAGCTGGGGTTTCCAAGAGAAGTGGTGCTATTTGTCCCCAGCACCCACCAATGAATCAACCTGTGACTGATTGTGTTGATGGAGCCGCAACGGGTAACCTGCCTGGGTGACGTGCCTAGGGATCAGAAGGAAATTACTGGAATAGACTAAAGCGAGAAACAAGCCCAAGAACTGAAACTGGAGGGGGCACGTGGCCCTGGGAAGCTCTCAGAAGATGAGAAGGAGCCACACCGGGCGAGGACATGGAGAGGCTTGGAGGGTCCAGGGAAATTATACACTGTAAATATTCCATCCCATCCTGTCATGAGGGGCGTCCACCTTTCTCATCTTGTAGATGCTAATTTGTGGTTTGAAAATATGTTTCCTGAGATAAATGTCATGTGATAGCGACTGTGTGTGTGTGTGTGTGTGTGTGTGTGTTGTTAATGTGCTTGAGCAGCTACCGCCTCTACGCCTCTAGCCGGTTCCATCTCTGACTTACACCCTGAGAAGTTTATTCACCACACATTTCTGTTCATTGTTTGCAGCTAACTGGAAACCCGCTGACGTATTTAAAACATGAGACAACTCCGTTGGCTTATATGTAAGGAGATTATATGATATACCCTACATGTATTTCTCTAAAAACAATCCATCCCATATGTAGATGACTTTCCAAGTCGATGTTGGGGGAAATCCCTGGAAATTTTCAAACAGTGGAGTTTCAGGGATTTGGCATTATTAGTTTAGTCTGTTCCGCACGAGCGCCTGCACAAAACCTTTGTTTTAGCTAAAATGTGCCTTCTGAAATAGAGCGTGCTGTCTCTTCTCTGCCTTCGAAACTAGGGTGTGCTGAACATTTTCTCCATGACTCAGGGTATCATTAATTATCCGGTGAAAGCACTCCCACATCGTGCAAGGCTCCCAAGTGTCATTGAAGTGCTCTGAGCTGTTTTCCTTTGCACTGACAGAGAATTTATTATTTTTTAAACTTAAGCTTGTTGTTTTTATAATTTTTTCCTCTTTCCCTCAATGTAAAGCTGTAACTTTTCCTTTTATTTTTTTTAAGATTTTTATTTATTTATTTATTTGACAGAGAGAAGTACAGCTAGAGAGGGAACACAAGCAGGGGGAGTGAGAGGGGGAGAAGCAGGCTTCCCGCTGAGCAGGAAGCCCAATGCGGGGCTCGATCCTGGGACTCCAGGATCGTGACCTAAGCCGAAGACAGTCGCTTAACCAACTGAGCCACCCAGGTGCCCCAAAGCTGTAACTTTTAAAAAACCCACTTTGAGCATTCCAAATTTCTCGCACATGTTGTGTTGCTGGCACTGCTAACGATGACAAGAACACTAACATGAATAGCTATTTATTAGGCAGCCACCACGTTACCTGGCCCTGGGCTAAGCCCCTCAGGGATATGTCTCTGTTTAATCCTCGTGAGACCCCTCTGAAGTAGATACTCTTATTATCCTGCTCTGACAGATGAGGACGCGGGCCTAGAGAGATGAATGAACTTGCTCTTCTTCACATCGCTGGAGGCAAGAGGGGAAGTCACACAACCCAAACTCAGAGCTCATGCTGCCTACCCGTGCTGTCCTGACTCCCGCTGTGGCCTGCTCTACAAGCCAATTAAAACCAGTTACAAATATTTCTAAACTAAGAGTTCCAAGGCTCCGAGTGAGGATCTGTGATGTCCTCTAATTTGTAAAATCCCTGAGCCTTTGTAGGTGTCCTTTCCTTTCTGTCATCTTTGTCCATGGCATAGTTGAAATACCTAAAATGGGGTGCCTGGGTGGCTCAGTTGGTTAAGCGACTGCCTTTGGCTCAGGTCATGATCCTGGAGACCCGGGATCAAGCCCCATATCGGGCTCCCTGCTCAGCGGGAAGCCTGCTTCTCCCGCTCTCAGTCCCTCTGCTTGTGCTCCCTCTCTAGCTGTGTTTCACTCTGTCAAATAAATAAATAAAATCTTTAAAAAAAAAAAAGAAATACCTAAAATGGCTGGCAAAGTGAAGCTAGCTAACATTTTTGCTGATGTATTCGAAACATGAGACAACTTCATTTTGCTAACTGTTTTGCTTTTATGGAATAACACCTGCTTTATACAGCACTAATCCTAGAATTTGCTCAGAGACGTACATATTGAGCACCTTGTTTATCTTTACAACATCTCTGACATGTACTTTCATGAGGAGGCATTATTAGGGCAGCTTTACAACTTTTAAAATGAAGTCAGGGAACAGCAAACACTAAAGGGGGAATCCACAGGAATCATGGATGTGCGTGCTGACCCCGACATTTCCTGGACCCATTGTCCCAAACTGTGCCACTTGGCCCTCAGAAGCCCAAGATCTACTCAGATACCATTCGGCAAATATTTGCTCACCTTTCCTGTTCTTTTTCACGTTTTTCCATTGCTTCCACACTGCTTACTGACGTGGGAGGCCCCACGCCAGGTGCTGAAGGCAGCTTTCTTCCCTCCCATTCCTTTACATGTAGCTGCGGCAGCCTCCGAACGATCTGCAGACCTGATGACCGTATCTGCCTGCTCAGCAGACAGCCGTTCCATCCTCCAGTTTCTTAGGCCAAGCCCTTAAAGTCATGCCTGACTCCTCTCTTTCTTGTATGCCACATCCAATCCATCAGAAAATCCTGTCAGCCCTGCCCCTCTAAATATATCCAGAATCTGATTGCTCTCACCACGCTCCTGCTCTCTGCCCGATCCATGCCACCCTCACCCGCCAATGTCACGGCAGCGCCCTCCCCGATGGCTCCCTGATCCCAGCCATGTGCCCTCATTCTAGCCTCCAGACAGGAGCCGGAGCGCTTCTGCCACACGTCACACTGGGTCACCCCTCTGCTCAAAACCTTCCCTTGGCCCCAGCTAATGCCAAACAACTGCCAAAGGCCTTTTGAACGCCTGCACCTCCCTCACCTGGTCTCCCCCACCCACTCTGTTCCCTTCCCCTCTCCTGCCACAGTGGCCTCCTCTAGGTAACAGTTGTGTGTGTCCTTCCAGAATTCAGAGTTGGCTTTGACCTGAAAATGAACACTGTGCTGCGGTCAAGAGTGGTCCTCAGGGGCCTTGGCTTTCCTCACACAGCCAGTGGACGGTTCCTTCCATCCAGCAGGTGTGCCCCCCCCCCCCCCCCGCCTCTGCCAGCCCCGCCCCCACAGGCCACAGCAAACACTGCTGGCGACAGTCAGGACACACTTTCTTTTTCTGTTTGCTCTAGGTGGCAGAATGCCCAGGGCCGACCCAGCACTGGCATTTCAGGGAGAAATTCCTGACTGAAGAGACACCTAGAAATCCCTACAGGTCTCAACAGTTACCCTTCATAGCAGGCCGGAAATGAAGCAGGTTAGCAGGAAGGCTTGAGGACTAGCTCAGGCCCAAGCAAAGCCAAATCAGAGAGCTGGGCATCTGGAGGCGGGAGTCCTTCATAGGCCAGCACCCCTGCCCCCACTAAGGTCAACATCGGGGTGCCCAGGCAGCCAAGGCCAAGTTCCCTCTTCTGCCTCAGCACTTCTCAGTGTCCAGGCCCAGGGAGGGGTCAGCCTACCTGCTCTGCTTTCGGCCACATCACGCTGCACCTGCACACACAAGATGCCCCAAGCGTGCCTGCCTGGGAAAGGAGCATGTCCAAGCCAGCCCTCTTCCTGCACCCCCTTGCTCTGAGGGACCCCCTTTCCCTTTGATCAGGAAACCAGAGGCCCCGCCCCCAGGTGTTCTTAAAACCCATTCCTCAGGCCATACAAAGAACTACTTTCCCTTCAGCCTTCCCCTCCTTTTGGAGGGACAACAGGGCCCTGCTCCCAGAAACACTGTCTCCTGGAGTCAGGAGAATTCCTGGAATGGGCAGGGACTTAGCCTGAAAAAGAGAAAGGAGAACTGTAGGTAAAGGCAGAGGGGAGCAAGGGGCAGATCAAAGAGAGCCTGGACAGGGTCAGGAGGAGGGAGTGCTGGCAGGGAGACAAATGAGGCTCCCCGAGGGGTCAGCCGAGGGACAGGCGTGCCTCCGCTCAAATGCACAGTGACAGCGCAGAAGCGCTTAGGGAAAGACCGGTCATTGCAGAGACAATAGATGGAAAAGATAAGAGGAGGTGTAAATTAATGGAGAAAAGGGCCGGCCAGAGATAAGGGTATCTCCCTCTAATTAAAAACGTACAGCCTCTCCATCTGCAAGGTTGGTGGTGTCCCAGACTGTCCTATGTCTGAGCGGGGGCGGGAGCGGAGGCCGAGGAGGGGCAGAAACCCGACCAGTTAATGATTAGCTCCGAACTGACTCGGCTCCATCCCCAGACAGGAGGAGTGAACCATCCAGCGTTACCTGGGATGAAGGGCACGACTTGCCTAACTCCGGAAGAGCCACTGGGCACTTCCGGTTTTTCACAGTGCCCTCTTCTCTGAGGATGGCCAGAGTCGGTCCTTTTCTGATGTTTCCGGCTTTTGTGGGTGTTGGTTGGTTGGCTGTAATTCTGGTTATAAAATTCTAAGCTCCGCCTCAAATATTGATTCCATTTGAACTTGATCTTGCCTGTTCTACACCCCAAAAGGGGGCTCAGTTGACAATTTCTGGCAAGATTCACCTGCCTACAGTCAGAGCTAATTAGCTAGCAGAAGGTGAGAGACAGTACATGCTAGAGCGGGGCTGTCCGGGCTCACATCCTGCCTTGTCCCCCCACTACCTGTGTGACTTTTGTAGAAGATACTCAACTTCTCACAGGGTGTTGTGTGTGCTGGGCATACAGTAAGCACTCAGTCAATGCTGGCTGCCATCATCACCATCATCGTCAGTTCCGTCAGTACCGTCTTTTCCCCGCACAACCTTCGAACAACTTCCTGTAAGAACTGCAGGCCCATTTCCTGTTCGAGCACGTCGGCGACCTCTCACTCCCTCAGCACCCATACCTGTGCATAGCTGAGGACAGGCATTTCAGAGGATGAGACAAAAGAACCAATATTTCAGATGTAAGCTGTGGGGGCAGGAGGAGGTGACTATACACACCCAAGAATACTGTCTGTAAATTCCTGCATCCTCCCTCTTTCCTCACATCTGGTCTTTATTTTTTTTAGGATTTTTTTTTTTAATTTGAGAGCGAGTAAGTGAGAGAGAGAGCACAAGCAAGGGCAGAGGGAGAGGGAGAAGCAGGCTGCCCTGCTGAGCAGGGAAACCCCCCCCCCCCAAAGCAGGGCTCGATCCCAGGACCCTGGGATCATGACCTGAGCTGAAGGCAGACACTTCACCGACTGGGCCACCACCACCCCCATCCTCACATCCAATCCTTCGCCAAACCTGTCTGTTGTACCTCCAGAATAAACCCTGACTCCATTCACTTCCTCCCCCTCCACAGCTGCCCCCTCCAGTCAAGGCCGCCATGATCCACCACCTGAACAGCAGCACTAGCCCTCTGGCTGTCCCCCACTTCAATTCCTACCGGCACCCCTAATCTGTTGTACATGCAACGTGTACAGTGATATTTTAAAAGCATTGACTACAGAAACTACATCACTCTCCTGCTAGAGCCCCCCTCCCCCAACCCTCAATGGCTTTCCACTGCACTTCAGATAAAATCTCTAGTTCTTAGCTGGCTTAAAAGACCCCGTATACCTGGCCCCGGCCCACCTGTACAATCTTACCCGGAGCCGCGCTCCTCCTTGTCTACCACACTCCAGCTTCACTGGCTTCCTTTCAGTTCTTCAAACACCCTCTCCTCCTCTTCAAAGGCCCAACTCCTTTTCAAGTCTTAGCATCAATGGCATTTCTTCAGAAAAGCCTTGCCTGGTCACCTTTTCTAAATACCTTCCCCAACTCCTCCCTTTGACTCTCTTCCACAGCATCATGTTCTTTTGGTCCATTGTGTTTATTTCTATAATTTGATATTTACTTGTTTTTTTCTCCTTTTTGTCTCTGTCACAGTGCTGCACCAGTGTGAAAAAAGAGGCCTTACGAACAATAAACAATGAAGAACTGGGAACATGAATAATTACATCTCCAGTATTAGAGATCCTGAAAGGAAGGAAGGGAAACGAAGGAGGCAGGGAGAGAAAACCATCAGTTTCAAAGCTTTTATTCCAAGATGGCAGAGTAAAGACATTTCCATTTGCTTCTTTTCTCAACATATTTTTTTTTTAGTCCAGAAACACTGAAAACAAAAAATGAACACAAAATTAGAAATCCAATGCAAGTAAAAGATGTTTAACTTCAAACAAAAATATTAGAAGAACAAAACTGATGCAATAGCAGTTAATAGAGGATAGGGATAAAAGAGTAGTACTGAAAACAGAGGGATCGCTTGATAGTCTGTGTAAGAAGCAGTCACTTCCTCACCTCTACACTGCAGTCAGGCAACTACTTCTCACCATCGCCATTCCTCTACCCTGTATGACTCCATAAGGAACTGGAGAGTCATTCTCTGGAGAAGTCAAACAGAAGAGCTTTTATCCAGGAAGTTCTATTTCCAAATACAAGGAATTCCAAAAATACATAAAAAAGAAAGTGGAAGTGTTATAGGTTGAATTGTGCCCCCTCAGAATCGATATGTTGAAGTCCCAACCCCAGTATTTCAAAATGAGGCCATTAGGGTGGGCCAATATGACTGATGTTCTTATAAGAAAAAGAAGAGACAGCAAGGATGCACATGGACAGAGCAAAGACCATGTGAGGACAGTGGGAGAAGGTAGCCATCTGCGAGTTAAAGAGAGAGGCCTCAGAAGAAACCAAACTTATCAGTCCCTTTGATCTTGAACTTCTAGCCCCCAGGACTATGAGAAAATAAATTTTTATTATTTAAGCCATCCAGCTTGTGTTATTTTCTTATGGTGGCCCTAGCAAACTAATACAGGAAATTATCCAAAAAATAATAATATAAGAAAACTTGAGGGAAACTTGGCTGGCTCAACTGGTAGAACATTCAACTATTGATCTCAGGGTCATGAGTTTAAGTCTCATGTTGGGCATAGAGCTTACGAAGGAAGGACAGAAGGAAGGAAGGAAGGAATGAAGGAAACAGAAAGAAAGAAAGAAAGAAAGAAAGAAAGAAAGAAAGAAAGAAAGAAAGAAAGAAAGAAAGAAAGAAAAGAAAGAAAGAAAGAAAGAAAAAGAAAAGAAAGAAAACCTTGAAGGACAAGCTAAGTCTATGGATCTGAGCACAAAGAATTAGGACAAGACACATCATCACTAACTTTCACAAATAAATGAATAGAAGATTCTAAAAGCTTCCATAAAGGAATTATAGGTCATACATAAGGGGACATGTATGAGAATGGAATCAAGCTTTTGCAACACCATCATTGGATGCTAGAGGATAATGAGATGTGATCCTCAAAATTCTAATTATAAATTATTTTCTACTTGGAATTTTATACCCAGCCAAATAGCAAACAAGTGTGAGAGTAGAATAAAACCATATTTTAGATCTTTATTTTAGATGTTTAAAAAGAAGGGGGGGAATGTACTCTCTCCACACTCTTTCTCAGGAAGGCACTAGGGAATATGTTTCACAAAAATGAAGTAAGTCAAAAGAAAGTAAAATCTAGATCCACAAAGCAGAGAAGCCAGTAGAAAAGAGAAGGAATGAAATTCCTAACATGACAGCAAAAGGGAGTTACATGACATCAGCTGTATAACCACAGGTCAACCGAGCAACCATTTCTGACTTAAAGCTGAAAGTCAGACTCCAGTGGAAAATGTTGAGATGCACTTATATTTAAAAGTAAAGGCAGGGTGCCTGGGTGGCTCAGTCGTTGATCATCTGCCTTCGGCTCAGGCATGATCCCAGGGTGCTGGGATCAAGCCCCGTGTATGACCTCCTGCTCAGCAGAAAGCCTGCTTCTCCCTCTCCCACTCCCCCTGCTTGTGTTCCCTCTCTCACTGTGTCTCTTTCTGTTAAATAAATAAATAAAATCTTTTAAAATGATAATAATAATAAAAATAAAATAAAAGTAAAGGAGCTACTGATGGATGAGAGAAACTTAGCCATTTAAAGAAAGCTAAGTAGATAAAATAAGCCAACCATTATTATCTTCAGGAAAAACAAAGTTTGAACAGGGAAGGAAATGCAATCATGGTGCAGAATTTGGTTTAGCTATGAATAGGATTTACAAATCTATAATAATTAAAATCTTAATATGAATATAATCAGAGTTGAGATATTATTATATATTCTGAAAATAAGAAAAGGAGAGAGGAATTTAAATGAACTATTATTCCATAAAAGGAAGCTGGTGGTTTATATCTAGAATTGCTTAATCTAGTATACCCATGTTATTTAGAAATATGAATACAGGAGGCAGCCTTCCATTTTGCCACAATTGAATAATAAGTTTTGGACTTACTCTATAACCTTAAACAGCTATAAAACTAAAAAAATATATATATATGGAGCAACTTTTTTTAGGCATCAGACAATAGCACAAGGTCCTTGAGAGAGAGGAAATATACAAAGTGAGTTCCATGTTCATCCCAGTTTTCTGCTGGGAGTACCTCCCAAACCAAGGCAAAAGGAAATAGAGCCAAAGTCTCTAGACTTTGAATAGAAAGCAATAGTCTTTCTGTATGAAAGAAACAGGTTTGAGTACAGGGCTACCAAGGCAATTAGCATTTTCATTGAAAGGTGACAGAGAGGAGGTAACTGTGAAGAGAAGTTTCATTAACCTGCATCATTAACCTGCATAGGGGTCTCTGAGTCTTCAGTTAAATATTGTCATACATGCACAGAATGAGATTCTGTGAAGTATAGCAGACAACGGTTCTGGGAGCACGTGAACTGAACAGAGAGATTCTGGAGATTGGACAGTGCTGGGAGAATTGAAGTTCTAACCAGGCAGACTGGAGAGAGCTTACTGAATAAATCAAGCATTCAGCTGAAACTCCAGAAAAACCACTCTTGGAAAAAATAGTTTCTCTAGCTTAACATTAAAGGCTTGGCCAAAGTTATTGTAACAAAAACTTACACTAAACTTTAATATAATCCAATAGGAAAGTAACTGTCTTCCAGAACAAAATTCAATACATTTTTTCAAGGTTTTACTTGTTTATTTGAGATAAAGAGAGTATACACAGAAGGAGAGGGAGAAGCAGACTCCCTGCTGAGCAGGGAGCCTGATGCAGGACTCGATTCCAGGACCCCAGGATCATGACCTGAGCCAAAGGCAGACGTTTAACCAACTGAGCCTCCAGGCACTCCAAAATTCAATGCATTTTAAAATAAAACAACAAATATAGACTGTCATAGAATGTATCATGTCCAGCAAGCCACCATAAAATATTATCCATGCAAAGAAACAGGAAAGCATGACACATAACCTGTGGTGGTGGGGGCGGGGGGAGAATTTATAGAAACAAACTCAAAATGACACAGATGTTGGAATTGGCAGTTAAGCACCTTAAAACAATTATTATAAATATGTTTAAACATTATAAACACAAAGATGGACATACTGAGTGAACAGATGAGGGAAATCACCACAGGAAAATGAAAACTATGAAAAATGACCAATCAAAAATTCTAGACCTAAAAAGAAATTAGTATCAATTTCAAAATGGAAACCTCACTGGATCATCTTAACAGTGCACTGGAAACTACTGAATACAGCATTAGTGAACTTGAAGATAGGTCAATAGAAATTATCGATACAGAACAGAGGGTGAGAGAATAAAAAACCAGACAAAGTTTCAGTGACCTTAGGATAACATCAAGTGATCTTATATACAGATAATTGGAGTTTTAGCTGTAGAAGAGAGATAGAGAAAAAAAATTGAATATGGAATGGCCAAAAACATCCCTAATTTGATGAAAATGTCAACCTACATATTCAAGAATCTTTACAAGCCCCAACTGGAATAAAAACAAAGAAAATCACACCTAAGCACATCATGATCAATTTGTTGCAAACTAAAGATAAAAAGAAAATCAGGGGCACCTTGGTGGTACAGTATGTTAAGCACCTAACTCTTGGTTTCAGCTCAGGTGGTGATCTCAGGGTCGTGAGATTGAGTGCCATGTCAGGCTCCATGCTTTGTACAGAGTCTGCTTAAAACTCTTTTCCCCTCTCCCTCTGCCCCTCTCTCCTCTTTCTCTAATATACATAAGTAAAATCTTTTTAAAAAAGAGAAAATCTTAAAGGCAGCTGGGGGGTGGGGTAGAATGATACATGATAAACAAGGGAACACAATTTATCTTAAGAAATAAGGTGGGAAAGAAGAAAGAAGAAAGTAAGAAAGAAAGGGAGAGATAGAAGAAGGAAAGAAGGAAGGAAGGAAGAAAAAGAAAAAAGAAAGAAAGAAAGAAAGAAAGAAAGAAAGAAAGAAAGAAAGAAAGAAGGAGGGGGAGAGAGAGAGAGACAGACAGAGAGAGAGAGAGAGAGAGAGAGAGAGAGAGAGAAAGTGAGAAAATCCAGATTTTCATATTCAGTGAAAAGAACCTTTTATTTTTTTTTTAAATGATTTTTTTTTTTAAGATTTTATTTATTTGACAGAGAGAAACACAGCCAGAGAGGGAACACAAGCAGAGTGAGAGAGGGAGAAGCAGGCTTTCTGCTGAGCAGGGAGCCCGATGTGGGACTCGATCCCGGGTCCCCGGGATCATGACCTGAGCCGAAGGCAGTCGCTTAACCAACTGAGCCACCCAGGCGTCCCAAGAACCTTTTAAAGTATAGGTAAAGTAAAGACATTTTCAGACAAACAAAAGCTGAGAAAATCCATGACCAGCAGACTTATACTATAAGAAAGATAAAACGTTCTTCAGGTTGAAGGGAAATGACACCAGACAGAAACAGATCTAGACTGAGACATGAAGATCTCTGAAAACAGTAAATATAAAAGATTTTTATGTAGATAAATATAAAATACTTTCTTCCTCATTTTTAAATTTCTTTTAAAAATAATCAGCCATTTGGCGCAAAAATAATAACAATGTTCTGTGAATATATAGCATATGTAGAAGTAAAATGTCTGCCATTTTGTGTAGCAAATGTATGGTAAATAGCAAAAGATAAAAGGAAGGTATGGAAGTTTACTACTATTCTAAGATTGTTACATCATAAATATGGTGGAAAATAGCAATTAAAGGTACATATAAGTTAATATTGTATAATAACCACTAAAAAATATAAAGACATAGCTAAAAAAAAGCCAATGGAGGAGACAAAATGGGATCTTAAAATGTACTTGATTATTCCAGAAGAAGTCAGAAAAGAAGGATAAGAATAACAAATAACAAATGGAACAATTGAAAACAAATAGCAAAATATTAGCCTCAAATCCAACCAAATCATAATTACATTAAATGTAAATAGGCTAACACTCCAATTAAAAGACAGAGATTAACAAACTGGTTAGAAAAAGCAAGACTACTGCATACTGTTTACAAAATAGACATAAAATATAGGAATATGATGTGATTACCAGAACAAATAGAATAAAAAGTAGAAAGTAGTTGCCTCTGAGAAGGGAGCAAGGTAAAGAAAAAACTATTGGTTTTTAATATAAACCCTTTTAACACTACTTGTGCTCTTAAACCATTTGCTTGTAACACCTTGAAAAATAGTTTTAGAAACTGAAGGAATTGTTCTGAAAGCACTTTATAGGTTTGATCTTATCCCTTATGATTTCTGGGGTGCATTTTGAAATTGCAATGAGGTACACAAGCAGAAGACTAAAACCATTCTACCCAGAAAGTCAGATGGATCATGATCATGATGCCATTTTGTTCGTAATTTCTAGGCAGAGAAGTAGAAGTACAAGTTATCACAGAATCACAGAAACCAAGAGTATTTATTCTCTAGTTCCTCATGCCAACTGGAATCCAGTGGGTTCATGCTATTATCATAGGTGTTCTTACCTAAGCCCAGCTATCCTAACAGTGGTCAAGTCTTATAGGCATTAGGGCACCATTTTTGAATATCCATTATATGCAATACCATGGGCTAGGCATAACATGGGGGACACAAAATATAAGACATAAGTTAAAGAGGCTCCCTGTCATCCCAGTCTTTTCCCTCAGTGACAGAGTACAAGAAATTATTTTTCTAGTCATCAGACAATGGAGTACATTGTTATCTTAATGACCCTCAAAGAATCAGGCATCTCTGCATTTATAACCTTGTATGAGATCCTTCTGCATTGATTCTATGCTTGGATATGTGGTTTGCTTTGGCCAAAGAGACCTTAGTGAACATAATATAAACAGGGGCTTAAAGGGTGCTTACACATTGAGACTTGAACTCTCCTTCTTACTACTTTTGGAACACAGTACCTTCTGAAGTTCAAGATAGCTTGCTGGAGATATTCAACCAAGAAGTAGCACTAACCACCAGACATAGGAGTGAGGTGATCTTAAATAATCTAGCTCCAGCCAAGCTGGTGAGTCAGCCTAGGGGAGACCAGCAACAGAACTGTTTTATTGGGCCCAGGGAAAGTTGCTGATGCTCAAGGTCAAGAGTAAATAAAATGGTGGCTGTGTTGAATACATTTGGCAGTTTGGTTATGCCACAATGGTTAACTGATACAAATGTGATGATCTAGCTGTCATAGGAACATAACAGTATGCCTTGAAGCCCCATCTTTTCTCTTAAAAGATGCTAAAGATTTCTCAAGCAGTTTGGAATCCAGACGAACAAGACCAGAATAGTAGAATTCAGTCTCTGACTTAAATTTATTCTTTATTTTTTAAGTTTTTATTTATTTATTTGACAGACAGAGAGACCACAAGTAGGCAGAGAGGCAGGCAGAGAGAGAGGAGGAAGCAGGCTCCCCGCTGAACAGAGAGCTTGACATGGGCCTTGATTCCAGGACCCTGAGATCATGACCTGAGCTGAAGGCAGAGGCTTTAACCCACTGAGCCACCCAGGCACCCTCTGACTTAAATTTCTATTTTAAAATTTCTATAATTTTTGAATGGGTAATGCATGAACATGTTGAAAATCTAATAATCCTACATTAGAATTCAATCAGAGAAACAGAACCATTAGGACACACACATACACAGGCACGTACGTGCACACACACAGAGGTTTGTTACGTCCAATTACTGGAGCTAGTTAGGTAATCTCTGTGGCCTATTGTCTTCACATCTGTTGCTGTAGTTCGAAGTCCACAGAAAGACAGGTGTAAAGTGGGGAGAGCAAGGACAAGCATGAATCCACAGGATGTGCTAGAACTCACGAGGATGGACTAAAATATGTACTAATTCTCACTCTCTTTGATGTTTATGTCCCACAGGAGAGGCCAGTGCCCTCATCATACAACTAAACTCAGAATTCAGAGATGCCTGGGTGGCTTGGTGACTTAAGTCTCTGCCTTCGGCTCAGGGTCCTGGGATTGAGTCCCACATTGGGCTCCCTGCTCAGTGGGGAGCTTGCTTCTCCCTCTGCCTGCCAATCCTCCTGCTTGTGTTCTCTCTCTCTCTCTCATTCTGAAAAATAAATAAATAAAATCTTTAATTAAAAAAAAACTGAACTTAGAATTCAGAGTTGGCCCAGAAGTCAGGAAAGTTAATAAAGGACCCATGGGAAGGTGAGCCATTGCTGACTTGGCTGTTGTTTCACGCTAACAAGGGCAGCCACAGATAAGCAATGACTATATTGAGTACTTCTACCCTCCAGAGTTCACCAAGTAATCTCTTTGGGGGCCTCCTTGTACTGGAACATACAAGAAAGAAGATTCTGGGTGATATAGTTTGGCCTAGCCAAGTGGGCACCTAACAAAGCTGCCCCCCCATACGAAAAAATTCACCCTGAAAAATGTCTCCCTACCCGCCCCCATTTCCTCTCCCCACCAAGCAACCAGCAATAAGTATCAGTTTCTTGTGTTTCTTCCTGAAATAGTCTATGCACACAATAAGTTTACACATATATCTAGTACTTAGCGTATTTTACACAAAAGATCGCATGCTATGTACGTTGATCAACATCTTGTTTTGGGTTTTTTTTTTAGCTAGACAAAACGTCTTGGAAGTTTTACCATAATAACATAGGAATATTTTCCCTTTTTCCCTTTAACAACTGCATAATATTGTACTGTTTGGATGTACCGTGATCTGTTTACCTAGACCCTTATCAGTGGATATCCAGATTTTTTTTTAATTTTACTATTTGAAATAATCCTACAAAGCCTCACACTGTATGAATGTCACTATAATTAATGCTCATTGTCAATCTGGTATGGTATCAACCCAAACAGGACAGAATGAGAGACTAATGGTGCCGATCAGTGCACACAGGCTGCAATTGCAATGAGGTGCCTTTCAGATACTCAATCCACTTTAATGTCCACCATTTGTAAATTCATTTTATTTGCCAATCTGTGCATTTGTGACTTTTCCTGTCTCTGTCCTTGATCATTGGCTGCATCTGTTGTGTGAAGGCCCAGTAATTGAGCCAGAAATTTAATATTTATGGGATCACCCTCTAAAATGCTCACTGGTGAATATATTCTTAATGATATAGGTGTAATCATCAAAAACAAAGTAACAAGGGGCTCTTGGGTGGCTCCGTGGGTTAATCGTCTGACTCCTGATCTCAACTCACGTCTTCATCTCAGGGTCCTGAGTTCAAGACCCAAACTGGGCTCCATACTACACATGGAGCAAGCCTACTTACACACACACACACACACACACACACACACACACACACACGTCCTACAAAGTAATATGGAAATCTATTGATGGATAAAACAAAAGTTTGACAAAGCTGAAAAATCATTTATTATTCCACCATCTTAATATTCTGCTTTCTAGTGGCAGAGCTTGCAACCATCAGGTGGAAGACAAGCTGTTTGAGTAAAGAACGTGAGACCCACAAAGACAGATTGGCCAGTTTCCTTTCCTAAGAACACTTTCATTGATTTTTTTCTGTTATTGAGTGTTTGCTTAAAGGCCCTTTCACCCTTCACCCCCAAGGGTTTTATAAATATCACATTTGCTTCATTCATATTTTAAAGATCTGGCCTTCTCTGGAGAGGAAATATTTTTCTTTTAGGAGTCATTGTTTTAAAATATAGGCATAGAATATCTTGACACATAGCATAATGGTGAGCAGGGGGTATAAGACACGTACACAGAAGAAAAAGATCTGAGCCACTTTTAATAATACATAATCAAAGTGGTGTGTTATGTTGTCCTAAGAAAATCCCTCAAAAAGCTGTGAAAGGGGGCGCCTGGGTGGCTCAGTTGGTTAAGCGACTGCCTTCGGCTCAGGTCATGATCCCGGAGACCCGGGATCAAGTCCCACATCGGGCTCCCTGCTCGGCGGGAAGCCTGCTTCTCCCTCTCTCACTCCCTCTGCTTGTGTTCCCTCTCTGGCTGTGTTTCTCTCTGTCAAATAAATAAAATCTTTAAAAAAAAAAAAAAAAAAGCTGTGAAAGACTGAAGACGGCAACCTCTCTGTCCGGGAGCATTCCACATGACCTCCTTGAGCCTTTTCTGTTCCTCCCGATTCTTCCTTTTTCCAACAGCCTGTGGCTCTAAAAAGCATTCACTGGACAGCATAACAGAAGGTCCAGATTACAGAGAGTCAAGATTTTGAGTAAGAAAGAAGAGCAATTTCAAGAAATGACGTGAGGTGCCTTTCAGCAGGACAGACTATAGATGCATGAATAGGGAGAACTGGGCCGAAGTCGGACTGTAGAATCCCTGAAATGCCAGATTTGCAAGAAGAGTGTGAAGCTATCTGTGTAAGCATAGCCCCCCCCTCAAAATGGCTCAATTGGAAAATGCCTAATTAGGAAATAATGTAAATAACCATTTTATAAACCAATACACTCAAATCTGAATGAGGAATATTAGAATTAGTTCTCAAGAGTGGCTAATTTCCAGGGCTGTGCTTCAGTGATCTAGTGAGCTGAGCTACTTAACAGAGTCCAAAAGATTTACAAACATATTTGGAGCCCAGCAGAGCCAAATGCCAGCAGTGCTCCCCAGTCCCAGGCTCAGGCTCCTTCATGGAAAGGCTGGAGCAAAACTGAACCCTTGGCCCCCGGCCATGTAATGAATCAACTAGAGTGAGAGTGCCTCATGAGCTGAGTCCAAACAAGCTCCCACTGGGACCTCCAGACTGGCTCCTAATTAATAGGCTCTTGGCCCACAAACAAGAGTAAAAATGTTTGCAACAATAAAAGGAAGACAGTGATCACAAGGGGGGAGGGGGCTAACAAAGGAAGCAGAAGGGAAAATTACGATGGGAAGGTGGATCCAGATCTAATGGTAGCTGGCTGAGGAATAACTCAAACCTTTATTTGTTCAAGTCAGATGTGAATAAATACATAAATTTGATTCCTAGTTTGGAAGTTCAGTCTACACAGCAGAATATGAGAAAACAACAATGTTGATAGGATTCAAAATACAGACAAGTCCCCATCAATTACTATTTTGGGATTGTCAGTTTAAGGCCTTGCTGGTGTAGGGGCTGGGAGAGTCCACACTGAGGAGGGGGATGCCAGACCCAGACTGAGAAGTGAGAACTCCTGCCCTGACAAGATGGCTTCTTCTTCTCTTTGCTTTTAGAGGATGTGGCACAGCAGAGCAAGCAGGGCTTGGGGCTGTTGTCCAAAGGGCTGGCAGACTAGAAGGGGCAAAGCCAAGAGCACAGAAAACAAGAGACTAACTTAGAATAACTGGGAGTAAGACTTCAGAAAGTTTAGAATCTTTCCTTTGTTTTTACATTTGATGTGTTGCCCATATTTTAGCATAAATTCTAGCATACTCCAGCCTGAAAACGCCCCTCATGTTCCAGAGAAATTTGTAGTAAAGAACGTTGGTCTTCAGAGACAGCGGTGCGGTCTGTACCAACAGCAGTTCAGACTTCCACCAACAATCGGCTGATGTTCTCAAAATGTGTAAGTCGGTGTTTTGGAAACTATAACACTTCTTGTAGTGTAGTAGTGTAGTGTAAAAGAAACAGGGTAACAGATGGAAATTAGGTCCTTGCACTAGCTCATTAAGCTTATTTAATAAAGTCCCTAAATATCATGTGTTCATTTGCAATGAAAAATATATAATATTGGAAATGACTTTGGGCAGATGATGATGTTTTAACTATGGGTTATGCCTGAAGTAAAATCACAAAGTCTACCCTGGGAAATTAACTTGTGAAAGTGTTTTCAAGGCAAAAGGTGTTCTGAATTCATTTTATGACTTGGAACTTGAGGGGAAGTCACACACACACACACACACACACACACACACCCCATGTCTCTCAAGAGCTAGTTCCTGCTCCCAGCTTAGTTCCTTACCAGCCGCTTTGGATGGGCACCCTCACCTCCCTGGACCTGAATTCACTCAAATCAAAAATGAAGGGAAACGGCAACACCTGAGATGTCATTCCTGTGGAGCTACAGTGAGCACCAAATGAAATAATAATACTACCTTATTTCTGTGTGATATTTTGACTTTTTTAATGTGTTCACATGTGTTACTCTCTTGCCAACTCTGGAGGAAAACTGACTCTTTAGACTTTAACAGCCTCCGTGAAGCCAAAATAGAAAAAAAAAAAAAATGTAAGAGTCCCAGGGCACTCGGCAACTCACACAGCCCACCACCACACCTCTGCCTGCTCTCTTCTCTTTATTGCCCTAGGACAAGCTGGTATCAGGAAAAACACGATTTTTCTGTTTCTTCTTCACCTCTAGTGAAAGTTCATAAAGGAGCCCAAATTTTTTATTGTGGCGAGCATTACGCAGCATAGTATCCTCACTCAACACCTTTACAAGTCAGTTTCCCTACATCTCCAGCGACATGCACAGGCTCTAAGTTCTACCCATTCGGGGGCGTATGTGTTTGATGCAGTCTTGTCAAAGAGCCTCTCTCCCTTTGGCACGGTGACAACATTACAAGGCTGCTCTCATGTCCATGATACGTTAATTTCAGTCTGACTTTCTCTGTGGTCACCCTCAACTCACAGTCCGATGGAGACACACCAACTGCACAAAAATGTCATGACTCAAAACAGTAGTCAGTGAGACCTAACTCAACCATGTAGCCACTTAGTTAATCATAAATCATCTTTATTCTCCTAGTCCTTAAGAACAGAGTTCGCCCTTCCCAGAGAAAGTCCACGTCCTCCCTTTGAGTAATGGGTTTGACAGCCTCAACTCAAACACAAGTGTGCCCCGTGCACAGACTTATCAGGGCTGCTTGGAATGGCCGAGGGAAGGCGCAGAGGGAGAGAACAATGGCGCCCTGACTGGAGGGACAGGCGTTATCAGCCTGCCATCCGAACAGAGCCAGCGCTTGTTTTCCTTTCTGTTGAGTGTGTGAGTGGGTCCCAGTGTACCGTACCAGGTAGTGTAAAAGGCTGCTGCTGGGCCCCTCTGTTTGTGAGGGCTGTTGACTTAAGGTGGGGTGCAAGTGATGTAGGCTGATTCCTGCCCTATTTTTCTGATAGCCATAAATGAGAGAAACTCTCTCGGGTAGGCCTCTGTGCCCAGAGCTTGGGAGTTTCATCTCTTTGGAGATGGAGGCGTCATGCATCCTAAGAACTTTGCATTCCCCTCCAGTGGAATGACGTGCAATGTCACTGCAGAGAGCACATTACAAAGGAAGGGGGCTTTTAGGAAATACCATATACAACTGACGTCAAGGGGGAAAGGCAGTAAGAAATTAAGAATGAGTACAGACCTTGAGCCTATGGCTCTTGTCATGAGCCCTACCAGACAGACTACCGGCCCACCCCAGACCATAGCTTTAAGGCTGAAATATGCCTTAAAACATGCCCCACTCCCTCTAGTAATTGACATCACCATGGATTTGTGAGGGATCTTAGTGGAAGCAATCTGCACTTTTCTGCCTATAGCCCCTCGGAGTAATAAGTATTGAGTCCATTACAGATGCTTTACAGCCCACCTCACCCAGTTCAGGGCCCTTTGGCATATATTTTAGCAACTAATATTACTCTTAGCCTAAACTTTTTCCTACCTCAATTTCCCATTCTCTTACAGTTCAGTTGTATATTTGTTAACTACTCGAAATTCTTATTGGAAGGGGTGAACTGTAAGACAAAAATAAAATACTTCTAGTGCCCTTCTGGGTTGGGATTTCAGACAATCTCCAGGGACTGAGGACATGATGCAAACAGGTTTTAGCAACTTTGGGAGACTCAGAAGAGTGTCATTTCCTTGAGGGACAAATACAAGTCCCAAATCCAGGTCTTTTCTGAGCTAGCTTGGGCTTTGGTCTCTGGCTGAAATCCCAGCTCCTTCACTTACAAAGAGGTAAAATTGGACCAGCGGCTGAAACTCTCTGAGTCTTAGTTGTGCCCTCTGTAAATATGTAGCTTACATCCAGAAAAATCCAGGAGCATTAGTGAGTTCATACGTGTGACTCCACCTGGCCCAGCAAACAGTGGGTTAACAGGTGTTCCTCTCCCATTGCCTTCTTCCCTTCAAACTACCCTCTTCCTCATCCTGCAGCAAAGCATTTTCTTTAAAATGGAAGTATCCCCCCACTTTTGGAAAGTTCATGTTACCCCATTTTGCTGTTAGGAAAGACCTCCATTAGTACTAACCACCAGAAATCCAGAGGACTTTTGTTTTTATGAACAGAAGCAAAAGGGAAAATAGGGTTCAGGGTTTATTTTGCAGGAAGCCATTGAAAAGCCATGTGCAGCCCAAGGCTTGAGCAGCAGCAAGAGCAGCCCCTGCAGCCCCTCCCCCACACCACCTGGCATCCCAGCACCAGCCACCACAGCTGTGAATCGTCCGGGGCATCTGTGCTTTACCTCCATTCACTGTGGGCATCCATTAGCAAGAGGAGTCCTAAGGGATCAGAAAAGCCTAAAAGAGGCTATTTTTTGGTTCTGGGAGCACCCGTAATTTCTTCCATATAAATAAATGGCAATTGTTTCTTTACTTTATGCTATTCTGGTTTACAAAAGTTTTCACAGGAGCTTTCTGTGTTCGGGATCTGGGACAACCAGTATATCAGAGAAGCAGGCCAGAAAGCAAAGCGCACATACGTTGCCACCAAACGGAAAGAACATTTCCTCGTGGGCTGGTATTTCAACATGGCGGCTAGTGCAGCAGTTAATGGAACAGCTTATGCAGCCAGTTGGCCTACCTTCAAATTCGAGCTCCACTGCCAAGCTCTGGGTCTTGGGCCAATCACTAATCACCGTAGGCCTTAGTTTCTTCATCTACAAACTGGGGGTAGGACTAGACCCCTCATATATGTTTGAAAAATCAAATGAGATAATCCAAATAAGATAATGACTTAACGCTCCCCATATTGCGAGCATCTGATTAAGGTTGGCTACAGCTGGTATTTATTATATTGTCATATGGTGACGGTGGTTATTGTCGATTTCATTGTTGTTATCGTTACCATGATCCAGATTGGTATCAACAGGAACTGTATTCAACTTCTTGAATCTCAAACTTACAGAATTCATATTTATCGATAGTCACAGTATTAACAATGGCTTTCCCCTCTCTACCTCCCATGGGGCATCAGCTGTGTTGAAAGTATGTATTACTACTGAATCAGCAAGAGGCCTGTGCTAGGCAGTCTCCACGCGCTAGCTCATGGAGTCCTCATAACGACCTATGAACTCAGGTACTTTTTTACTTTCCCCATTCACAGCCAAGAAGAAAAGGCGTAGGGAGAAGAGATCATTTAAGGAGGATCATGCTGCGAGGGGCACATGTGATAAGTCCGGAAACTAGCTGGGCTTCAGGGACAAAAAGATCAGAACAAGGATGATCCCTAAAATGATCCCTTCTAGCTCCAACATCGATTTTCTACAGTGATCATAATTTTGCTGTATTACCATCTTCTGTATAAGGGGCTATGTTATTTGGATCAAGTCTAACTCATAAAACTAGTGTGACTTTTATAAAAGTTTTTGCTCTAGCAAATTCTATGTAAAGGGGCTCATTGGCGCTTGTGTCTCTCCTCACTTTGCTCCCAAAGCCCTGGAAAAAACTGCTCCTCCGCCTCAAGTTCCTCACACCTTCTCTACTCTCCCCACCTTTCCAGCTTCTCCCTCCTGCTCAGTCTATGACCACCTCCCCCCGCCGCCATACTCCTTCCCAAACTGCCGCATTCCACCTGCCCACCAGATCCTAAAGGCTGTTTCTCTGGATTTTATCAAGAGCCAATTCCAACCCGCAACATTGCTCTGAGACAGTCACTTGGAAAAGGCCACAAATCAAGAATGCATGCAAATGCTGCTCTTATCCTCTCCAAATAGATCCATACACTTGATTATTCCTTCCTGGAAAATGGGGATTCCTGAACCTTAACATGCATGGGAATTATCTGGAAATCTCGGGGCTCTGGGTTAGGGCCCAAGATTCTGTATTTCTACAAGCTCCCAGGGTGCTGCAGGTCCCTGCTAGTCCCTGACCACACACACCTTATCTTGATTCTGCCTCTCAACATCCCTTCAAGGAAGGCAGGTTGCTCACACTTTACAGATGAGAAATGGGCTAAGAGAGGTTAGGAGATAGACCCAAGTTCCCAGAGTCAGCGAGTAGTGAGTAGCAAGTAACGAGGGAGGGATCTGCAACTTGGCAAATCTAATTCCGAAGGAAGGAAGGAAGGAAGGAAGGAAGGAAGGAAGGAAGGGAGGAAGGAAGGGAGGAAAGGAGGGAGGGAGGAAGGAAGGAAAAGGGAAGGGAAGGAAGGAAGGGAAGGACGGAGGGAGGGGAAGGATGGGAGAAAGAAAGAGGGAGAGCAAGGAAAGGAGGAAGGGAGGGGGAGGGAGAGAGAAAGGAAGAAGGAAAGGGAAGGAAAGGAGGGAAAAGAGAAAAGGAAAGGAGGAAGGGAGGAAGGGAAGAAGGAAGAGGCAAGGCAAGGAAGGAAAGGAAAAGGAGGAAGGAAGGGAAGAAAGGGAAGGAGGGAAGGAAGGAGAGAGGGAGGGAGGAAGAGAGGGAAGGAAGGAGGAAGAAGAAAAAATATGTATATATACACTCACATACATAGAGGTACGTATATGTGTGTGTATATATAATGATATTGAAGATATTTGTCCATCTCATTTCAATAACATGAATGCTCATAAATGACAGAAGAAGTCTTTCAGTCTTGCATATTGCCAGTGCTTAATAAACATTCAGCCCGTAGGTGTGAGCAGGAATGTTAATGCGAAGTCTGCTCCTTCCATTACGAGCAGGCCCCGTGCAGGCCTTGCTAGTTTCTCCTTGAGAAGCCATGCTTTACTTATGTTACTGATTAAGCTTACTGGCTCTAACACATTCTTTTCCTCTAGCAACGCAGTCCCATAGAGAACCTCACAAAGATGGGTATTTCATAATTAATTTGAATTATGAGAATAAGAGTGTGAATAATAGGGATCATTCATGGTGAGTCACTGCCATCTCACAGAGTAGGAACAGGATGTTGTGAAGTCAGCAAGAGAGGGGTTGGAGCCTTTGCTTCTCCAAGGGGGAAAAACCCTTATGTGGCAGCCAGAGGCTGGTCCAAAGTGGATGCATTTCAGTGGCGCTGTAATCTAGTTGGAATATGCGTGTCAGGTGGGAAGGAAGAACGGGGAGCAAACAGGAAACACAGAGGACAAAGCAGCAAACCCAAAAGATTACCAGTGGGCAGCACTTCTCCTAGAGGCGATTCCATGCTGTAAGGGCCCAGAGGGGCAGCTTCTGGAAGTGGGCAGGAGGGTGCGGTGGGCGGGCCACGAGGGAATGATGGGATTTGGAGGGAATTGCAATCCAGGCAGGGGCCCTGGGAACAGGGGAGTGAATCCAAGGTATTCATTCTCGTATTCTCTGGAAGAAGAAAGGGAGCAGGAACCCTTGCCCAGGACACGGAGTAAAGAAATCTGGGTGGGCTCCCCGCCAAGTGGCAGGCTGATTATCTTGGGGTCTTTGCAACCAGCAGGCCAGCCACAGTGTGGTAGTCACACAGTAGGGACACAACTTCGGAGAGGCAGCAGGCGGGGACATTAGTAATAAACGGGGCAACTGCAGTCAACAAAAGTGACTTTGGAGCCCTGGCTTCACCACTTAACAGGTTAAAAAAAAAAGGGAAGAATCCCACCTGTTCGAGCTTTGGGCTTTCCTCTGTAACTTGGGCATAATAATTGCTTTTCATAGTATTCTTTCCACAAGCCCCAGTTTAAATTAATAATAAATAAATAAAAGAACTGGGTGAAGGGGATGCTAATGGCACAGCGGAGGGGGTGATGGGCAGCGGGCCACCTACCAGGCTCTGAAGCTCTGGTCATTTTCAAGCTGGTAATTCATATTCTGGTCCCAAGGCTGGTCATGGGGACACTGGAGCAGCTGTCCCACGTCCAGTATATTCCCAAGGGGTAGGGTCAGGAGAGGAGATAGAATAGTCTAGGACTTTTATAGCGGTGGCAGGCTCTCTAGTGACAAGCTTGTCCCAGGGCCTTCCTGGGACTCACGCTGGAATTAGAAGGGAAGGAACCAAGTCCAAACAGGCCTGAAGAAGAGAGGCCAGCACCTCTCCCCAGGCGCCATGCCATTGCTTCCTACCTCGGGCATTCCAGAAGGGACACAGACAAACAGGCCAGGGAGAGAGACCAGCTCCTATGGGCAGGACACCTCTTTTCCTTGTGGGACATTAGCCAGAGGTCCAGTTTGCCTTCCTGCTGACAGATTCGTTGGACAAATAGCACAAGGCCTCTCAGAACAATGAACCTAAATCATGGCCAGGCCAGAAAGGACGTGAGCCCAGGGCTCCTGCTTTGGTACAAGAACCAAAGGCCACTTGGGTGAAAGGCCTGTGGCCTGGCTGGGAGTGACCTACAAGGGGCCCAGCCCTGCTCCTTCAGGGTAGATTTCCAAGGCTGCTCCCGGTTTCTAGGCTCAGAGGACTGTAGGCCTTCAGTGATTCATTATTCAGGCAGAAGTCAGATTCTGTTTAGAAAACAAATATTTCCTGCATGTCCAACCAAGTGGGATAGGTTTGAATAATGGCCCTACTTATCATTACAACAATCCCACCCTTTAGGTATTTTTAATCCCCATTTTATAAATAAAGACATGCTCACTCTCTCTCGCTCTCTCAAATAAATAAATAAAATCTTTAAGTCTTTAAGAAAAAAAAGAAATATTGGTACATGACCACCACCACTAGTAAAAAATGCCTTTCATTGATTGAGCATCTACTGTGTACTCAGCACCTGGGTTTCGATGTATCATCTCAGTGAATTCTACAATTATACCTAGTTTACAGATAAAGACCCTGAGACGCATAAGGATAAATCTACTTACCCAAGATCACAGAGGGAGTAAGTAGTCAAAGTGGGATTTCAACCCATGAACTTTGAATCGAGAGCATGAGCGTTAAAGCACAGCTCAGCTCTTCTCCCTGTTTCCTGTCTTGATCATAAATGGCAGGAGAATGACATTTTGGAAAGGATCAAAACAGGGAATAAACGTACCACAAACTTGTCCCGGGGCCTCTCCGTGGGAACTGATATCCCATCTGACCAGTTACCCCAGCCCAGTATCTGATTGCTCTTGGTTCAGTGTATCTTTACATATCAGCATATTTTCTGATAACTGTGAAATAGGCAGTGTCTCATTTAAACCAGCCTGTGATTATTCTATGGAAATAAATTGAATCCATTAAAATGGTGATTATTCTTCTGAGCTGTAGACATTAGTCTCCATTCAGTCTTTAGCCATGAAACACATCAGGCCAAATCTAATTCTCCGCTGACAAGCATCCCTTCTCCGAACAAGTGAACTGTCCAGCCTAAATAAATAGAAACTTTTATGACTAGCCACATTGTTTTCACTTCTAAACAAACCTACGGGAAAGAATGCCCATCACCAATATATTCGTCAATTGTAAATTGCCATCATTTAAAACCAACAAAGTTTAAGCCTTTCAAATGTTTGGAGTTTAGAATTTGGGGAGTTGGGATGGGGGTTGGGGGAGGAGGTCACAATTTTTAAAAGAGTACGGAAGGAAACTCCATCTAATCTAAGAAAAAATTCCTAACCTTTAAGGATCAATGCATACCTTAGTGAGAACAGAAGGATGCAAAATAAAATTATTCCACGGTTTATCAGCATCACATTTTTCACGGAGGGCGGGGTGGGGGGGAAGAAGTGGAAACTGGCGGGCTTACTGATCAGAGCTCAGGTCCCTGCTCTGGCCGATGGGGAATGCATTCCCAATGTCTGTGTGATCTCTGTGGCATGGCTCAAAGCCAACAGGGTCCCTCCAACAGCGGCTCCCACTGTCTTAGCCCCTTAAGTCCACAAGCCTCACGTCCACATTCTCTACAGGAGGCTCGGATTGATAAAAAGACACCGTCTGACCCTCCAGCACTCTCCAGCCAGCCTTGCCGCGTTTCCTTTTATCCATACTGTAAATATTCCTTTTACTTCGCTGAGACCTTTCACTGTAAAGTGTTTGAAGCCAGGCAGCCTTCCGGCGTCCAAGACCTCAAGTGCCAGCAGAAGCGACCAGCGTCCACGGAAACAGCCGTGCTCATGGTCTGACTTTGAAGAAGTTCTTTGGCTCATAGTTTAAGAAGCCCTCCAAGCCTAGGAGGACCGGGCTGCCACGCAGAAGAACGGTGACTGCTGTGTGTGCTGAGTGTGACGGCGCCGTTCGCTCTGGGGTTCCAGGTGCCCACGGAAGGCTTGGTAACCACCACCTAGAGCAACAAAACCAGCCCACCTTAGAGCTGCCCGGGGAAATGCATAAAAAGCCCTTTTCTCTGCAAGCAGTGCTTGAAAGCAGTCATCCAAATACTGTTAGGATTTTTTTTTTTAACTTGGCAATTTTTTTCCTGTTACAGAGTCGTCATGTTCACAGTAAGAGGGCCCTGCCCTCAAGCAGGGGTTGTTCATGAAGTCTCTGATGAAATATTGAATCGTAACTTTATTTCAAGGAACTATAAGGGGCAAGCTCAAAATCCAATCCCCATCTGAAAAAAAGAAACCATGACAAGCCTTTGGTTCACCAATAATCAGAACATCCGTGGGCTTTACAGATATCTCCATTTCTATCCTTTCCTCAATGCTTGTTTATTTAGCTGAAGGCCTATATGTGTGATGTTCGTTAGCATATCAGAAGAGGATTGTTTGTTTTTTAACTTGCACACTGATGAATTCTGTATTTTCATTCTTTCTGGTGGAGGGATGGTGTTGTTTGAGTGTGGTGTGGAGGAAAAGAAGAAGGGTTTTGAAAACAGAAGGACTTGTCAACTGAATTCAAATTCTGGTTTGACCCTTCCCGTCTTTGTAATCTGGGCGGGCTCCTCTCGGCCTTCCGAGCCAGGGTCGATTTTTCTGCAAATTGATGTCACAGGGTTGTCGTGCTGATAAAACGCCCTATGTTGGGGTCCGGGATGCAGCAGGAGGCCCCATACTTTTTCTACTCCTCCTTGTGGTAAGCGTCCCTAAGAAGTGGTCACACCTGGTTTTGGAGTCTCCCCAACGCCAGCAAGAAGGCGCTTCACGTGAGGGACCACATGAGGGGCGCGGTCGCTGAGGGCGGGGCAGCCAGGCCCAGCATTGCAGAGATTCCTTCTATTATTCCCAAATTCTTCTCATTTTTTAACGCTCTCTGTCCTTTCCCCAGGTCAAAGGAAAGGATATGATCTCTACAATAAAAAAAAAAAAGGCTTATTTTTTTTCCCACAAGTCTGTTGAATCCTCCCTAATTGCCTTTCTGTGTCCTGAAAAATGATGTAAGCACTACTAAGGAATTCCTTGCTAGCATTCTTATCTTTCCTTGCTGAAACCGGGTCAGTCATTATGACTATTTTTGCGGGATTAAAAAAAAAAACCAAGATCTGAAAACAAGTATCTCTGTGTTTATGCTGTCTTTGGATTGTTATGGTTAAAGGAGAGACCGTTGGTTTTCAGTTACTTTTTCCTTGTATCCTACCCACCTCTCAAGCACCAGCTTTGATATTTTCTAGACCACGTGGTCTGACCTATCGAGACCTGGGTCCTGATGTACCCATGGTCAAGCCGGAAGGGCCACCCTTCCCACCGGCTTTGCAATCAGATGGCTGACAACCACCCAGCTGGCCACCCGTCAAAGTCCCTGTGGGTGACTCTCCCCCCCCCCCGCAAGCTGCCTCCCTTCCCCCACTTTCCCAAATATCTTGGGCATCTCAAACAAACCAATTACACTCAGGTTGTTTAAACAAACAGCAGCACAATTCCCTGGCCCAGAGTCCCAGCCCAGGGATTCCCTTGGGTCTACTCTCCCCACCCCCACCCCCACCCCAAACCTCTTTCAGGCAAGAGTAGCCCCGGCAGAGGCAATAACTCTGCGTTAACAGTGGGCATGTTACGTGTCTAAATGTTTGCAGACACTTGGTAAAGTGTCCCAGGCCAAGTTTCCAAAGGACAATACCTCCACACTGCGTGTGTTTAAGCAGGCGATCCCAGATAACACCAGGGGGTTGCCTCCCCTCTCCAAAAGCAAAGAATGCAAGACAGAGGGGAGGCAGTGCTGTGGGAGGCTGGGGCAAATTCCACTGAGCAGGGAATACCTGACTCTCTCTCTCCACTTCCACTCTCCCTTCAAAGAATAGACTTACCTACAGAATGGGGAAACCAGGGCTTTGGGGGATTGATTGATTGATTGATTTGATTGATTGATTTTTAAGTATTTCCCACGTCAGACAACTGGGACAGGAAAGGTACAATTTTCAATTCTGCAGCTGGACTTACGAGGCATGCAGGCCCCGCAGAAGGACGGACTAGGCTTTCCCACTGGCAGCCCACAGCATGTGAAATCCCAGTCAACGCCCTACACTGTACGTTTTCTGTTGGCCTGTTGAAAAGAAAAAGAAAAGAACCTGTGTTCTTCCGGTCTCTCCCAGCCATTTCTGCAGGTGCCACCACCAAATGGGTAGGGACCAACTGGCATTGTCTCCCAAATGGGTACTGGCTACACTTCATTTACTCACTCAACAAATATTTATAGATTATCTACTTAGACCAAATCCCTAGTAGTACAGAGGTCGGGAACAAAGGCAAAGTCTAGACTCTCACATGTGATAGAAAGGGATATGCATCTTAAGAGAGGAGCAAACAAAGATGCAAAGTTCAGAGAAGAGACGACTTCTGGCTGAGAAGTGGCAAGCTGAACGGAGAAAGCTTCTCAAGGAAAGAGCTCCCAGACTCGATCCTTGAGCGTCTGTCACCGTGGAGACGGGAGCCAGCTGGGCAGTCTGACTGTGGACAGGCTCTTCCCCACATATTTCTACTTCTTGCTATGTCTCCTTAGTCTTTCATCCATTAAAAGAGAAGTTCTCATATTTTCTGAGCCACAGATCTAGAGAATCTCAGCTCCCTCCAGGAAAATGAACATGTACCAGAATATAACACACGACCTCAGAGGATGCCCACATTTATCCAGGAACCTCAGATTAAGAATTCTAACAGTTGAGGGGCGCCTGGGTGGCTCAGTTGGTTAAGCCACTGCCTTCGGCTCAGGTCATGGTCCCGGAGACCCGGGATCGAGCCCCACATCGGGCTCCCTGCTCGGCGGGAAGCCTGCTTCTCCCTCTCTCACCCCCCCTGCTTGTGTTCCCTCTCTGACTGTATTTCTCTCTGTCAAATAAATAAAAAATCTTTAAAAAAAAAAAAAAAAGAATTCTAACAGTTGAATGCTGGTGTTGGCACATTTTTGACAAGAGGATTGAGAGGAAACAAAAATCTCCATCTATCTGTCCTTCACATTTTCATTAATTTTGTTTAGTTGAATGATATATGTGGTCTCCAAAATCCTTAAGAGAAAAACAAGGGACTTCTTCACTTCCCATATCATTTGAAAACCCAACAGCTTGTGCCATCTCTGGGTTGCAAATTCTGCAGTAGGTTTTTCAAAAGCCCGAAAACCGACACTCTGAAAAGTGTTTTTCACAAAGGAATCTAAATCAAACGTCAACATTTCTCTTCTACAAAATCTGAGAGCCAGGAATCTAGGTGGAGAGATTGCGACTTAATGACACTGATAAATAGGACAGCGAGTGTCTCCTAGCCTTGCTCAGGTCTGCACACCACACACACTGTGTGCATGAAGAGAAAATCAGTAGTTGAGAGGGTGAATGAGAGGCTTTATGAAAAAACAAATGGGACACTGTATACTACAGTTCATTCCAGAACACTATGTGTAATTAAAATAGGTGTTTTAAAGGTTACTTTGGTTCACTGCTTAAAATACACATACCATGCAAGCTCCTAGTTTAAAGATATTAGATTCCAAATCCTGATAATACTGAAAAATACTTTTAACTTTGAAGTACATTGTACATTCACATCCGTTGCTAAGAAGTTGCAGAGAGATCCTGTGGACCCTCTACCCAATTTCCTTGACTGGGATATTGCAAACCCATAGCACAATATTAAGACCTGAATATCAACATTACTACAGTGAAGAAATAAAATGGATCTGTCACCAGGATCACTCCTGTTGTGCCTCAGAGCCATACGTGCTTGTCTTCCATCCCACCACCTCTTAAATGCCTGGTAATTATTAATCTGCACGTCAGTCCTATAAATTGTCATTTTAAGAAAGTCATGTAAATGGAATCACACAATATATAACCCATTGGGTTTTTGGTTCTTTTTTTCCACTCAGCATAATGCCCTTGAAATCCCCCCAAGTTGTTACCTGTATCAACCATCTATTTATTTTTACTGCTAAATCATATTCCATAGTATGGATGTACCACAGTTTGTTCAATCATTCACATGTTGAAGGACATCTGAGTTGTTTCTAGTTTGGCACTAGTAGGAGTAAAGCCACTGTAATCATCCACATGCAGGTTTTTGTGTGGACATCGCTTTTTATATCTTCGGAATAAATGCCCAGGAATGTAATTGCTGGGTCACATCATAGTTGCAAAATTAGTTCTTTAAGAAACTGACAAACTGTCCTATATTACATTCCCATCAGCAATGCGTACTGGTCTTCTTTCCATCTTCACCAGTAGAAATACTGTTCTCACTACTTGGTATCTAGCCATTCTGATAGGGGTCTAGTGATATCTCATTGCAATTTTAAGTTCCATTTCCTCAATGGCTAATGATATTAACCTCTTTTCATGTGCTTCTTTGCCATCTGTGTATCCACTGAAATGCCCATTTTCTAATTGGACTGTTTAGTGTTCTTATTGTTGAGTTTTGAGGGTTCTTTATATATTCTAGATACTAGTCCTTTGTCAGATATGTGCTTTGCAAATATTTTGTCCCAGCCCCTAGTGTCTTTCTTCATCCTTTCCACATGGTCTTTCACAGAGTCAAAATCTTCAATTTTAATGGAGTACACTTTATCATTTTTATAATAGATCATGTTTTTGGTGTCAAGTCTAGAACTCAAGTCCTAGATCTTGGAGATTTTCTTCTATGTGTTTGCCTAAAATTTTTATTTTGTGAAGTCTGTGATCAATTTTGACTTAATGTTTGTATAACGTGTGAGACTTAGGTTGAGGTTCGTTTTCTTTGCTTATGGAATAGGCAAAACTTTAGATTTCTACTAAATAAGACTGCTTTTCAAAGCAAGCAACTGAATGTTAGATTTGAAAGTTTTTTTCATCTGCACTATGGGAACAAAAAGTGCCATCAGTTCTAAATTTATTGTTTGATGTTACATCTTTCTGAACCAGTGAGATTGTCCTCCAAATGAGAGAGAATTAGGGCGAAACAGAGCAATCCATGGGAAGATGAGGGTCTTTACTTTGCCAAATACCAACTGAGGAGGGCCCGAATCCACACCGACTTTCACGTATCAATCTTAAAGACCCACGCACAAGAAAAGAGAAAGTTTAGAATCTTCTCCCCAATCAGTAAAGACTGTAAAATTGAGGAAATAACTTCCAGGAACCTTGGTAAGATCAAGAAGAGGGATAGGGGACGCCTGGGTGGCTCGGTGGGTTAAAGCCTCTGCCTTCAGCTCAGGTCATGATCTCAGGGTCCTGAGATCGAGGCCGTGTTGGGCTCTCTGCTCAGCAGGGAGCCTGCTTCCTCCTCTCTCTCTCCCTACTTGTGATCTCTCTCTCTCTGTCAAATAAATAAATAAAATCTAAGGAAATAATAATAAAATAAAGAAAAAAAAGAAGAAGAGGGATAGGGACAGGAAGAGTTTTTCATTCCTTCAATTGGGTTTCCAATTTTGACAGCCAAATTTTCTAACAGTGGTCTATTAACTCACCGTGGGCTCAGAAAATTCCTTAATTGATTCTGCAGTGCAGGTGAACCAGCTCTGCTCACCCTGCCATCTGTATTCCCAAAAGAACTGTTCATTAACTCCTATAAAAAACAGAAGCCTGTGTCTACACCCTTTACTGGATTACTCAGAGTGGAATGGGTGCTGACTCACTTCCAAAGGCTCTGATGAGCGGGCCAGGGATGCTTTCCCAGTGGAGACCCACCCTCCTCCCCCCAGCCCCTCCTGCTCTTCCCCTTCCAGGATAAACACAAAGCAGAGACCAAGCTCCCAGTGGGATGACCTATAAGTGACCCTTGGACTGACCTAACACTCTGGTCACTCTCACCGACAGATTTGTTTATCTTGGAACCTTGGAGCCTCTGCACCCAAAAGCTTCAGCTGTAGACTCCAAGTCCTCCCAAGCAAGCTGTCACTCACGGCCTGAGTGCGTGTGGGACAGTTGCATGATAGCCGGAGTTTATTTACCAAAATCTGATGTTTATGCTGTCCAGCAACGAGTGGGGGCCATGGGCTGAATTTAGTAATTGCAGAGCCAGCTAAACTCCTCCATCAGGCATTAGCTCTTACACTAAAGAATTATCAGTGGGCCCTGACAGCACATCTCCCTCTCCGAGATTAAAGGTCCCAGGGTAATCCAAATTTGGCATCTCCAAAGCCAGGCGTATGTGGTTAGGCCATTCCCCAAGAGCTTATTTTCCTGAAACATGAGGAACACAGCCACAACCGGGACGAGCAAGAAGTTTGGGCTCTGTGGCCCGTTTGATGGGACTACAGGCATAGTTTACACATGATAGTGATGTCTTGATATTTACCTAAAGAAAGATACAGATGCTGTCTCTAGTTAGAGCACTGGATGGAGTGATCAGTAAATCCAAAATCAAAGAGAAGTGGGAAAATTGTACTAAATTCCTTTTTAATAGATTTTATTTTCCCAGATATGATCACTTAAGGAACCCCAACTGACATGCAGAATCTATATGGCTGGTCAGATTTCAGTCATAATCCCAAGGGGATCAAGCCTTTCCAGAGTATTGAACTCAGTCTTCCTCAACCCCATCTGTACAGTCTCTTTCCCGAGGCTGTTTTCCAGTGGTGAGTAAAGCAAACATGTGAGGCCAAATCAAGAAAGACGACAAAGTTGATTACAGAACTGGGCCTTTCTTTTCCCCTCCATTCCTGGCAGAAATTTTCATCTAGATCTGAATCGTCAAGGAATGCTTTTATTTGGAAAACCAGATGAAGAGAGGGAGAACTGTCCCTTCCAAGGACAGTGCCGAAAGTGGGCTCGCCTCCCCTTTTATCCCATTAAGTCCTGCTGGTCAGTGCCTGTGAAGGCCCCTCTATTATCAGCCTTGGTTTAAATAAACCTTCTGCCTCTACCCCCAGCCGCCTCCCTGCAGGCTGCCGGCCCATCCATCACTGTCACCTTTGCCGAGTGGCGGCCATGACAGTTCATGATCATTAACCAGCCCTGGTGTGCTTTGTGTTAAAGTTAAGACACATCAAACGCAGGAAAGCCACAGCTCCTTAAAGTTACAGGAGACGCGGATGCTCGTGGGCCAGACTTGACACACAGCTTTGAGAAAAGGTGAAAACCAACACGGAGTAAAAATGCCTCGGTATCCCCTCTCACGCCCTGCCCCCACCTACTCGGGGCAGGAACCTGGGGGGAAAGGGGCAGCGTGCCAGTAGGGTGACGGAGCCCTGATAAAGAGATCGTGAGCCAAACACACAGCGACAAGGCTTTTGAACCACCACCAGCCAGCAGCCGCGAGAACTGCCCCTTGCATGTGGGTACAGCCCCCCCCACTCCCTCCTACACACTCCCACCCCCTCACTCCCCACGGCAGGAAGCCTGGCCCCACAGACAACACTCACGGGAAATCATCTCCCCGCTGTGCTCCGCACACTCATCTTCTGAACCGTTTCATAAACTTCTTACCCCAGGGAGCCCGGATCCCTGAGAGCAGTGCCAGGTAAATGGCATCTATTTCTCAGAAGTATAATATAGTATGGAAGTAACAGGGGGCACAAAAGATGTTTGTGTATTTGGGTGATCCAGCTTACATTTCATGACTTCTCTCTGCCACACTGTTTAATTAAGACATTTGCTTTTCTTATCATGAAGTTTCTGCAACAAGGCCCAGCTTAGGGAAATGACCTTGAGAGGCAGTTTGAGAAGGCAAGGGAGCAGGCTCTGCCAGCCAGTATTTAAAAATTAAATAACAAAGAGAAATAAACAAACAGCCCATAACCACCCTGCCACCAACACGGAGGAATACAAGTGCAATTCCTCTATCGCCTTCTTCATTCAAATGACATTTATTGGGTCCTTCCCAGGACAGGACGAGGAGCCAGCAATGAGTTGCGGCCGTGGGCTTCTATATGCCCCAGGGTTATAAAGAACAAAAAGGAGGGTTATAACTCTTAAGACAGATGACTATAATCTCTACGGTGGAGAGAGGCACTGGGAGAACAGAGAATGAAGGGGCTATCAGGACAGGATGCATCAAGAACGACTTCTAGCAGGTGGTCAATTGGCTGGGTCTTGAGGTATGAGCAGGAGTTCAACAGAGAAGGCGGGGGTATAGCAGCACACAAAAACATACAAAATTAATGACTGCTAGCATTTACTAAGCCTGTACTAAAATCCGGGCCGTATGCCCAGCATGTGCTAGATCTGCACAGCAGCTACTGGCCACAGGTGGCTAGTGAGCACTAGAAATGAGGCTGTCCTCTGCCCTCTGCCTCTGCTCCTCCCCGACCCGTGTTGTTGTCTCTCTCTCTCTCTCTCTCTCTCTCTCTCTCTCTCTCTCACTCTCTCTGACAAGTAAATAAATAAAATATTTTTTAAAAAAAAGAAAGAAAAGAAAGGGTTCCTCTGCTTTAAAAATGCTTTTTTATAAAAAAAAAATATATGTATTTAGAGAGAAAGAGAGAGAGCGAGGGAGGGGCAGAGAGAGAAGGAGAGAGAATCCAAGCAGACTCCCCACTCTGCACAGAGCCTGAGGCAGAGCTCTATCTCAGGATCCTGAGATCATGACCTGAGCCAAAACCAAGAGTCAGATGCTTAAGCAACTAAGCCACCCAGGCGTCCCTAAAAACACTTTTGAAGCTATTGATATAGTCTCTGAGGCCCCTCTGAGCTCAAACATCCTTTGACCTTGGAATGTAATTTTATTTTTGGTCTGGCTCTTCACCAATATCATTGGTGATCAGTTTGATTTATTTGATGTGAAATTCTCCACCAGGAATAAGGCCCCTCATCACAGCATTGCTCCCCTGGGAAAATAGGATTTAGCTTACAGTAAGTCACTCTCAAATAGAGTTGGTCCCTTGACCAGAGGATACTTAGCTGCATAGTGCTTTTGCCAAATGTATTTAAAAAGTGAAACAAAATTATTATTTTCTCACTCAAAAAGAAGAATCAGGCTTCTGCTTCACCCTGTGTATTAAGATGTTCAAATCCCAATCCCCACTTTTTAACAGTTCCATGGCCTTAGGTGCATTGTTTAACTTCTGTCTGTTCATTTTCTCATAGAAAACAGAGAAAATATCCACATCCCAGGATTAGGGAAAATAAATAAATAAATAAATAGATAGATAGATAAATAAATAAATAAATATTATGTCTACAGGTGCTTAGTTTAGCTCCCTGAATAATGAACACTAAATAGATCTGACTTACTATCATTATTACTGTTCTATTCATTGACCTACATGAGGTACATGACCTGTAAAGAGGGTGAATTTTATGACCAATCTCATAGTACTGTTTTATGGATTCGATGAAAGAAAACATATGAAGCCTTTCTAGTACAGGGTATAGTAAATATTTAGTACTATATTATAGCCTTAAAACTCATATCTTATAAACTATAACCTTTAAATGATAATAGCATGATGTTATAGTTGTATACTTAATAATATTCAATGTAAAAATGAATCATATCATCAATAGCTGAAATTCTGAATGTGGTTCTAAACAGTTACTGCCGTGTGGGAGTGTTCTAGCATCCTGTTCAGGGTTTAGGCTCATAAAGGTGATATTTAATAGATCAAATCAATGCTTCCTATACCAACAGTATATATGGCTTTTCCAAGCCACTCAGAGTCCTCATGCATAGCACCTCCTTAATTAAAACCCTGTCGCACCGAAGACCAGATCAGTTCTGGACATAGTTTTACAGCTAAGTAAACTGCAGAGTTACGTCATCTGTGGCGGGTGATTTAGATCTTCAACAAGCTCCTCACCCAGACTTCGGACTAGAGCCCTCAAAGCCCGGCTCGGGTTTGTCACTCTGTGTAAAACAGCGAGTTCCGGGGCAGAACCTGGTAATTCCAGAAGGGAGCTGTGAGCCACAGCAGCCCGAAGGTCCCGGCAGGCCCTGAGAAGCCACAGCACCACTCCGTGGCCTGTAGGTCAACCTTGCCAAGGGTTCTGTGGCGCAAAGTGACTTAGATAGCTACTTCCTGACTTTGGGTATTATTACAGTTTTATTTACCGGCAGGGAAACAAATTTCTATACTTTTCTCTTCACTGTATTTGGAAAGGACAAAACTAGAGCGAAGAATCTGCTGGCCCGGGGTTAGAGACTTCCAGAGCGAGGGGCAGTGCCCTCAATGCCACCCCTGCTTTCACCCCCACACAGCTATGCGAGGAGACGGGGTCCGGGAGGGGGAAGGACCTGCGAAGGTCCGGGTGGGGGGCGACTGGACAGTAGTTAGACATCACGGAGGTTGTCTGCCCCAGAGTCTTAAGAAACCATCACCCTAAGAGAGACATCACTCTGGGGGAAGCATGACAAAAGGACCTTGAGGAAACCATAAAAGGTGGAACAAGGGGAAAGATTCTTTTGTTTTCTGCCGTGTACTGCAAACACAGCGAACAAATCAATGTGAGCTTCATGTGCAACACCGGAGCTGGCTCGAGACCAAGCCCTGAGACATCTGTGGCCAAGAGGAGAGACAGCAAGTTTCTGAAAGAGTGAGTTTTTACTGACATTGTGACGTTCAGTTCTGGGGTCTCCCCCAGTACCATTGTTTCTGGAGTTGTACTTTCCGGGGACTTCCTGTGTTTGCCCCTTTCTTCCCAAACGGATTTTCCCAAGTCCTAACAGCATCCCCCTGAGGCAGGTGAGGAGAAGTGCTCCCACTGTTTCCCAGCATGAAGGCTCCGGGGATGACCACGAGGGCAGTAGACAGGCAAAGGGGAGACACTGCCCCTTTGCAGATTCAAAGGGAATCACCAAGCCTTTGCCCATTACCAATCCCACTGGACGAGAGGGGTTAAAGGTCAGGAGGCGAGTCTTACCTCTGGGGGTGAGTCAGGAGGTGAGTCTTACCTCCCCATAGAACAGTTTCTCCCACTGGACCAGCTCAGGGAAAATAAAGAAAGCCATTAAAACATGTGGCTACATAACCTAACCAATCACACCCACTGTAATGCTCTTTTTGTGGACCTGGAAATAGATGAACTATTTTGGAGGCCATTTGGCATTAGCTATCCAAATGTGAACAGGTGTTTCTTTTAACTCAGCAATCCTAGAAATGCCCTCTACCTGCATACGTACCAGAGAGTATAAGAATATCCTCTATAGCATTTATGTTTACTGTGGCTTCTTTTGTAGATGCAAAAACTAGAAACAATCCAAATGCTCATCAATAAAAGGACAAAAATAAATTATGGTGCACATAAATCTATGCAGTTGTTACAAGGACTGAAAGTAATCTATACAGAAAGACATGGAAAGACAGTTGAGATTTTTCTAAAAACATATTCAAGACTAATAAATCATACTCCGGGGGCCCCACAGTTACACTATTTGCATGATAATAGAAGGCAAGGGTGCCCGTACAAAACGAAGGGAGTCTTGATGAGTGGAATTTGTGGATGTTCTGAGGCTACCAGAGAGACCTTGGTGGGGATAGAAGCCACCCCCATGGAAGGAATCCCTGTTTTGCTGAGCCTTCAGTGAAGCTTCTTTGGTTTCTTGGGGGGTGAGAGGGCAAGGGGACCTCAGGAGAATAGTATCAGATTATGAATGAAGCCTAATTCTCGTACATAAAATTCTCGTCATTGCATCCTGTACCTGCTGTTATTTGGTTATTTTTCATAGTGTAATAAGCACCCTCAAACCCACCATCCAAAATCAAAGCAAACAACCGGACTGTAACCCTCATCTAACCAGGATGACCCCATCCTAGCCCCATTCCTGCCCAACTGCACCCCGATTCACCATGCCCTCCTCTCCTATGTATTGACTAGGTATGTTTTAAAGTATATAGTTTTATTTTAAGATTTTATTTATTTGTCAGAGAGAAAGAACACAAGCATGGGGAGCCGCAAGCAGTGGGAGCAGCAGACTCCCCACAGAGCAACGCGCCTGATGCAAGACTCAACCCCAGGTCTCTGGGATCACGACCCAAACTGAAGGCAGACACTTAATCAACTGAGCCACCCAGGCATCCCTATACTTTTATTTTAGTTTTTAATTATAAAAAGGGGGTAAAATGCTGTTTGTCATCTTTTGGAACTTACTGCTTCACTTAATATATACTAAGCTTCATTCACATTGCTGTATATGGTTCATACTTTGCTGTACAATATTTATCCATGTATTCTCCTGGTGTTTCCAGTTTTTTTGACATTCTTGTGCATTACTGTTATTGTTAGTGTTGTCTTATGCAACAACTGCTCTTTGGTCTACACCATAGAGTGGAACTGCTCGGTCATCAAGTTTGTAAATGTCCTACATTAGGAAATAACGCCAAGCAGATTTTCAGAGTGGTTGTACCAGCTTACATCGCCTCTGTCCCCGTGTTAGAGAACCTTTCTTGAGATTTGCATCTTCTCCAACATTTGACTTTGTGAGACTTTTTGATTTTTGCCAACTGCAAGGATATAAAATGGTGTCACGGTGGATTTGGTTTGCATTTTGCTGACCACTGAGAATACCGGATATCTCTTCATGTGTATATCGGCCATATGTATCTTTCCTGTGAAACGCCCACTTGTGTCTTTTGCATTGAAAGTCTTCTACTGGGGACGCCTGGATGGCTCAGTCAGTTAAGTGTCTCCCTTCAGCTCAGGTCATGATCCCAGGGTGCTGGGATTGAGTCCTGCACTGGGCTCCGTGCTCAGAGGAGGGCCTGCTTCTCCCTCTGCCTGTAGCAACCTCACCCCTGCCCATGTTCTCTCTCTCTGACAAATAAATAATAAAATATATTTTTTTAAATTCTTCTATTGGATTATTTGTTCTCTAAGTAAATCTTGTTGATGCCTGAAATGGAAATTCTAAGGGAAAAGTTTTTCTTTTTTTAAAGATCTATTTATTTTGGAGGGGGGGCCAAGGGAGAGAAGCTCCGGCAGCTTCCCCGCTGAGCACAGAGCCTAACGCAGGGCTCCATCTCATCACCACGATCTTCTGACCTGAACTGAAACCAAGAGTTGGAAGCTGAACTGACTGAGCCACCCAGTCATCCCCCCACCAAGGGGAAACATTGTTTTTTTTGTTTGTTTTGTTTTTTTTTTTTTAAAGATTTTATTTATTTGACAGAGAGAAACACAGCCAGAGAGGGAACACAAGCAGGGGGAGTGAGAGAGGGAGAAGCAGGCCTCCCGCCGAGCAGGAAGCCCGATGTGGGGCTCGATCCCGGGTCTCCGGGATCATGACCTGAGCCGAAGGCAGTGGCTCAACCAACTGAGCCACCCAGGCGCCGCCGGGAAACATTGTTAAACGCCTTTTCTCCTGCCGGAGACAGTGCCAGAGGGACACACAGAATTGTAGGAAGTTGGTTTTGACAGAGTTCAGCCGAAGTCTGAGCATGGAATCCTAAGCAGCCAGGGACACAGGAGCTGAGCAGAACCGGGAGGTTAGGCCAGCTATGTCCAATCATTCCCCTTTCCTGCCCCGCTACCTCCAGCGGCCACAAATCCCCGGTGCCCCGTGCCAGGTGCTTCCCTGCATTTGCCACAGCACCCTGCCAGGAGCCCTCAGCACCTAAATGTTTGGGGAGAGCAGAACGTCAAGTTCAGATGTCTACCCAGTCATTGGCAACCAAAGCGATAGCTTCAGCACTGCACTCCAGCCAGTAGGAAACGAATTTCCAGAGGTTTCTGAGTCGTGCGGGAAGAACAACAAACACCGACACAGATTCTCTGATTCATGTACAGGAAACGGCAGGTCCAGTTCTTTTAAGAAAATAGGTTGAAATTCAAGAGATAAGAAAATAGGAAGCACAAGCTTATCCCAGCTCTGCTCTGGAACCCACCATTTTAAGCATCCCCAATCACCTGGTGGGCCCATTCTGTAGTTGCAGCCCATCCACACTTCTAGGAGAAGCCCTCATTCGGATCTGAAGGGGTCACTTCCTGTCCTTCCCCAGATCTCCTGTCCCAGTCATGTTGACCAGCTGTCATATTTCTTCAGTTATCAACTCATTTCCTGCTAACGACCTCAAAGGTCTGTCTCCCCATCCTGGTCCTACAGACTCCCATTCTCATTCCTCCCTGTTCTGCCAGCACCTGACATCAGCCTGTCTTCGCTGGCCGCAAGCGAGGTAAGGGCAGGGCAACCTGTCCCTGACTTAGTTCCGGTAGACGGTTGTGTCCAAGGAACGCATATGTTCTCACCAAAAAAAAAAAAAAGGTTATTATGTGATGTGGTGGTGGGAGTCCTTTCACAATAATGCACTTATAACAAATCATCATGTTGTATACTTTCTTTCTTTCTGTATTTGACATTCATTTATTTTTAAATATTTTTTTTTAAGATTTTATTTATTTGACAGAGAGAAACACAACCAGAGAGGGAACACAAGCAGGGGGAGTGAGAGAGGGAGAAGGAGGCTTCCCGCCAAGCAGGGAGCCCGATGTGGGGCTCGATCCCGGGTCTCCGGGATCATGACCTGAGCCGAAGGCAGTCGCTTAACCAACTGAGCCACCCAGGCGCCCCTAAAGATCTTATTTTTAAGTAATCTCTGCACCCAACATGGGGCCAAAACCCACAACTCAGAGATCAAGACCGGCATGCTCCATGGACTGAGCCGGCCAGGCTCCCCACACTGTACACTCTAAACATATTACAGTTTCATTTGTCAATCATACCTCAATAAAGCTGAAAAAAACTTAAGAACGAAATAAAACAATGACAGCCTGGGAGGGGACATGAGCCACTGAGAGGCAAAGGGAAAGTGATGCTCAAATTGATGATGAAGGCTTTGGTTTTCTTAACTTTAAGTAGAAATCATAAAAGACAATCCTTTGAAGGGTGCCTGAGTGGCTCAGTCAGTTAAGTGTCTGCCTTCAGCTCAGGTCATGACCCCAGGGTCCTGGGTTCGAGTCCTACATTGGGCTCCCTGCTCAGCGGGGAGCCTGTTTCTCCCTCTGCCTCTGCCCTTCCTCCTGCTTGTGTGCTCTCTCTCTCTCAAATAAATAAATAAAATCTTTAAAAAATGCTTTGAGTAGTGGTGTGTGTGTATGTGTGCACATGCATTTTTATTGTGATAAAATATATAAAATATACAATTTACCATTGAATGATTTGTAAGTGCCCAGTTCAGCGGCACTAAGCGCATTCACAGGGCTGTGCAGCCATCAGCACCATCCATCTCCAGAACTTTTTCATCATCCCAGACTGAAATTCTGTTCCCATTAAACATTAACTCTCATTCTCACCGCAGTGGCCATTCCACTTTCCATCTCTATGAATCTAACTAATCTGTGTGCCCCATGTAAGTAGAATCAGACGATGTCTGTCCTTTTGTGTCTGGCTTCTTTCACTTAGCAAAATCGTTCCCAGATTCATCTATGTTATAGCATGATCAGGATTTCATTCCTTTTTAAGGCTGAATGGTAGTTCATTGTACCTGTCTACAATGTCTTGTTTATCTATTCATCTGTTGATGGACAATTGAGTTGCTTCCACATTGGGCTACTGTGAACAATAGGCTATGAACACGGTGTACAAGTATCTGTCTGATGAGTCATTTTGTTTTGTTTTGTTTTAAAGATTTTATGTGTTCATTTAACAGAGAGAGAGAACACAAGCAGGGGGAGCAGCAGGCAGAGGGAGGAGTGATCCCAGGACCCTGAGATCATGACCAGAGCTGAAGGCAGACACTTAACCAACTGAGCCACTCAGGCACCCCATGATGAATAGTATTTTTAAACATTTAAAATTATGGGGCACCTGGATGACTCCTATGGTTAATCATCTGCCTTTGGGTCAGGTCATGATCCCGGGGTCCTAGGATCGAGTCCCACATCGGGCTCCCTGCTCCTTGAGGAGTCTGCCTGTGTGTGTGTGTGTGTGTGTGTGTGTGTGTGTGTGTGTGTGTTGAATAAATAAATAAATAATCTTTTTTAAAAAGCACTTAAAATTATGTTTTCCTCCAATGCACAAACTACTTAGTACCGATCTGAAAAGACAATAAGAACTGATAAACAGGGCACCTGGGTGGCTCAGCGGGTTAAGCCTCTGCCTTCGGCTCAGGTCATGATCTCAGGGTCCTGGGATCGAGGCCTGCATCAGGCTCTCTGCTCAGCACGAAGCCTGCTTCCTCCTCTCTCTGCCTGCCCCTCTGCCTGCTTGTGATCTCCCTCTGTGTCAAATAAATAAAATCTTAAAAAAAAAAAAAAAAGAACCAACAAACACATTAGGTTGCCCCATTGCAAGGAGATCAGTTTTAAGATAGGAACCAAGACCTGTGCACATTCTGGGTTCTGCAGAGCTCCCGTGATACTCGGCATCAGGGGATACAGTCATTTCTATATGTACTGCTGGGGACTCAGGCAACACATGGCGTGGGTGCCTGCCGAGGCTAGACCTCACCAAGTGTGGCCCAGGCTATCAGTTCTTGCTACGGTCTGGCCTTATCAAAGTGTGATTTAGCCCTTATTCTGATTAGTCAAGTACTTTACACTCCATTTACTAGTAGATCGTTTTCCTCATCAACAGCCACCACCCAACAGGTGCAACTGGATATTGAGGGAGGAAGCCAATTTCACATGGGGTTTATATGCAAATAGGGGTGCAATCACAGAGACCAAACTTGCTTCACTCTTGGGAAATAATGTTTCAATTTAGCCAAGCATAAATATTGCAGCTGCTCTTCTGTTAATGAAGCTATAGTTCTGAGCCTGGCCTGTGGTCCACTGTACCTGATCGTGGTATCAAGAACCCGCCAACCACAAGGATGGCATCAAGAGCCAGGAACCTGCTCTGACTCCTCTCTGTGTCCTCCCCCAAAACTCCTTAGAGCTTAGAGCAGGGACAGAAGAGGGCAGTGGAGTGAGGAGCATACCTGGGACAGCTGATCCGCACCTGCTGAGCAACCTACCCCAGTGACCTCATAATACCATCCACTCATGCACTAATGCCAAATCTGACCTTTCATGTCTCCCTCCAACCTGCAATTTTCCCAGCCTTTTACTCCTCCTTGCCATATGCAATTATACAGTTTTAAGTCCATTTTCTAAAATGAGCATCTGTTATATTTAAAATGAAACAAATGAGGGCGCCTGGGTGGCTCAGTTGGTTAAGCGACTGCCTTCAGCTCAGGTCATGATCCCGGAGACCCGGGATCAAGTCCCACATTGGGCTCCCTGCTCGGCAGGAAGCCTCTCACTCTCTCTCTCTCACTCCCCCTGCTTGCGTTCCCTCTCTGGCTGTGTTTCTCTCTGTCAAATAAATAAAATCTTTTAAAAAATAAATAAATAAAATAAAATGAAAGAAATGTAGTACATTTTATCTGAACTATTTTTAACATAAAAATGACTTACACTGGTGATCATATTAATTTTTATGCCACATATATTATGTTATGCATTTTATATGTATATTTCACAAACTTAAGAATTACTGTGCATATGTTAGCTATACTTATATTGTTATTTTTTCCTTTTTTGACTACAATATTCCCATTCCACATTTCCAGATCATACATGGAACTAATGAATTTTCTTATGGATTCTATGTGTACATCTCTGGCCTAAGAATTGGGCACCAGAAGGTAGCAAGCAGGTGCTGGAAAGTTCACTTATACACAAATTATGACACATTCTTTCATTATCTGAAATGGAAACTGAAAAGACCATAAAAGAGAAGAGGGAACAGCAGTAGAGAATATCTGCACTTTGCAGATTATGAGCAGCCAAACCTTAATGACCTTATCCATACACTCATTTGTTCATGAAGCATCTATTCAATGCCTTCTGTGCCTGAGGCAAGCTGTCAAGATGAGTAAGCACCTGCCCCAAGGAACTTCACTGTCAAGTGATTCCACATACCAGCAGTTGGCAAGCTCTGGCCCTTGGGCCAAATCTACCTCACATCTTGTTTTTGTAAATAAAGTTTTATTGGAACGCAGCCAGGCCCATTCATTTATGTATTACCTGTGACAGTATTCATGTTATCACTGCAAGGTAGAGAAGCTTCAACAAAGACCCTATGGTCCACAGATACAAAATAATTACTCATTAGCCCTTTACAGAAAAATTTTGCCAACCCTTGCTCAAGAAGTAGCCATCCTTAAATTTTACAGAGTTCTGAGAAGACTTGGCCCCACTCCCAAATGCTTTGAAAACTCAGAGAAAATGCTCTTGCTACTCAAAGTGCCACACACAGACCCACAGCATCAGCATCATCTAGGTACTTAGAAAAGCAGAATCTCAGGTCCCATCCAAGAACCACTGAGTCAGTGCAATTGAACAAAATTTCCAGGTGAAATGGAATATCTACATTAGAGTTTCATATCTACATTAGAATTTGAGAAGCACTGCTTGTGTTAGACAGGGATCTCCAGAAAAACAGAACCAACAGGATGTGGTTGGTTATACATAGAAATTTATTTCAAGAAATTGAAGCATGTGATAGTGGGGGCTGGCAAGTCTGAAATCCACAGAGCAGGCAGGCAGCCTGAAAACTCCAGCAGGAGGTGATGTTGCAGTCTTGAGTGGAAGGCAGTCTGGAAACAAGATTCTTTCTTTTTCTGGAGACCTCAATCTTTTCTCTTTAGGCCTTCAACTGATTAGATGAGGCTCACCCACATTATGGTGGGAAATCTGCTTTACTCAAAGTCTACTGATTCAGCCATTAGTCACATCTAAAGAATATCTTTGCAGCAACATCTGGACTGGTGTTTGAGCAAACAACAAGGCGCCATAGTCTAGCTCAGCTCATACATAAAATTAGCCATCACACTTTTCTAGGTAAAAAACAGATAATTTGGACCCTCACACTGTTATGGGCAGAAAACTTAGAGGTCAGGGAGGAATAGGGATAGACCTGTGAGCCATGTGTGAAGTTGGTGAAAGTCACCAACTTTCCTCTCTTAGAATCTCTCTCAGGCATGCTGTCGCCTCCTAGACCCCATATCAGGTATCTCACATGTAAGAAAGAGATTAACACTGGATTCACACACACAGGCTCTTCAAGGAGTAATTGGAGTTAAAGAAGATCACATTGGGTGCCTGGGTGGCTCAGTTGGCTGAGCGACTGCCTTCGGCCCAGGTCATGATCCCAGAGACCCGGGATCGAGTCCCATATCGGGCTCCCTGATCAACGGGAAGCCTGCTTCTCCCTCTCTCACTCCCCCTGCTTGTGTTCCCTCTCTGGCTGTGTTTCCTCTCTGTCAAATAAATAAAATCTTAAAAAAAAAAAAAAAGAAGATCACATGGGTGTGACCCTGATTCGATAGGACTAGTGTCCTTATAAGAAGAGGAAGAGACACCAGGGACGTGGGAACACAGAGAAAAGGCCATGTGAGGACATGAAGAGAAGACAGCAATCTACGAGCTGAGGAGTGAGTTCTTACCAGAAACTAAAACCTGCCAACATCTTGATCTTGGACTTCCGGTCTCCAGAAACTGAGAGAAAACAAATTTCATGATTTAAGCTACCCAGTCTATATTCTGTTATAGCAACCCTAATCAACAAATACTCTACTTAAAGCTTCAGGACTGTTGCTAGCCCATTAGAAATGCAGAATCTCAGACTCCATCGCTGACCATTGGAAACAAATCTGCATTTTCACAAGATCCCTAGGTGCTCTGAGAAGCTGTCTTCTGGGCCACAGGCCAGCTTTCAAGAGGATGGAAAACACTTGTCTGGGATTGCTAAGAAAGATGGGACAAGGGGAAAAGGAGAGGTGTATGGTGTGGTGGAGAAGTTAGGAGGCTTTGCCTGAGGGCCTTCGTCCCACGGAGATCAAACACCGATAGCTAATGCTGGAGAGACCCTAGAATTCAAATATCCAGCCCAGAAGGCTTTTCTCTTTCTGATCCTAATGATTGGAATCACTGCTTTTCAGAGCTGGAGGTGACCCTTCAAAAAATGCGTAGTTCACATCCTTGAGAGAGATACTATTCTTCCCCCCACCCTTTTTTAAGATTTTATTTAGTTATTTAAGACAGAAAGAGAGAGAGGGAGAGAGAAAACAAGCTATGGGGAGGGGCAGAGGAAAAGTGAGAGGCAGACTCCCTGATGAACAGGGAGCCTGACCCTGGGATCATGACTTGAACCGAAGGCAGACGCTTAACCAATGGAGGCACCCAGGCGCCCCAAAAGACACTCCTTGAAGGCCATCAGTAGGGATGAGAATGGGGCTTCCTCACTCTTCATCTAAAGCACTTTGCTACTGTTTAGTTTAATTCAGCATAAAAATTCTAGCAAATAGTTACAATTCCAACAGCCCCATGGGCGGAGTTTTGTGTATGTGTTGTTTCTGTTTTCATTTTTTTTGTTCGTTTTGTTTCTAAATGCAAAGAAACAAGTTCTCAGTTGGTCTTGGGAAAGCAGAAATATCGGACTGAGTCCCACAGACTGGAGGGTTAATACACACTCTAATATCAACCACATGTTCTTTGCACATCTGATAGGGATCCTGTACTTTTCACTGCAAGTTTTCTACTAAAGGTTACCATATGCCATAGGAATGTTTCACCACCACGAATTGGCCATATAAGCAGAGAGCTTTAAATTACAGCACAGTCAGAGTGAGTTAATCTATGCCTTGATTATCTGGGTGTCTGGCTATCTAAAGACGTCCCTGGCATGGGGCTGTAATTCATGACTGACTTGCTAATTTGAAATATAGATGTGTGCCTCCCTTCCTATCCCCCTCCTTGCACACACACACACACACACACACACACACACACACATTCACACACTTCGATGTACATTACAGTGGAATTTGCAAATGGATTGAATGTATTCTCAAATCTGTCCTCCATTAATCCCTATAGATATATTGCTGCCTGGGAGTTGAGGAATTACCACATAGCTGAAAGTCACAGAGGGGAAGCATGTAGAAGGGGAAAGAGGGTGGAGAGCACTGTGGAGAAGGGCAGATGAGAAGTAGATGAAAATTAAGTAGCTGTTGCTTTGGCTGGACACTAGTGATGCCTGGGAGCTAGACTAAAAGAAGATTCTAGAAAGGGACTGCTCTACAGTCAACTCTCAGCTTTGCCTCCTGGTGAGTGAGAGAACCTAAGCAAGTCATTCAATCTTTGGGTCTCAGTTTACTCACCTACAAACATGGGAATAATGAGATTTGCAGAATTCTTTGGAAAATTAAGTGAGAAGATACGGAAAATGCACATGGTAGCTTTCGGTCAATGTTGATTTTCATTCTTTCCTTCCATCCTTCCTTCTAGTGAAACTGGAATATTTTCCATATACTGATGCTGGCAGGATGAGGTTGTTTTTGCCTGCCCAGTAGAAAGAGAGATTATGAGCAGACACAATGAGATGTCGGCAGGGACACTGATTGCTTTGTTTTGATTGTTCTATTGAGATACTCAGCATTTTTCACAGTTATCAGAAAGCATAATTACTACAAAACAGAGAATCATAGGGGAAGGGAGGGAAAAATGAAACAAGATGAAACTAGAGAGGGAAACAAACCATAAGAGACTCTTAATCTCAGGAAACAAACTGAGGATTGCTGGAGGGGAGGAGGCTGGGAGGGATGAGGTGGCTGGGAGATGGATATTGGGGAGGGTATTTGCTATGATGAGTGCTGGGTGTTATGAAAGACTGATAAATCACAGAGCTGTGCCCCTGAAACAAATAATACACTATTTGTTAATAAATATTTTTTTAAAAAAAAGAAAAATAAATAAAGTTATTTAGGACTAAAAAAGAAAGAAGAAAGAAAGAAAGAAAGAAAGAAAGAAAGAAAGAAAGAAAGAAAGGAAGAATAATTACCACAAGTGGAAAACAATGGAGATCAGGGGACGTCTGGGTGGCTCAGTTGGTTAAGCGACTGCCTTCGGCTCAGGTCATGATCCCGGAGACCCGGGATCCAGTTCCACATCGGGCTTCCTGCTCGGCGGGAAGCCTGCTTCTCCCTCTCTCACTCCCCCTGCTTGTGTTCCCTCTCTGGCTGTGTTTCTCTCTGTCAAATAAATAAAATTTAAAAAAAACAACAACAACAACAATGGAGATCAGTTAATAAAAAATTAAAGTGAAACAACATAAGCATTGCCTGTAACCTGAAAATGCCCACGGAGAGTCTGCTCTGAGTCAGGCCCCGTGTTCCTCCCTGGAAAGACAAACATTAATCTATTCCCACTCTCGAGGTGCTCCCACTCTGCTGGAAACGGCACTCACACAAACAGACCATTTCAGTGGAGGTTTACTCACTCGTGGCCACTGTCATACACTTCTATCCACTCCTACACAGCTATGGTCAAAGCTGGAGAAACACAGAGGATTCAGAAATGACATCAGCTTGGAAGCACTAGTGAGTAGTTAACATTTCAGTTGACTCGTAATGGTCAAAAAGGTGATGGCCAGGTGTCAAGGTCGGGGAGGAAGCATTTCAGTAGAAGGCATGATAGGGCCTAGAGTATTTCAGGAATTACCTGTGAGACCTTGGGATGTGGAGAATATAGGCACACAGGTGATGGGAGAGCTGTTGTCCAGGCCTGGCATAGCAGCTCTGGTGTCCCTTGCTCAGCTCTGCACTGTGGGCAATGAGGTGTCACAGAAGCTTTACCAGGGGAGTACCCTGATAAGATTCTTCTTCTTTCTTTGTTTTTAAGTAGGCCCCATCCCCAGCGTGGAGCCCAACTGGGAGCTTGAATTCATGACCCCGAGATCAAGACCTCAGCTGAGATCAAAAGTCAGACACTTAACTGACTGAGTCATCTAGGTGCCCCAAAATTCTTGTTTTAGGAAGATCCCCAGGTTGCCCTGAGAACTATTGACAAGAAGGCAGGGAGTGATGAGAGAGAAACTAAAGACAGGGCCATGCAGTCATCCAGACACAGATGGGCTTGCTTAGAGGGGATGGAGGTAGAGGTCACCTTTGAAAACATTTCTGAGTTAGCAAGGGCAGGATGGACAGTAGCCTGAATGTGAAGAATTCACGACCTGAGTTCAGGCCAACTCTGGCATGTCTTACTTGGGAGTCTGGGGGATGAGGACAATATTGGTGAAATAAGTCATCTAGGAAGAGCAGGTTTGAAGGTTTAGGATATGCAGTACAGAGTGTGCAATAGAAAAGAAAAAAAATTAAATACTGATGCCTCTCAGAGATTCTGGTTTAATTTGTCTGGGGGATAGCCTGGACATTGGGATATTTTATTTAATCTTTCTAGGTGATTCTAATAAGAAGCTAAGCTGAAATGCACTGTTATGAAGACTGGAAAAGAGACGCAGAATTCTCAGGAACACCACAGCTTAAAAGGTAAGAAAAATAGCCCACCTGTCCCCTAACAGAGTATTGATCAAATCAACCAGGTGATTCAACACTCAGCCCCAGGTTCCAGGTTAAGGCAGAGTAAGCATGCTCCACCCTGCCCCTCCCACTGAATGCAGCTATAAACCCAGGGAGAATGCCTCGCCAGCAATTGAGGACTCTGGAAGGTAAATAGTAGCAGATGGATTGGAAAGGAAGACCAGAGGTCAAAGTACCTCTGAATCCATGCTGAGTTCACCTTATTATTAGCTTTGGTGTTGCCCAGTCTAGACTTAAGGGATCCTGAAAATGGAAATAGGCTCCAGAGAAACCTTCTGGTTCTGTTGGACAGGAGAGTGGTCTTCTCATGCTGAAAGAGAATGTGAGAAAGTCTCTGCTTTCTTTTTGATTTTTCTTCTGGCTAGAGGAGTAACAAGGGGACCCAGAGGCCAGAAAGTACTGGGGACATTGTAGAAAGGAATGAGTTTGGGAAAGTGACCTGGTAAAGTTGCTTCTAAATCCCTGGAGTCACCCCTAAGTGACACATGTATGAATCTGACCCTGAACAGTGTATCAAAAGCTTCTTCTAGATGTAACTATAAACTGACAGACCACCACTCACATCCCAAACTGGCCACCAGGTGGCACACGTGCAGGCCAGATGTGACTAGCACTGCAGAGACTTAAAAGTGGAACTCACTGTGGAAACCACAATCCACAGAAGGCGGACTGGAACTTACAGCCTGACCCCAAACAGGTCAGTTGCTTAGTAAAGTAAAAAAAAATCAACATTTTTCACTGGATGTAATAAGACCCAGAGACTCATAACATTCAAAATGCCCAGAATCCAGTATAGAATCACTTGACATAGGAAGAACCAGAAAAATCTCAACCTGTATGGTGAGATGACACTGATATTGGAATTTCCTGCAAAAGACTTTAAAGCAGCTATTATAAAAATGATCTAACAAGTAAGGACAAATTTCCTTTTGATGAATGGAAGATAGACGGTCCCAGCAAATGGACAGGAAACTATAAAGAAAATCAAATGGAAGTTTTAGAACTGAACAGTATAATAACTGAAACTTTTTTAAAAAGATTTTCTTTTTGGAGCACCTGGGTGGCTCAGTTGGTTAAGCAACTGCCTTCGGCTCAGGTCATGATCCCGGAGACACGGGATCAAGTCCTGCATGGGGCTGCCTGCTTGGCGGGAAGCCTGCTTCTCCCTCTCTCACTCCCCCTGCTATGTTCCCTCTCCTGCTGTGTTTCTCTCTGTCAAATACATAAATAAATCTAAAAAAATGTTTTTTTCTTTTTATGTAATCTCTACACCTACAAACATGTAGGTTTGAACCTACAACACTCAGAACAAGAGTCTCTGCTCTGATTGAGCCCCCAAGAACTCAAATTTTAAAACTCACTGATAGGCTCAATGGCAGAATGAAGATGACAAAAGAAAGAATCAGCAAACATGAAGACAGATCAATAGAAATTCTTCAGTCTAAACCACAGAAAGGAATAGATTTGGGGCAAAAATGAACAAAGCCTTGTGGTGCATGGGTGGCTCAGTCAGTTGGGTGGCCAACTTTTGATTTCAGCTGGGGTCGTGATCTTAAGGTCCTGGGATTAAGCCCTGGGTCATCGGGCTCCATGCTCAGCATGGAGTGTACTTGAGGATTCTCTCTCCCACTGCCCCTCCCACCACTTGCCTGTTCTCTCTATATATAAAAAAGAAATGGATAAATCTTAAAAAAAAAAAAATAAGCCTCAGGAACCTGTGGGACACCATCAAAAGGCCTAATATTTATGTCATTAGAATCCTAAAAATAGAAAGAGTACAATGCAGAAAACTAATTTTTAAAAGATATAATGACTAAAAACTCCTCCAAATCTGGCAAAACACATAAAAGCTACAGATTGGAGAAGCTCAGCAAATCATGAACAGGACAACCATTCTCACAACCACACCCCACCAACAAAACACACACACACAAACACACACACACACACACACAAAACAACCCAGACCTTGAAACATAATCAAACTACTAAAACTAAAGACAAAACTGAAATCTCTACTGGCAACTAGAGAAAAATAACATATTCTTATATGAAAAAATGACCCCAATAATTGCAGGCATCTTTTCAGAAATGGAGGCCGAAAGGAAGCAGAAGCATTTTAACAATACTGAAAGAAAACAACTGTCAACCCACAATTCTATATCCAGCAAAATATACTTCAGGAATACAGGTACAATAAAAGTCTTGGAACAAAGAAAGTAGAATTTGTTGCCTACAGACCTGATCTAAAAGTACACTCTTCAAACAGAAAGGCAGTGATTCCAGGTGGAAACTTGTAACATCAGGAATGAAGGAAGAGTAACAGATATGGTGAATGTATGAGTAAATTTAAGAGACTTTCTTCTCTCAAGTTTTTAAAACTCCATTTGATGGTTGAAAACCAAAGGTATGGGGCGCCTGGGTGGCTCAGTTGGTTAAGCAACTGCCTTCGGCTCAGGTCATGATCCTAGAGACCCAGGATCAAGCCCCACGTCGGGCTCCCTACTTGGTGGGAAGCCTGATTCTCTCTCTCTCACTCTCCCTGCTTCTGTTCCCTCTCTAGCTGTGTTTCACTCTGTCAAATAAATAAATAAAATCTTTTTTTTAAAAAAAAGAAAACCAAAGATATAATACTGTCATAATGTATATCGATATAACACAGAAAACAGCTAGAAAATGAACTCAGGACTGTATGGGCATAATATAATGGTAAAGTTTCTACATTCCGCTTGAAGTAGTAAAATACCATGAAAAGGTAAGGATGTATTTTGTAATTCCTAGAGCAATAACAAAAAATATTATATAAAGAAATATAGTAACCTCCCAACACAAAATAAATACACTAGAATACTAAAAAGATTCAAATAATCTAAAAGAAAATGTGGGATGGGCAACAGAGAAACAAAAAACAGGGGGGAGAGAACCCCAGAAATCAAATGATAGGCTTAAATCCAAACATAAATAATGACATTAAATGCAAATAGTCTAAACAAATCAATTGAAAGAGATTGGCAGGATGGATCTTTTTAAACAATCCAATTGTGTGCTGTTTTATAAGAAAGTCACTTAGAATAGGAAGATAGGATGTAAAAAGATGTAGCATCTATCCCAGAAATATGAAAACTTAAGTCCACACAAAAATCTGTACATGAATGTCTACAGCACTGTTATTTATAATAGCTCCAAACTGGAAATAAGCCCAAGGTCTTTCAAGTGGTGAATAGTTTAAAAACTATTGTACATCTGTATCTTGGACTACAACTCAGCAAATAAATGGGATGAGCTACTGGTATATACAACTTGGATAGGTCTGAATTATGCTGAAAGAATAAAACCCATCTCTAAAGGTTACCCATTGTATGATTCCATTTTCACTTAGGAAATGACAAAACTCTACAGATGGAGACAGACTAGTAGTAGCCTGGGGTTAGGGAGTATACTGGGAAGGTGACTGCAGCACAAAGGACATTTGTGATGGAGATGTTTTGGGTCTGGACTGTTCTGGTGGTCACATACACCTACATATGATAAAATTCCACAGAAACTAAACATACACACCCATACACACACATACAGAAACACACACACACACACACACACATTGCATATAAAACTGGTGAAATCTGAAAAAGGTCAACTGACGTCAATTTTCCACTTGTGTCATGTAAGATTGCAAGATGTCATCATTGGGTGGAACTGGGTAAAGCTTATGAGTTTGTTAGACTGCTGTAACCAAGTATCCCAAGATGGGTGACTTAAATAATGGAAAGGTATTGTCTCCTAGCTCTGAAGACTAGATAGAATCCAAAATCAAGTTGTCAACAGGTTGGTTTCTTCTGAGGGTTGTGCGAGGCAATCTGTTCCAGGTTTCTCTCTGCAGCTTATAGATGGCTGTCTTCTATGTCTTCACATCATCTGCCCTGTTATGTGTCTCTGTGCTCACAATTCCCCCTTTTATAAGGACACAAGTCATACAGGGTCAAGGACCACTCTAATGACCTCACTTTAGCTTGATTACCTCTACAAAGACCCCACCTCCAAATCCTCACCTTCTGAGACCCTGGGGTGTTAGGACTTCAATATATGAATTTTGTAGGGGATATAGCTCAACCCATTATAGGTATACAGATCTTTCTGTACTAACAACTGTATCTGAATCTACAATTACTTCAAAATAAAAGGTTTTAGAGAGTGAAAAAGAGAAAAGGGGAAAAGATGAAAAGAATTGAAGTCTTATGAAACATTCTCTGAACATAATGGAATTAGACTAGAAATCATTTAACAGGAAAATGTCCAGGTACTTTGAAATTAAGCAGCTTACTTTTACATAATCCTTTGGTCAAGAAGAAGTCTGAGGGAAAATAAAAAATATATATTGCACTGCATGATAACAAAAAATACATCATGTCAAAATTTGTGGGATGCAACTAAAGCAGTGCTTAGAGGGATATAGCATTAAACGCTTATATTAAATTAGCTATGTTACATCTAAGCTGTGGAATATCATCAGATGTTAAACTACAGAAGATAGAAATAACTCTAGTATGTATTATTAGATGCACAACAGTGAAAATTATTATAGAGTGCTACCTTTGGTGGGAAAGAGGAATAAAAGCAGAATAACTCACATCTGCTTATTTCTGCATAAAGAAACACTGGTAGGATATTCAATGAACTAATTAAAGTAGCTATCTGTATGGCTAGAGGAAAACAGCAGATAAGGCAGAGGTAGAAGTAATATTTTTCAATGTATACTTTGTTTATTGCCTTCCACTTTTAAAAAAATGGAGGTGAGGGGCGCCTGGGTGGCTCAGTTGGTTAAGCAACTGCCTTCAGTTCAGGTCATGATCCTGGAGACCCGGGATCGAGTCCCACATCAGGCTCCCTGCTGAGCGGGAAGCCTGCTTCTCCCTCTCACTCCCCCTGCTTGTGTTCCCTCTCTGGCTGTGTTTCTCTCTGTCACATAAATAAAATCTTAAAAAAAAAAAATGGCGGTGAAACTCACATAATATAAATTGACCATTTTAAAGGCACAATTCAGAGGCATTTAGTACATTCACAATATCAACCAACACCACCTTACCAAGTTCCAAAACATTTCATCACCCCCAAAAGAAAACCCATTACCCATTAAGCAGTCATTCCCCATTCCTTCTTGTCTGTAAAGCCTGGTAGCTACCAACCTGCCTTCATCTCCATGGATTTACCTATGCAGGAGATTTCATATAAATGGAATCACATAATATTTGTTTTTTCATGTGCCTAGCTTCTTTCATTTAGCATCATGTTTCAAGGTTCATCCAAATTGTAAGCATGAATACTTCATTCCTTTCTATGACTGAATAGTATTCCATATACCACATTTTGTTTGTCCATTTCTCTGTAGATGGCTCTTTTGGAGATTGTGAATAATATTGCTATGAACATTCTTGTACAAGGTTCTGTTTCAGTCCCTGCTCAATTTATTGAGGTGTATATCTAGGAAAGGAGCTGCTAGGTCATATGGCAATTCTATGTTTAACTTTTTGAGGAACCACCAAACAGCTGTTTTCCACAATGGCTGACCCATTCTATATCCTCACAGCAATGAACTAGGGTTCTAGTTTCTCCACACCCTTACCAAGATTTGTTATTTTCTCTATTTTTTTATTATGGCCATCCTAGTGGATATAAAGTGGAATCTCTCGGTTTTGATTTACATTTTCCTAATAGCTAATGATGTTGAGTATTTTCTCTTGAGCCTATGGACCATTTGGATATCTTCTTAGGTATTCTTTTCTTTTTGTGAACCCTATGGATATACTACCCATTAGAAGCAATAAGTAAATCAATTTTAAAAGAAAAACAGGTAAAAGGCAGAAGAGAAGGAAAAACTAGACCACTGTGGTAGACAGAATAATAGTCCCCAAAGATGTCCACATTCTAATTCCTGAAACCTGTAAATATGTCATCTTACCCGGCAAAAAGGACTTTGCAGATGTGATAAGATTAAGGATTTTAGGGGCGCTTGGGTGGCTCAGTGGGTTAAAGCCTCTGCCTTCGGCTCAGGTCATGATCCCAAGGTCCTGGGATCAAGGCCCACATCGGGCTCTCTGCTCAGCAGGGAGCCTGCTTCCTCCTCTCTGCCTGCCTCTCTGCCTATTTGTGATCTCTCTCTCTGTCCAATAAATAAATAAATTTTTTTTAAAAACGAGTAAGGATTTTACAATAGGGAGATTATCCTGGATTCCTAGGGTGAAATGATGTCATCCCAAGGGACCTTATGAGGAGTTAGGCAGAAGGTCAGAGTCAAAAAAGGAGATATGTTGATGCAAGCAGAGGTCAGAGAGAGAAAGAGACAGACTAAGGGACTTGAAGATGGAGGAAGGGGGATCACAAGCCAAGGAAGGTAGGCAGCTTCTAGAAGTGGAAAAGGCAAGGAAACAGATTCTCCCCCGGAGCCTCAGGAAGGAATGCAGGCTACCGACACAAAAGTTTTAAGACTTCTAACTTCCAGAATTATAAGGTAATATATTTGTGTTGTATTAAGCCACTGGGTTTGTGGTCATTTGTCACAGTCGCCATGGGAAGCGAACACTACCACAAACGTCATGCTCCCTCCAGCCCAAAGCATTGCCTGAGCCTCCTCATCAATGCTTCACTCTCAGGAAATAGCTGAGACTCACGTGTCTTCTGAATCCCTGAGTGATAAAAAATGAACCACAGAAAGCAATGTGGTATTGTCCTATGAGATGCGAAAGATGTCGGTAACAAAGCAACCCAACATCTGTCTCCTACATCTCCAGAGGGAACACTGAGCTCTAAGCCTCGTTAGACAGATGTACATGACGGAAAGGACTCCAAAGTCTTGTAAACACCATAAGAGATCATTAACCCTCATGGAGATGAGCAAGATCCACGGAAACCAAAGCCCATGGAGGGACGTCTTCTTCATGCCCTCTGGCGGAGCTATTGTCCTCAGGCGGCCGCTGCATGGCAAGAGGTTTAGAAGCCACCCTCTGCTTGGTTCCACCTCTCTCCCCCTCTCCCAGGGCTCAGCGGTGACTGGCAGCACCTGCCCACCCCCGGCTCATTCAGCAGCTGCAATGTCTGCATATGGTTTTGCTTCAGGTCCGTCCTCTTTCAAAGCTCCGGATATGCTTCACATCTAACGCAGGTAATATGTTCTTTTCATGGAGTTGGCCCATAGAGGGTAACTCCACATGATAAAAGACCGACATCAGGCTGGGTGGCGGGTCCAAATCGCTGATGGCCTATAAATTTTTTTCAGCTCTTTCTACTTCAGATGGATGAGGATACCACCGTCACTATCACCACCTCCTTAGAAAAGACAGCTTTGGATCTAGGCCAGCTCGGACATAAAAATCCACTTAGAACTTATTGAAGAAGCACTTGAAGAATGTAGATCTAGGACTACATTCGGGATAGCCCTGAATAAAACGATGTAATATTTCTTAGAACCCAAAAGAAAATGGTTACTATTTACATGGGTGGGGGGAGGTACTCTCTATGAGCTCTAAGGAAACATTCTCCCGAATATAGAATTTTCTTATTTTATAGGAAGAGTAACAATATTTATTGGGCACCTGCTGCAGTAATCTATCTCCAGGGCATGAATTCCACCTGCTTCCAGACGTGAAGTTTGGGTAGGATTCACCACCCCCAACCCCAACCACGCAGCTCCAGGTGTAAGCCCTGATTGGTTAGAGCCAGTCCCTTGTTTCACTCCTCTCGCCACAGTGATTGGTTCAGGGATAAGCCCCGAAGCCGACCTCAGCCAATCAATACTTGACATTTCACAGCTGCAGGTTTAGAGTGAGACCGCACGAACCAAATGTAGCTTCCTTAGAAGGTGGTCCAGAATTTTGGATCCACAGTTGAGGGAGAAACATTCTTTCTACCATGACGGAGCACCACACAGTGAAGGTGTCCGTCTTGCAAGAAGGGTGGAGGCAGCCTAGGACCCAGCCGGGATCTTGAAGGACCCTGCAATACGGTGGGACCACTGGATTGAAGCAACCCTGAAGCTTTTGCTCTCCGAATTTTCAATGAAGCTATAAACTCCTTTTTACGTAGGCCAGTGTCTGTTAGGGTTTTTTCTGCTTCCAGCTGACCGCATCGTAACTAACGCACCCACTCTGTGCCTGGTACTGAGTGAGGGCTTTCACACATTCTGTCTCAATTCATCTCCACCATGGCCCAGGGATGGAGGTTTTATCATCCTCTTTTTTCAAACGTCAGGTGTTCGAGCCAACTTCAAATTGTTGATGAGTGGTGGAGTCAGGATTTGGTTTCAGGTCTGTCCATCCCTTCGACCTCTGCTTTCCACCATGTTTTCTTGGCTCATAATACCTATGAGCACAGTGTCTGGGGGTGACTCCCCAGTACCATCCTCTGCAGTAATTCTCCAGGTAAGTCCCAGGGGACAGTGCTTCTATTGTCATAGAACTGCTGTATTTCAGATCTGGCATCTTGTTTGCATAGTCAGATATTGCGAAAAAGTGTTGGTGAGTTACTATTAAAAAAGCCACCGTGTACACCATCTTTTTTTTATCGAAGTATAACTAACATGCAGTATTATATTTAAGACACTCTTGAACAATGAAGAATATCTATCTTAAACACATAGCCAACATCATATTAAAAGTATTTCTCAGGCGCCTGGATGGCTCAGGTCATCATCTCAGGGTCATAAGATCGAGCCCCACATTCGGCTCTGTCCTCAGTGGGGAATCTGCCTCTCTCTCTTTCTCAAATAAAGAAATCTTTTTTAAAAGAATATCTGTTAAAGTCGGAAATAAAACAATAATCCCAAATATTGGCATTATCATGTCATATTGTACTAAACATTCTAGTATGTGCAAAAGACATTAAACAAAAACAAGGCTACATAGCTAGTAAATGGAAAAGCTGGGCTTTCACCTCAAAACCTTCACTCATAACCACTGCACCAGCTGCCTCCAGGAGGAGCTATGGGGATAGTGAGAAACTTAAGGCATAGTCAAGACCTTAAAATACAGACTGGGATAAATACGGACACATAAAAGGGTAAGAAACAGAACAGTTCACTAAATGCCACAGGTGCTTAGCATCACAGCTGGTATCTTGGAAACATGAATTTATCCATCCACTCACTCATTCAACAAATATTTACTGGGGCGCCTGGGTGGCTCAGTTGGTTAAGCGACTGCCTTCAGCTCAGGTCATGATCCTGGAGACCCAGGATCGAGCCCCACATCGGGCTTTCTGCTTGGCGGGAAGCCTGCTTCTCCCCCTCTCAGTCCCTCTGCTTGTGTTCCCTCTCTAGCTGTGTTTCTCTCTGTCAAATAAATAAATAAAATCTTTAAAAAAAAAAAAAAAGAACCCCTTTAAAAAAAAAAAAAACAAATATTTACTGAGCACCTACTACATGCCGGGTATTGTGCTAGGCCGGGTATAGAGTCTGAACACCACAGACAGGGTCCCTACTGTGGAACTGAATCTGGAAAGGGGAATGTGACAGTAAACCTATGTAAAGAGAAGCTAATTACAAACTGAGGTAATATGGAGGGAGAGATGGAGGGGAACAAGGTGCCATGAGAGAATGAGAGAAGGGATGTGTTTGGGGCCAAGGCAGATAGAGAGATGTCAGGAGACATCCTTGCTGAGGAAACGCCAAGGACGAAGTGAGCCCTGAGGTGCCAGCTGAAGGAGAAGGAGGGGAGGGTAGAGAAGCTGCGAGGAGGGGGAGAAGCATGAGAGGGAAAGTGGGGAGAGATGGGGTCAGAGGGCAGGAGGGCAGCCTCCCAAATGCTGCCACTCAGAGTCTCAGAGACCAGCACTAGCTAGAGGCATCTCAGGGGCAAGGCAGTATGAACCAGTATTCCCATCCTCGTCAGAAAAGGAATGACAGTGGATACTTAAAGGAGGCACAGACAGTCCATGGAAGGCAGCCGGAGTGGGGTGGAGGGAGGCTCCTCACAGAGAGAGGCCTTGCGAGCTAAATCTCCCAGCCAACTTAAGTAGGGCATCATCACTTCAGTCACCCCTTATTGTCCACTGCTGCAGACTGTCCCCCTAGAGACCAAGTCTCTGGTGGCCGCCTTTGGTTTGGGGTCTTTAAACGCCAGGCATCTGAGACCACAGAGAGGAAATCTTCCTAAGCCTTAGCATGTGGATGACACGGTCAGAAATCCAGCACCTCCGCCCTTAGGTCTCCTCTCAGATGGGGTATAGAACTGGGTAGTGCATTCCCACACTTCCTTAAACCAGCTCCGTCTCCTAGGCCCCGCCAGAGGGGCCTGACCCCATATTTTGAAATCACCCCTTTGTCATGGGCACAGTTTGGGGCCTCAGGAACAATTTCTGTTCTCTCCTGGTCCTTCCTTGATCCAGGGCTGTGGAGACCTTTGGAATTCTAACCCCTCCCAGGAGACCTAGCCCGGATTCCTACTTAGGCAACACAGACAACAGGCACCTTAAGACAGCCCGTCACTCCAGAAAAACACCGTCTCCTCCCCACACTTCACCCCAGCCAGAACGCCTTGACATCTGAGGCGGAGGAGGCAGATTGAGGAGCAAGTAATGGAGGCCAGAGGCCCCTGGAGATGGGACTTATCTGTCATCTCCCCCGGGTGATTCGGAGTGGGCCAGCCCCGTCCGCGTGGTGTCGGACCTCAGTGCGGGGCGCTCCTCTCACGGGTCAGATAATGACTGACAGGGCACCCAGGGCTGGGGCCTGGGTGACAGACACCTTTTCAGAGGATTACCAGCACAACGTGCTCTCACATCCACCTTTCCCAGGGAAGGCCTCGAACTCCGGAACTAGGAGCCGGGAGAGAGGCCAGAGAAACCCAAGGCCTCTCGTGAATTAGGAGCTGGAAAAGCTCGCCACTCCCAGCCTTTCCCCGCCAGACACTGGCCCCGTTGTCAAGAAGCAACTTGGCAATTACTCTAGAGTGGCTAAAATTTGGCACCTCCTCCAAGGCCTTTCCCGGTCAGATCTGGTGACCAAGCCGCCCCTCCCCCGCCCCCCAGAGAAAGAAAGGATTACGTACCACCCCCACCTCTCCACCACCCCTTGGAGGCAGGTGAGAGAAAATCCATTTAACTGACCGGCCGCTGTCAGTTTACAAATAAAACAGAAGCTATAAAAGCCGCTTTTGTTCAACGGAGGCAACCGGCCCGGCGGGGAGGTTAGATTAGCAATTTGTCCTTTGTCGGAGGATTAGCAGAGCCGCATTGTTTTAATGTTTATTTACCAATTTGCATCTTCTCGCAGTTTCCACCCGACTCAAGGCCCTGACTCTCCTGCGTCCCTGCTCCTTTTACCTCTGCTTCCAGGGGCTGACAAAACTGGATTAGAGCACAACCAAGACGAAACTCAAGCAACCCGCCCCCCACCTTTCTTCCTGCTCAGGTTCAAACTTCTTGGCCTTTTCCTGTCTGCAGAGCGGAAATTACAGCCCTGGCGGAGGAGGAGAGATGGTTCATCCAGACAAAGGGACCCTTCTCCTGGCTTGTACGTGTGCCATCCCTAACACAGAGCTTCGCGCTCCGTCAATACTGCGGGTTACAGAGTGCTAGTTCCGATGCCAGTCATTCCCCGGGGAGCTGGGCAGGTACCGCAATGCCTGGAGGTTTCCTCTGGATTGTGGAGGATCCAACAGGGGTGACGATGGTTTCTGTGAAGCTCACAACATGCTATCCTGACCTATCAGCAGAGGCTGACCAATCGTTGCCACTCTCCTCCCCAAAGACCATGATAGGGCTCTCAAGACTTGGGACAACCAGACCATCCCAATACCTTCTCACCTAGAATATTTTGGCCTAAGATTTTAGCTTATTCTTTGCCTTAGAAAAATCAAATAATTTTTAAGCTCTACTATTTTTTTTAAAGATTTTATTTATTTATTTGACAGAGAGAAACACAACTAGAGAGGGAACACAAGCAGGGGGAGTGAGAGAGGGAGAAACAGGCTTCCCGCCAAGCAGGGAGCCCGATGTGGGACTTGATCCCGGGTCTCCAGGATCATGACCTGAGCCGAAGGCAGTCGCTTAACCAACTGAGCCACCCAGGTGCCCCACTACTATTTTTTTTTTCAAAGCTACAAAATTATTTTTCCAAATGAAATGTTATGGGGCGGGGGGGCGCCTGGGTGGCTCAGCCGGTTACGCGGCTGCTTTTGGCTCAGGTCATGATCCCAGGGTCCCAGGCTCGAGTTCTGAGTCAGTCTCCCTGCTCAGTGGGGAGTCTGTTTCTCCCTCCCCCTCTGTCTCTCCCCCCTGCTTATGTGCTCTCTCTGTCAAATAAATAAAATCTTTGGAAAAAAGAAAACAAATGTTATGTAGGGCCAAACTGCATGAAATAGAATGTTCTCTTGCACTGACTCCCCGGAAGAAACTGAAGCCTTTGCTCATTCTGCAGGACACAGTTTGAAACTTCTGGATTAAATAGGAAGTCTATATGCTTTTCCTCGGGCTCTCCTGCAGCAGGCTATTCCTTTTTCTTATCCATTTTCCCAGCCTACCATGTGTCCCACCAGATATTAACCCTCGTTCTCCTTTCTAGCCCTTCCTCCCATTTTCTAAGTATCACCAGATATTCTGCAAAGACTTCTTTACATGTTTCATCACATTATCTCTCCACCTCTGGGTAAGACATTCAAAGTCCGGGACAATTCGGCCTTCATTTAATATTTCAGTTTTATTCTTCACTGGCCCCTAAATAAAAGCTTCTGTTAGTCCTAACCACTTATCACCCTTAAGCAAGACTTGCCAAGAGCTACCTCCCTGACCTGGTAGGGACACCAACTTCTCCCCTGCAGCTGGCTGTGGACCCACATCAGCCTTTAGAGTCCAACCCACCAAGTCTTCAAACTTTGCTACTCTGTGGCATCTTCCACAGACACTCTGTATGCTGGTGCATGGTGTGTGTGTGTGTGTGTGTGCGTGTGTGTGTGTGCACGCGCGTGCGCACGTGTGCGTCTTGGGGACTTACAGTCGTGGGCTCCTTTTCTTTTTTTTTTTTTGTTTTTGCACTTGTATTTTT